>OZ020611.1:1200000-1800000 GCA_963971575.1 Liopterus haemorrhoidalis
ATTTCTCACTATTAACAATGTGTTATTTGATTTATAAGTATTTCATTATTATAAATGATTTATTCCTCTTTGATAACTTAAAAACAAAAGGTTGAATCACATTCCTCTCGTACGTTTTCGATTCACATCAATGTACATTACCTATATTTTTTTCAGACTTTTAGTCACACCCATTTATTTGCCCGAACAAGAACTTTTTTAACACACTTTTGGCTAAAATCGTGTAATAAAAACGAAAAAATAAATTATTTTTTTTATTTTCGACACAAAAAAATCAACTTTTTTCGAAAAACTAATCAAACTATATAGGTTGGAATACAAAAGTTTTTACACATTTTTGGCAAAAATCCCATAAAAAAATGATTTTTCAAAAATAAAAATTTGTTGATCCACACAATAAGAGGTTTCATTTGGTACGCCACTCAAAATTTTAAATAATTTATTTTTTTATTAAATATATAATTGTTTATATTTATCTCGGGATGTGTTTTTTAGAACTCTCAGTATATTTCCTATATGTGGTTCAAAGAGTTGTATAAGCATGCTAAATTTCAACTTTCTATATTAAGACGTTTGGCTATTTCTACCGTACAGACAGACACATGAGTGAAGTTATAAGGTTTTTTGAGGGTCATACCTACAAAACCCTAAAAAGCTCATCAAAAAATTATTGATTTTAATATGATAAAAGTTATATATATATTGTCCTATAGACATCCAGCATTCTGTTGATTTCTAACATTTATTAAATACCTACAAACCCTGAAATGTATGAATAATCACACTTCACATAATTATTTTATTTTGTTGCAATATTTACTAAAATTTAAGGCTATATTGATTTTGCATAACAATATAGCCTTCACATTGATTTTTGTTAGAGTGGAACTTTCGCAATATATATATATATATATCTTGTTAATAAATTTATTAGACAATTTATTAGCAGGTGGAACTCTCGATCCTTAAATATACAATTTTTTTATGTTAAATTTCATGTTCAATTTATATATTTTCATGTATTTATTATTAAGTCTGTTTTGTGGTAGACAACATTTAGCTGACAAGTTTATTGAAATCAATTTAAATTTAAATAGAAATATCTAAAGATTGCATGTTTTGCATGTAATTGCCTAATGCAGCCTTATTTGAATATTTCTGAATTATGAAATATTATTTTCGCGTGCTCCTGCTGGCTGCTTGCTGCCTGCTGTCTCATACCTCGTGTCCCCGTAACACAGACATGTACGGTGGCATGTCAGGCCTCCAGCAGAATCAAGACATCGTTTTAATAGTTTTATGGTTTGTTTTTTGTTTTAATTTAACAAGATATGATCACGTAAATAATAACTATTTTTATACAAAAAGTATTTGAAATTTTCCATTCGTCTAAAAATAAGAAAACTATTAAGTCTCATTTACATTTAGATACAAGTATGAGGACTTGTATGAGATAAAAGTTAAATTGACTTCGCGATACATCACCTCATACATGAGCTCATACAATTTGTATAATTGTCAAATCCATTGACATTTGCTCATTCTTTCTGTATGAGCAGACTTTTCCATATACTCAGTGTTGTAATAGATACATTTGAAAATATATCTAGATACAGATACAGATACTTGAGGAAAAATGTATCTAGATGCAGATACAGATACAAATTTTAAAAAGTATCTAGATACAGATACATTTTTTTTACAATGTATCTAGATACTTCAAGATACTTTTAAGATACTTTCGGAAAAATGAAAACACCACAAAAAAAAGAAATAACTAGAGCAAGGAATATATTTGTTCACAATAAAAAATAAGTTATGCTCTATTATTACTCTTAAAATAAACACAAATAGCCTTTGAAGCTGTGTGTCAGAAATATTAACTAACTATATACCTATGTAATCTTTAAAAAAATCACTTTTTTATTCCAATTTCAGCGGATATCTCGAACATTTTTTGTTCGCTAATAAATTACTGATTATTAAATGAGTATTTAGGATGACAAAAATAAAACAACAATTTTATTTATTATATTTTTCTTTATTTAATTCACATTTATAAAATTAATTCTTATTCTTAGATTAGATAATTACTTAATGGTTGTTTTATTTAACCGTTGTTAATAAAATTATTTAATTTTTTTTTTTATTTATTATTTTTTTAAAATTTATTCAGAGCTGGAAATACAATTACACTTTATTAAAATTTTATAGATAAAAATAAATTAAATAAATAAATAAATTATAAGTTTAAGAATTATGATAAAATACAAGTTCTATATATAATTAATTAAATTTTGGAAAACATACTTTTATTTTTTTCCTTTTTTTTTTAATAAAAAATAAAAAAAAAAAGACCTTGAAAAAGATAAAATAGGAAAGTATCTGAAAAAAGTACCTGAAATACAGATACTTAGATACTGATTTAAATATCTAGATACAGATACAGATACATATTTTAAAATGTACCTAGATACATTACAACACTGCATATACTTGACTTGTATGAGCTGACAACCTGCTGGAAAGTTAGGTTATGTTTTAAAAGATATCTCACATTTGATTATTTTCAATAGTATTTTTTTTTTTTTGATAAAATTCTGTTATTAATTGAGAAAATCATAGCCAGTAATATCTGGGATGTAAAGTCGAAGGAGTATAAAGATTTTAACAAAAGAAAAGATATTTATGATAACATTTCTGAGGAGTAAAGTTGCATGACTAAAGATGTATAGACTAAATGACATAACATAAAAGTCAGTATAGTCGAGAGCTATCTAAAGTAGAAATCCTAGGTGCGTACATCAGTGATGCAAATGAGTCACCAGTTGCCAAGAACCGCAATGTAACAGCCAGTTGATCTGCAGGTGATATAGCTTCTCGAAATCTTTTATCACTTTTAGTAATTAATGAAGCCACCAACGTGAGTATTCTTTCAAAATCAGCGACACTCATTCTAACATAATTTCTGAAGCATGAACCATCTTCTAAAGTCAGTTCATTAATCAACATTGAGTAGGCCCCATGGGTTTCTCGTCGAGATAAAAAATATCGCTGCCACCATCTACGCTTTCTTTTTCGTGATTTTGACAGAAGTAATGCACATGTACTTAAATACAAAAAATTGATGTGAAGTGTGAATTTTCACACATTTCTGGGTTTTGCAGGTATTTAGTAACTGAACGATGATTATTTGGGATGCCAAAATAAATTTTATGTCAAAATATTTTTTTATGAATTTTAATTCGAATGCCTAATACCATTATTTAAGTTTCTAAATATATGCAGTATTTTTTTTATATAGCAAAGTTCATTAAGATTTTGAAAATTGCACCTATGGCTTCCATTGGTTGCTTACATCATAAGTCCCGTCCTTTGATTTCGTCAAACAGAATTAAATTATAATTTCAACACTTACCACTGGTTATTAAATTTACGCTTTTAAAAATTAAATGCAACATTTACCAAATATAACTAGAATTTTAACAAAATAATTTAAACAAAATAAAAATGCAAAAAAAAAAACAAAAAATAAAATCAACAGGATTCGAACCCTAGTTTGCAAGTTTCTTATATTATTAAGCGTACGACAAATCCAACCACGCCACGAGAGCTACTGTTTAGATATGTTACACAACGTGTTAAATACTTAATATATTTTAGTTAAAAACACAAAATATGCGTTATTTTCCGAAAACATAATCTGATCAAAGATTCCTGTTGTACTATTCCGGTTCACACCAATGTACATTACTTAGAATTTTTTTAGATTTTTAGTTTAAACCACCTGGGCTACAGGGTATGGGACAAAAATTTTTTTGCACAATTTTGGCAAAAATCGCTTCAAAATAATTTATTTTGCAAAAATAAAATTTTGATCGTTAATCCACGTACCAAGGGCTTTCATTTGATACCCTACTCATAATTTAAAAAAAATATTTTTTTTTTTTTCGTTGAGCACATATTTGTTTATATTTTTAGAGGGATATATTTTTTAGATGTTTTAGTATTTTTCCTATGTGCGGGTCAAAGAGTTATATAAGCATGCCAAATTTCAACTCTCTAGGTTTAGCCGTTTGGCTACAATTTTTACCGAACAGACAGACAGACAGACAGACAGACAGACAGACAGACAGACAGACAGACAGACAGACAGACAGACAGACAGACAGACAGACAGACAGACAGACAGACAGACAGACGACAAAATGACGGTATAAGGGTTTTTTGGTCATACCTACAAAACCCTAAAAACTCTCCTCGTCATCACTAGACATATTTTGCGAGTGTATGCGTGTATGCAAATGTAAATAGAGCACAAAAATGACATGATTTTCGACTTGTATATTGACATGTGTATGTTGACTTGTATGATCATACTTGTATGAGCTCATACTTGTATCTCATACAAGTTCTCATACTTGTATCTAAATGTAAATGAGCCTTAACACGTGTGAAGATTCACTCTTCAAATGAATTTAATATTAGTCTCACACTTTAAATCTACCCTATGTATCATTTCCTATAAACTTAATTGAATAAAACGTAACAAATTATCAGATGCAATAACGAGATTCAAACCTTCTACTCAATTACATGTGTCGCACGCTCCACCACTCGACCACCGGGACCGATCAGGCCCTCTCCTAATGCACTCATCGTATGCACGGAGGGGGGTGGGGTACCGTGAAATTGATGACGGGGTGAGTAGATAACAATTACACCCCTGTTGGACACGGGGTTAGAGACATACCCCTCTGTCGCCGGCGGATTCAATAGAGAGGGCAGGTTGTAATGACACCGAGATAATCCCGGTAATTTATCAAGTGGGCTTTGTGACTTCTGTTCACTTCTGTCTCTCTGTTTGTACATGTGTTCTTGGGATTACAATTAAGGATTTAAAAAATGTATTTACATTTACTAATAGTGGGCAAATATTACCATTTAAAAAAAACAAACAAATAAAAATAAAAACAGTAAGATATACAGGGTGTAACTGAAATGCTTAGTCAAACTTCAGTGGTGTGTTCTACGGAATAAAACAGTAAAAAAAGTTCTTAAAAACGTATGTACGGAAATAATTTTTAAAAAGTTACAGCAATTTTAGATTTTAATTTTAGGTAATACTATTCTTATTAAAATTTCGATTCCCAAAATTTATTTTTGCTACAACTGTTAATACACCTGTACAATTGTACAATATTTCACTGGTTTAAACCAACAGTCAGACCAATTCTGTAACTCAGTTACTATGCTAATTATTTTTTTTTTCTTTTTTTTCCTCTTTTTTTTCTTCTTGTATAAAAAAAAATAATGTAAAATGTAAATTGTATTGGATGTTATTGTTATGTATTTTTGGATTGATTGTTTTATTTTTTATTTTATTTTTATTTTTTTGTAAATGTTAACGCCCTGAACGCCGCAAGGTCTAGGGGAATAAAGAATAAAGAATACTATGCTAATAGTAACTCAATTTGTCACTATGAGCAAGGTCAATTACTATCATGAATGAAAGTCATTATACTTTTTATAATATTTTATCTTGTAGTAACGTTATTACATATTAACTTTTTACAGAATTGATATGAGTATCTCAAAAACTAAAAAGTTGATTTGAAGTGTGAATTTTCACACATTTCAGGGTTTCGCAGGTATTTAGTAAGTGAATAATGATTATTTGGGATGCCAAAACAAATTTTATGTTAAAATATTTTTTTTTTGTTAATTTTAATTCGAATGCGTAATACCATTACTTAGGTTTCTAAATACGTGCAGTATTTTTTTTATATATATATATATATATATATATATATATATATATATATATATATATATATATATATATAGCAAGGTTCATTAAGATTTTGAAAATTGCGCCTATGGCTTCCATTATTTGTTTTAAATCACAACCCCACCCCTCTGATTTCGTGTATTCAATTTCAACAATTTCCACTGGTTATTAAATTTATGCTTTTAAAAATTAAATGCAACATTTGTCAAATATAACTAGAATTTTAAAATAATAATTTAAACAAATTAAAAATGCAAAAAAAAAACAAAAAATAAAATTGCCTTGAGAGCGGAGCGAACTTAAGTTTGCAAATTAAAAGACGAGCATGCTAGCATTACACTATCAAAGCATGCCGGTTCTCCGTCTTAGATAAGCTGTTAAATATTTTACGTGGTCAAGCAAAAAACACAAAAATGCGTCATTTTTCGAAAACATACTCTGATCTAAAATTCCTGTTGTACTATTCCGGTTCGCACAAATGTACATTACTTAGAATTTTTTCAGATTTTTAGTTTAAACCATCTGGGCTACAGGGTGTGGGACCAAGGGTCCGGACCCCCCCCCACCGTACCGTGAAAAGTGAGGACCTTTTTGCTCTTTTTACTTGAAATTTAGAAGTGAGGACCTTTTTTTTGCTCTTCACTTAAAATTTAGAAGGGAGGAAATTGAAAAAATCAAATTGAAATTTTGCCTTGCGTTTATAAAAATTATGTATAATTGGACCCCCCCCCAAGCCAAAAATCTGTGTGCGCCCTTGAAGCATGATGTTTAAGATATAAATAATTTCCAAACTAATATGACTTTCTATTAACGGTACATAAGTGCAAGTTGTTCTCAAAACATAAACTTACAAATTAAGTTGAAAACACAGAAGTTCCTAGCACTTTCTGTTTCACTATGTATCGTGGCGCGTGTCGTTGGACGTGCCGCGAACCCACGAGAACAATAGGACGCTGAGCGTCGCGCTGTTATGTAGGCGGCCGACGCAACCCTTCTGATTGATTAAGCGTAGCGACGGTGACAGCGCGCATTCAACTCTTTGATCAGAGCACAGTGCAGCGCCTTTCATATGTCACATGACCTGAGGTTCGCCAACAACAGACGTGCGCGCTGATGGCTCTTTCAACAATTATAACTATTCTTTCTGTGTGGTTTGTGGGAATTATTTTCAAGGGGGTGTCATTTAAATGCGGTTTTCACAACTGTAATCATTTATGACATATCTTTAGCAGTGGCGGCTCCTCATGAAGAGCCAAGGAGCTATGGCCCTACCATTGACCAACAACAGAGAATATTAGTCAAAATCCTGTTAAGTTTCTAGGAGTAACCATTGGTATAAATCTTAGTTGGGAAAAACATGCGGAAACAACAGCGGAAAAATTATGCAAGGCATAATAATAATAATATTTATTAAAATGTAATATACATTCTGTCAAAAAATATAGATATGAAATTTAATACATAATTATTTAATAGGTACATTTAATTATATTAAATTTAGTTCATAGTAGAGGTTTCACGCTGAATCAAAGCTGAAGTTAAGAAAATCTTCTTTATTGTAAAAAGATATTTCCAGTAAAAACTTCTTTAATATTTTCTTGAATCTACGTAACGGCAGGTTAATCCATTCTTTTGGTAGTTTATTGAGAAATTTGACTCCGTAATTATATTTTGCAATTGTCCTTAGCCTGTAACGATCCATTTCAAAATCTGTTTTGGCTCTTGTATTGTAATTATGGATGTTAGTTCTTCTTAAAAGTTCGTTTTTTGTTTGGCAGAAGTAAGTTTTTGCGCCATAATATTGTCAACTGACAATAACTGAAGCGCCACTAGTGAGATTTTGAGAAACTGACGGTTGTAGGATAGTCGAGTTTGTGACAAGCATGGGAATATGTTCTTAGAAGTGGAAAGACCATTTTAGAGTGTGTTCCCGTGTGTTTCAATAAATATCACATGAATTTACCATTGAACCTGTCAAAAATATCCTACCAAAGTCAGCCATGATGTAAAATGCAGTAGCGCCTCTATCGGTAGTGTCAGATGCCAATTATCAACTGACAATAACTGAAGCGCCTCTAGTGAGATTTTGAGAAACTGACGGTTGTACGATAGTCGAGTTTGTGACAAGCATGGGAATATGTTCTTAGAAGTGGAAAGACAGTTAAAGACCATTTTAGAGTGTGTTCCCGTGTGTTTAAATAAATATCACATGAAGATACCATTGAACCTGTCAAAAATATCCTACCAAAGTCAGCCATGATGTGAATGCAGTAGCGCCTCTATCGGTAGTGTCAGATGTCAATAGCTACATGTTATGGTCAGTATTTCGAAATGTTGGAACAGTGGTTTACAGTGAGTAAGGTGTGGTTTACCCTCAATAGATCTTACAGCTTTTTACCGACCGTCAACATATATAAGGGAGGTATTGTGATCATACCGATTTTGACATTTCCAGATTTCGATGGATCTCCACGAATTGAAGTCCCTACATAACTTTTTGACTATTTTTAGCATGATGTCTGTCGGTCTGTCTGTCCGCCCGTCCGTATGTCTGTCCGTCTGTGTACACGTGCAGAGCAAATTAGGCTGAAAGGATTTTTATGAAACTGCATATTTAAGCTTTTGACATCAATGACACGAGTTGATCAACTTTTGGTAAAAATCGGTTGACTAGAAATGGGAGTTTACTCGTGTCGATTTTAAGATTTTTGCGAATATTTAGCAAAAAAAAAAATATTTCGAAAAAGATTATTGAACAAAAGTTGCTATAAATGCAATAACTAATAACTTTTATTTGAGACGTTTTTTGATAAAACGAAAAATTTCGACAACTTTTTGTAAAATTTTTTTAAATTTTTCTTGCATTTGCAAGTAAACTTCATATTGTTCGTTGTCATGACAAAATGAGTTAAATGCATGTTATGACCATACCTGTGGCTGCTTTTGTTTAGCCTTCAAATTAGGTTTTTTTTTTTAATTGTATTATATTTTGGATGTTTTTTGTTTATCATTCTTAATTTTTAATAATATTTCAACTGTTTTTAAAACCACTAACCTAACAAAACGTAATTCTGACAGATAACAGAACAAATGTGAAGATAGCCCCAATGTAAATTTTACACCGGAAACAAGCTATATCATTGGGTTTTACATCGGGTTGTTCAGAATACGGATGTTTCCAGCGATGTTATATCTGATTTAATAGAGCGATGTTATTTTCATTGGTGTTAAGTTAACGGGTGTTATGATGAAAACTTCAGAATACCGCCATAAGTCTCAATTTTTTCATACTTTTATGTAACGTTTCCATGGTCATGACAAATAATATCTCTGTTAGAAAATATTAGGCCAAGTTATTTCTACTCTGCTGCTATAATGTATTTTATACGAGTACTTTACGATGGCGGTCGGTCCTGTGGTGACCACAGCTGATTTTTTTTTGTAAGATTAGCACTGAGTTCAGATGACTTGAACAACCCCAGATCTCGATGGCATATGTAGCATGGGTTGCATATAGATTGTTGCATAGGTAACACGCTGCTTTCTCTCCTACAGTGTTCGATATTCTTTTGACTGCAAAGATTGCTGTTGATAATTTTTTGCATAGGCTATCGATGTGAGTTTTCCACGTGTCTGGAATCCAAGTACACTACTAGGAATTTTGCTGAACCGATAGTAGCATTCATATTAACCTTACTTGACAATCTACTGTATAAGAAATCTAAAATCTAAGGTACCCAGAAATGTCCTGGTGACTGCATATCATGCCCTGGTTGTCATTTTGGTGTCACGTTTAATTCGGGGTTGCGTTATATTCGGGCTAATACGGTACTTCTTCCAGATACAGCTTAATTATTCAAATTTATTAATATAACTAAATTTCTGTTATGACTAATAAATTAAATACTAAGGTTCATTATACAAAAAAATTCCTCCGATTAAAAATATCTATTGTTCAACTATAAATGTATAAGATTTTTGTTTTCGGCTTCGTTTATCTGTCCTAATTTTAGCAAATGTATTGAAATTCAGCGATATCGTGTTGTGCTTTGATTATTAAATGGAAGGGCATAAATAAGGCGGAGGCGGAAGATGACTGGTGATGGGACGGCCGTACAATGCAGGCCACGACCTAATGACTCGATGATAAAATGACAATGTCACGCTCATTATTATACAACCAAATCCATAACACATTAAACGCACAAACGTTAAACAAAATGTTATTTTTAGCTTCGTCAAATTGATTGCTATTCTACAAGGTGTATCAGACTACCCGTTCACCTATTTATTCTCGAAAATGTGATGTGTGAGCAGAAAAAAAAATTGATGGCTAAAGTTTACCCAAAAAATTGAATGGTAGTATTGAAATTTTGCGGAATAAACCGGAAGTACGGGATATCAATGACTACTTTGGTTTTTAAAATGGTAACATAAGTCGAGTTGGATATCTTAACTTTAAAGCAGTGGTTCCCAACCGGGGGATTTATAGAAATTTATATAAGAAATCTAGTTTATTTAAATAACAATAAAAAATTATTTTTCAATAAGTATATTTTCTTTTTAATTTTATTAAGGTTAAGAACCGTTGAATGCTACATCAATTAATTTGATCAATTTTAAAGAAATATTCATGCGATTTCCTTTTTTTTTGCTCTTCACTTTTTATTTTGATCAATTTGACATATATATGACTAAACTGAAAAAACCTGAGCACATTTTATATGGGGGTGCGGGAGCTTATTTTCACATTCAAAGGGGTGCTCACCACAAAAAAGGTTGGTAACCACTGCTTTAAAGGTATGTTAACGTGAAGATGTAATAATTATTTAAAAAAATTTGATGTGAAGTGTAAATTTTGACACATTTCAGGGTTTCGCAGGTATTTAGTAAGTGAATGATGATTATTTGGGATGCCAAAACAAATTTTATGTTAAAATATTTTATTTGTTAATTTTAATTCGAATGCCTAATACCATTATTTAGATTTCTAAATATGCGCAGATTTTTTTTTTATATAGCATGGTTCATTAAGATTTTGAAAATTGCGCTTATGGCTTCCGTTGGTTGTTTTAAGTCATAACTCCGCCCCTCTGATTTCCTGTATTCAATTTCAATAATTTCTACTGGTTATTAAATTTATATGCCCAAATCGAATGTTAGAACTCAACAAACACAATATATACTAAAGTTACTCATTTCACCCAGAATGTAGATTCTTCCTTTTAGGGCTCGATTAAGGCAAAATAGTGAAATATGTTTTTAAGTATTTGTATGTAACAAAAAACCAAGTCGATATCTCATCGGATCTAAGAGATATTGGGAAATCCATGAAAAAATATTTTACCCCTTTTCACATCCCTGGGAGTCAAATTTTGAAATATCCCACCTTTTATTGAGTGCTTACGGCATGAAAGGAATATACTCCTCTAATTTTATGTTTCTATGTTTAGGGGACGTTCTATCGAATTAAAAATACCAGTTTACCCTTTTTTGTGAATTGTGAATTTTTATACATTTCAGGGTTTCGCAGGTATTTAGTAACTGAATGATGATTATTTGGGATGCCAAAACAAATTTTATGTTAAAATATTATTTTTTGTTAATTTTAATTCAAACGCCTAATACCATTATTAGGTTTTATATAGCAAGGTTCATTAATATTTTTAAAATTGCGCCTATGGCTTCCATTGGTTGTTTTAAGTCATAACTCCGCCCCTATGATTACCTGTATTCAGTTTCAACAATTTCTAATGGTTATAAAATTTACGCTTTTAAAAATTAAATGCAACATTTGCCCAAATATAACTAGAAATTTGAAAAAATAATTTAAATAAAATAAAAATGCAAGAAAAACAGAATAAATAAAATTGCCTCGAGGACGGATCGAACTCGAGTTTGCAAATTAGAACGCCAGTACCCTACGCATTACACCATCAAAGCGCTCTGTTTACTTTACAACATAATATCATAAAATATTTACATGGTCAAGCAAAAAACACAAAAAATGCGTTACTTTCCGAAAACATAATCTGATCAAAAATTCGTGTTGTGCTATTCCGGTTCCAACAAATGTACATTACTTAGAATTTTTTCAGATATTTAGTTTAAACCATCTGGGCTACAGGGTGTAGGACAAAAAATTTTTTGCACAAGTTTGGCAAAAATCACGTCAAAATAATTTATTTTGCAAAAATAAAATTTTGGTCGTTAATCCACGTACTAAGGGCTTTCATTTGATACCCTACGCAGAATTTAAAAAAAAATATTTTGTTTTTCGATGAGCACATACAGTCTGTTCCAAACGGTTAAGCGGAACTAAATGGGAATTTAGTTCTTTTAGGTTGTCACGAGAAGGGACCTTGCTTGGGATATTTCATTTTTCACGTTGGGATGTCAAAATTTAAAATTCCAACAATGAAACCATGGAAACGAATGACATATGTCAAACTTAAATTAATTTTCTTACATATTTCAATGACAAAAAAATAAATAAATGGGATATTTGTATTAAGAATGACACAAAAAATCAAAATATAAAGAAAATGACATTTTAAAATGATATTAACCTTAACCAAAAAATGTTTGTTGCAAGTATGATTTACAAAGCTTCAACAAAACGGCCGAAAAGCATGATTTAAACGATGAAAGTAACTAGATTGCAAAATCTAGTTCCGCCTAACCGTTTGGAACAGACTTTAAAGTCTGTTCCAATAATTTAATTTTGACATATGTCATTCGTTTCAATGGTTTCATTGTTGGAATTTTAAATTTTGACATTCCAACGTGAAAAATGAAATAACCCAAGCAAGGTCCCTTTTTGTGACAACCTAAAAGAACGAAATTCCCATTTAGTTCCGCCTAACCGTTTGAAACAGACTGTATTTGTTTATATTTTTAGGGGGATATGTTTTTTAGAAGTTTTAGTATTTTTCCTATGTGCGGGTCAAAGAGTTGTATAAGCATGCCAAATTTCAACTCTCTAGGTTTAGCCACAATTGGCTACAATTTTTACCGAACAGACAGACATACAGACAGACAGATAGACAGACAGACATATAGACAAATAGACTAAGCTCTAAGTTCAACCGTTTGGTCACAATTCCAACCGGACAGATAGACAGACATTAATTAGTTTTTTCATGGCCCAATTATACACTCTTCATATAAATTTGTGACTCTTTTTCCAAATAGTTTGGTGACCTCTGCTTTAGACCCTTTTTATACAAGAAATACGTCCACGATACAACTCTCTACTTCACAAATATAAAAATCAGATCAAATATTCCTCCTAAATATTAAGTAACAAGTTCCTTACCTGACAAGCATTAAATACGAAAGCCATTCCGCCTTTCACAAACAAAATAACTACATGATTTCTTAAATATCCTCTTTATTTAACTCAAATTTAATACATTTGACACGAGTCAAACTGAAAACTGTTGAAAACACTATACACGCTACCATAGAAACAAACAGTTCCCTCTTCGCGAACCATTGACTTTTCCTTATCGAGAAAATGCACGGATTTTTTTATACGGAACAAAACTAAAAATAACTTTTACATCAAATATTGAAGCTACTAATAGAGATGTCAATTTGACTGACAGAAAATTGTTTTTAGATTTTCTTTTAATGAAAATTTGTTGATGTTTTCTGCTGATAAGTTTTTGAAAGTTCATTAAAGTTTTTACTTCAAACTTCAAACGGAAGAATCGGCCGCAGCAAGTTGTCGCATTCAGTATTGACGATACCCGGTATTCCGCAAAGTTTTGTTAATGGCCGGTTGCTAAAGATCGAGTTTTGTTTTAATTCAAATTATCCCTAAAACCGCATTCAGAGCTCTTAAATCAATAGCTTATAAACTGTATCTTGTACTCTGTTTATTGTCACTACGAGTTTGAGACAATTTGAACGGCCCGTTCACAATTGGGGCTTTTCACAACTGGGGCCATTAACAACTGGGGTGATGGACAATTCGGGCCGTTCACAATTGGGGCTTTTGACAACTGGGGCCATAACTATAAGAGTCTTCTTTTGTTTAAAATAAAAAATAATTATTTTACAAGTTGGCATAAATTAAATTGCGTGTTCTTTTGAAAAAAAAAAATATTTTAATAGTTTGATTAAGTACATTTTGGTGGGAATTAGAATGAATTAAAAAAAATGTATTTTAAGGGTTGGCTTAAGGTAATTTTCGTGATCATTTGATTAAAAAGAAATTGTATTTTAAGAGTTAGATTAAGTAAAATTTGGTGCTCTTTTGACTATATAAATAAAAAATGTTTTTTAAGGGTTAGCTTAAGTAAATTTAAGTGTTCTTTTGAATAAATATATAAAAAATGTATTTTAAGGTTTAAAAAATACTATGATACATAAAAAAAAAACACTAGGAAAATCAAATAGTCAAACAAAAAATAACTGATTTTCTCGTGGTTGACCCATATTAATTAAATTTAGTTACTCAAAAGTTTTTATTTGCTTATTCAAAAGAGCACTTAAATTTACTTAAGCCAACCCTTAAAATACATTTTTTATTTACATAGTCAAAGAGCACTAAATTTTACTTAATCTAACCTTTTTTAAAATTATCAAAATTTTTTTTTAATCAAATAAACACGATTATTTATTTAAGCCAACTCTTAGGGCCGAGAGTTCCAGTTGCTAATAAACTATCCAATAAGTTTATTAGCAACATAATTTTTTTTCCGAGAGTTCCACCCCGAAATAGTTATTAGGTTGCTAATAAACAGGCTTATTTGTCTAATAACTTATAGGCAACATGAAGTGCTTAATAAAGTGACATATAACCAAAAACAAGTTCGCAAAATGTGTTAATATTTCAATTTTAATTGGAAACCAGTATAATTTTAAAAGAATATACGAATGTGTAGTTTTTAAACATTTCTATAATGGTGATTTTAGTGTTTTATATACATTTAAGTTGTATTTTGGCGAAATCCACGATCTGTTTGGATGAATTTATAAATTATGGACAACCGTTTTTAGAATATTTTGGGCATTTATTGTAAATGTGATATATAAAGAACAATATATAAATATATATTTTTAAATAAACATTGTCTTTTATTTTTACATTTGTATTTATTTCAATTACGATTACAACACATTACAAACAATACTTTAAGCATTACTATTTATATAAAAATGATAGAAAATAAGAAGACGGACGTAATTATTGGCAGAATAATAAAGATGTGTGGCTGAAAATTGCTGATAAGTTTAATTCATATTGTTTAAGGAATGTAAAATAAAGCAAAATATGGCTGTCTTCTTATATTCAGTCACTTTTGTATTATAAAATGCTATTTTTATTAACTTCTCTTCTATCTATATTGTCCTCTTTTTCTGTGATAAAATTTGTTGAACGCCGTTTAATTGTCATTTTAACAGTAACACAAAAAATATACGTAATGTCATTGAATGTCAAGTCAAACTATTTATTGTCAAAATATTTATTGTCAAAATATTCAGTTTCAAAATTTCATCTCACTTTAGCTCTACAAATTTACGTATAGCTCTATCCCTCTTGCACCGTGTTACTATCTTCATAAGAAATACCAATGCAAAAACAAAAAATTATGTTGCTAATAAACTATTAGAAGGATTTTGTAACTTGGAAATCACCAATAAATTTATTAGCTTCATAAATATATTATGTGTCAAATAACTATTAGGGAGTTTATTAGGAACTGGAACTCTCGGCCCATAAAATATTTTTTTTTTATTTATTCTAATTCACCCGAATTGTCCATCGGCCCAGTTATTAATGGCCCCAGTTGTGAAAAGCCCCAATTGTGTACGGCTCGAATTGTCCATCGCCCCAGTTGTTAATGGCCCCAGTCAGTGGCGGATTAAGCGGCCGCGGGGGGCCCCGAGCTAATGGGGGGCACCAAAATTCAATGAGAAAAAATTTTTTCATTAAAATTCTCAAAATTGATAAAATAAATAACCTGATATAATGCAAAATACTTTTGTTTTCCTTGAAAATTGTTTTACAGTTTAAAATTTTTAAATTAATTTGTAAATTGATTCAAATAAGCTTATTTTTTGCCTAATTGATTTTGGGGCCCCCTTATTTCTACCGCTTAGGGCCTCCACTTGTCATGATCCGCCACTGGCCCCAGTTGTGAAAAGCTCCAATTGTCAACGGCCCGAATTGTCTTACGGCCCCAGTTGTCTAGTTACCATCAGTACATTCCTACGTAAGACATACCGATAGGTAGAGAAATTTTCAAAAGTCCATTCTTGGCTTGTAATGCTTCCACAACATAAGAATGTGTCACATTCGACCAAACATGAGTTATTTCCTACAGTTTGAGAGTTTCTGTTTATAATCTAAATCAGCAAACTGAACCAAACAAATGTTTGAAAGTAGTTTTGCAATAAATTATCTTTAACAAAGTTTGTTATCTGGCGAATCAGGAATCACGTAATATAAGGAAACATTAATTAGTGCTGTGACAGTGGATATGGATATTGATTGTGGCGGAGTTGGTCTGGCAAAGAAACAGGAAGATTGTCCTGTGGACGCGGGCGTCGCGGTGCCAGGCACAGGTCATCGCCAGCCATCCCCCAGACCCCAGCCTTCAGACTTCCTCACGAAAATCACATTTCAATGCATTTGATTTATCACACATATAATGGCTCAATGTGGAAAAGTTCAATATACTTCCTCATACATACAGGCTAGCATACCGACATAAACAACAGTATTTAGACTAGAGAATCAAACTGTTTCAATTTCCTGATATGTATTGTGTTAAAACTTGTATGAAATATGTCTTGAGTGAATATTCAAAAAATACAGCCAGTCTTGTTTAAACCATGTACCTGTGTGTTTCATTTTAAACCCACAACATTACATTGGCGACGTTGGACTAGTAAAATCAAGTCTTAGGACCACGCGGTCAATAAAATTTAATACAAAAGAAAATACGAACAATAATTATAATATAATAATAATTTAATTAAGTAACTAAGTGAATAAATTAAAAGACTACAAAATGTCAATTGGAAAAATAAAAGAATTTAATTTAAGTGAAAAAAATTGGACAATGTACGTTGCAAGACTCAATAATTATTTAAAAGTTAATAAAGTAAGTGAGGAACTAAAAGTTTCAACATTATTATGTGTAGTTGGTGAACAAACATATGAATTAATAGCAAATTTGTGTGATCCAGTAAAGCCCGAAACAAAAACGTACGAACAGTTAGTTAAATTGGTGAAAGATCATGTCGATCCTGATCCAAATTTCATTGTTTCGCGTTACAAATTTCGTAAACGAAATCAAGAAGAAAGTGAAACGGTAGCCGAATATGCAGCGGCACTAAAAAAATTAGCAAAAAACTGTGAGTTCAAAAATAATTTAAATGAACATTTACGTGATCAATTACTTTTTGGTCTCCGTAATGAGTTAATAAAGCAAAAATTGTTCACCATGCACGATTTAACTTATTCCAAGGCGTTGGAGACGGCATGTAATATGGAAGCAGCTGAGAAGGATGCTCACGAAACGATGGAAACGTCGGTTTCCTCCATGCACTACGTCCGAGGGAACCACCAGCAGCGCACCGACCATCCCAAGGGCAGCGGCAGTCGTCCCAGTACGAGCGAGTTGGATCACCCGTGTGCCTGTTGCGGCAGACGAAACCACAAGGTTGACTCGTGTTTTTACCGAAATTCAAAATGCAATTTATGCGGTAAAGTAGGACATTTGAAGTATGTATGTAAAATGAAAAACAATGTTAGTAATAAAAATCAAACAAAACCATATAAGAATCGTAAAGTCTCTAATAAAAATTATAATAATTATAGAATGGAGGATGAAATTTCAGATTCATCTAGCGTGTCAAGTGACGGGTCCATGTATAATATTAAAGATATAAACAGTACGAAAGGTCCTATTATTATTAAAATTAAAGTAAATTCAATTAATTTAGATATGGAGGTGGATACAGGCTCAGGTGTGTCTGTCATTTCCGCAATTGTGTTTAATAAATTTTTTAGAAACCTCAAATTACATTCAAGTAATACGACCTTCAAGTACTACACTGGTGAAGAAATGTCACCATTAGGATATATTAAGGTACCTGTTAATTATGGTACATTTGAAAAGGTTCTTAAATTGTATGTTATTTCAAAAGGCGGCCCGCCATTGATAGGACGTGAGTGGTTGTATAAATTAAATATTTTAGGCAATAATATTAAGGATTTAAATAGTATAGTTAATAAAAATGAGGGAAATTTTAGCAATAATAAATCAATAATTACAGAATTAAAGCTTAAATTTCCTGAAGTTTTTAAATCTGGTTTAGGAAAATTCAATAAAGGTACTGTATCATTACATTTAAAAAACAATGTAAGACCAGTTTTTTGTAAGGTTAGACCATTACCTTATGCTCTTAAAGATAAAGTTGACAAAGAGATTGAAAGATTAATAAATGAAAATGTTTTGCAACAAATTGAATACAATGATTGGGCAACTCCAATAGTTCCGGTTATTAAAAAGGATGGTAGTGTTAGGTTATGCGGAGATTTTAAAATCACTGTTAATCCTAATTTACAGGTGGAAAAATATCCAATCCCCCGAATTGAAGATTTGTTTTCTAGATTACAGGGTGGTAAAATTTTTACAAAATTAGATTTGTCACAGGCTTATACACAATTTGAATTAGATCAAGAGTCAAAGAAAATTGTTTCAATAAATACTCATAAGGGAATTTTTCAGTATAATCGTCTTCCATTTGGCGTATCATCGGGACCCGGGATTTGCCAGCGGCATTTAGAACAAATTTTAAATAATATTGACGGATGTTGTATTTTTCTGGATGATATTTTAATTACAGGAAAAAATGAAATAGAGCATAAAAGAAATTTATTTGCGGTTTTAAATAAATTACAAGAATGTGGTCTAAGGGTGCATATTAATAAATGTAACTTTTTTCAAAATTCAGTTTCATATCTTGGATATACAATTGACAAAAATGGTTTGCATACCAATAAAGATAGAATTAAGGCAATACTAAAAGTCAAGAGACCCACGAGCGCTACTGAAGTAAAAAGTTTGTTAGGGTTGATTGGTTACTACGGTAAATTTATAGAGAACATGAGTGCTGTTCTGCATCCTCTGTATCAGTTATTAAAAAAACACTCAAAATTCGTGTGGACTAATGAATGTGAGGGCGCATTTAATGTAATAAAATCAAAATTAGTGAGTTCCCCGATTTTAGCACACTATGACCAAAACCTACCCCTCACACTAGCTTGCGATGCCAGTCCTTTTGGAGTTGGCGCGGCCATTTCCCACATTATGCCAAATGGTATTTCAAAACCAGTGGCGTACGCCTCCAGGACATTATCAAAAGCGGAAAAAAATTACTCCCAGATACAAAAGGAAGCCTTAGCCATAATTTTTGGGGTTAAAAAATTCAATCAATATTTGTACGGGCGTCATTTTACACTTTTGACAGATCACAAGCCTCTTATTTCAATTTTTGGAAATAAAAAAGGTATACCGCAAATGGCCGCAAATAGATTGCAGCGCTGGGCGTTAATTTTAACTGGTTATAATTACGATATTAAATACATAAAATCGGAATTAAATGGAAATGTAGACGGTTTATCGCGCCTACCTTTACCAAAAACTAAAAAAAAGAAAGAAAATTTTGGTCATATTTTACATATTGAAGAGTCATTACCGATAACTCACAAAAATATAGCGGCGGAAACTAAACGGGATAAATTATTAGGTAAAATTTTTCTGTATATTTTAAATGGTTGGCCAAAAGGTACAGAAAAACTAGATGATTTAAAACATTTTTATTCGCGGCGCGATGAATTACATATTGAACATGGTTGTATCATGTGGGGTTATCGAGTAATAGTTCCATTAAAATTAAGAAATTTTATTTTAAAACAATTACATACTTCTCATATGGGTATCAATAAAACAAAATCTATGGCGAGGTCATATATTTGGTGGCCAAAAATTGACATAGAAATTGAAAAAATGTGCAAGGCTTGTGACACTTGTAATTTGGAACGTGCCCAACCCCAAACTTCAAGATTGCATCCCTGGACATGGACAAAAGATCCATGGACTAGGTTACATTTAGACTTTTTGGGACCAATAAAAAATTTAAAATTTTTAATTGTTAAAGATTCACACTCAAAATGGATCGAATGTAAACAAATGAAAAACACAAATGCATTAGCGGTAATTAAATATTTAAGAGTTCTTTTTTCACAATTTGGATTTCCGAAACAAATAGTCACTGACAATGGCCCTCCTTTTTCATCTAAAGAATTTGCCAAATTTTTGAAAGAACATGGTGTTTTTCATACGTTTACACCCCCTTTTCATCCCAGTAGTAATGGCAGTGCAGAAAATGCTGTTAAAATTATAAAAAAATGTATTAAAAAAGCATTTTCGGATGGCCTAGAGGTAAATAAAGCTTTATGTAACTTTTTAATAGATTATAGGAATAGTATACATTGTGTAACGGGAAAAAGTCCATCTGAAATAATATTTGGTAGACAATTAAATTCAAAATTTGATCTGTTAAGGCCAAATACGTCTGATATTGTATATAACTATCAAGAAAAACAAATTTTAAGCCATGGGGGGAAAAATAGAGAGTTAAAAGATGATGTTTTAGTAAGAGATTATAGAAATCCAGTAAAATCATGGGCAAATGGAAAAATTGTAGAGAAAAAGGGCAGTAATACTTACAATGTACTAGTCGGTGATCAATTATGGCATAGACATAGTGATCAAATTATTAATGCCGAACCAGAAATGAACGTTCAAAATGATGTGAAAATTACAGCCGATAATTTAGAATCCAATCAGCAACAGTTAGTAACGGCTCCCAGTACATCAAGTATTACTCCTGAGACCAGTACAATAGCGGAAACCCCCAGGTATAATTTAAGGCCAAGAAATAGAAATGTGTAAAAATTTAATGTAAACAAAATAAATAAAAAGGGTATTTTATGTTGGTTAGATTTGGTAATGTTAATCTTAATAATTATGTTTATTTTATATTTTTGTAATGTCAAAAAATTAGGACAAGGAATTGATATGTATTGTGTTAAAACTTGTATGAAATATGTCTTGAGTGAATATTCAAAAAATACAGCCAGTCTTGTTTAAACCATGTACCTGTGTGTTTCATTTTAAACCCACAACATTACATTCGTTCCTGGGTTATTGGCCACCCAGATGAAAAACAATATCGCCGACCATATTTATTAAAAACTAGTGGACCCGTTGCAAACTGTGTTGGTAAACAAATCATTACCTTAATGTGGAACTTGCTCGATACCTCAGACTTCTTTCTCTAGCCATACGCCTAACTTCATCCAATTCAAATTGAATCAACTCTTCGCCCATTATTAAAAACTGGACAAATAATGAGTATTATTCCGAATTATTTATTCATTATCTTTTGAAGATGGGAAAACGATTATAATATATAATATAAATAATTAATATTATAACATGGCTAATGACACGGTAATATAAATTTTAAATGCAATATTTATCTTCTAAAAACATACAAAAATCAGTTACAAAGGATGTTTTATTAATTACGTATTTTGCGTTATTTCAGTCGCACATAGCATACGCTCTTTAAGCATGGGGACACTCTGCCTCTGCTGAAAGAGTTTTTAGACTACAGAGGCGTGCAATAAGAGTGATGGGGAATGCATCTTACAATCAATGCATCGACGATTAAAAAGAAATTGTATTTTAAGAGTTATATAAAGTAAAATTTGGTGCTCTTTTGACTATTTATTCCCCGCACTCATTAAATTCTGAACCAATAGAAAATATTTATGAACACGTGCATTCGAAGATAATATTCTAATAAAATTTTACGATCAGCGAGAATCTCAAAGCAGTAAACATTATGAAGATTATGTATTTGAAAATTTAGTCACATTAGAGACATGATAGGTATTAACAATTTTTAATTTTTATTATGTTTATCTAGCAAATTTTGCCCGTTTTATATAAACGAGATACATAAAATACCTATGTACAAAAAAATACTATCATACATATAAAAAAAAAAAAAACTAGGAAATAGTCGAACAAAAAATAACTGATTTCTCATAGTTGACTCACATTAATTAAATTTAGTTACAAAATATTTACTTCTAAAATTAAATACATTTTTTATTTATTTATTCAAAAGAACCCTTAAATTTACTTAAGCCAACCCTTAAAATACATTTTTTATTTATATAGTATTTTTTTTTTATTATTAGGGTTTTGTAGGTATGACCAAAAAACCCTTATACCGTCATTTTGTCGTCTGTCTGTCTGTCTGTCTGTCTGTCTGTCTGTCTGTCTGTCTGTCTGTCTGTTCGGTAAAAATTGTAGCCAAACGGCTAAACCTAGAGAGTTGAAATTTGGCATGCTTATACAACTCATTGATCCGCACATAGGAAAAATACTAAAACATCTAAAAAACATATCCCTCTAAAAATATAACCAAATATGTGCTCATCGAAAAAAAAAAAATATATTTTTAAATTCTGAGTAGGGTATCAAATGAAAGCCCTTAGTACGTGGATTAACGATCAAAATTTTATTTTTTCAAAATAAATTATTTTGATGCGATTTTTGCCAAAATTGTGCAAAACAAAATGTGTCCCACACCCTGTAGCCCAGATGGTTTAAACTAAAAATCTGAAAAAATTCTAAGTAATGTACATTGGTGTGAACCGGAATAGTACAACAGGAATTTTTGATCAGATTATGTTTTCGGAAAATAACGCATTTTTTGTGTTTTTAACTAAAATATGTTAACTATTTAATACGTTGTGTAACATACCAGATCAGTAGCTCTCGTCGCGTGGTTGGATTTGTCGTACGCTTAACAATATAACTTAACTTGCAAACTACGGTTCGAATCCTGATTTTATTTTTTGTTTTTTTTTTGCATTTTTATTTTGTTTAAGTTATTTTGTTAAAATTCTAGTTATATTTGCTAAATGTTGCATTTAATTTTTAAAAGCGTAAATTTAACAACCAGTTGAAAGTGTTGAAATTATAATTTAATTCTATGTTTGACGAAATCAAAGGGCGGGACTTATGATGTAAGCAACCAATGGAAGCCATAGGTGCCATTTTCAAAATCTTAATGAACTTTGCTATATGAAAAAAAATACTGCATATATTTAGAAACTTAAATAATGGTATTAGGCTTTAGGTTTCGAATTAAAATTCATAAAAAAAATATTTTGAGATAAAATTTGTTTTGGCATCCCAAATAATCATCGTTCAGTTACTAAATACCTGCCAAACCCAGAAATGTGTGAAAATTCACACTTCACATCAATTTTTAATATTATTATTATTATTATTATTATTATTATAGTCAAAAAAGCACTAAATTTTACTTAATCTAACCCTTAAAATACAATTTTTTAATTTATTCTAATTCCCACCAAAATGTACTTAATTAAGAAGATTAAGTATTATAATAAATATTTTTTTTCAAAAGAACACGCATTTCATTTATGTCAACTTGTTAAATAATTATTTTTTATTTTAAACAAAAGAAGACTCTAGCTCTTATAGTTATGGCCCCAGTTGTCAAAAGCCTAAATTGTGAACGGCCCGAATTGTCCATCGCCCCAGTTGTTAATGGCCCCAGTTGTGCAAAGCGCCAATTGTGAACGGCCCTAATTGTCCATCGCCCCAGTTGTTAATGGCCCCAGTTGTGAAAAGCCCCAACTGTGTACGGCCCGAATTGTCTTACGGCCCCAGTTGTCTGGTTACAACTTTCTCAATATCGCGTATCCCTACTTACAATTATTAAATACATATAAAACCCTTAAATATATTAAAATTTACACTTCGCATGAATATTTTTAGTGGCATTATTTTTGGGTGGTCATTTTGATATTTTCAAATTCTGTTCACCGTAACATGCAACAAAGGAGTACAAAGAAATATATTCCAAGAATAATTCTTCCAACCCCTTTATGATCATTAATGCGACTTCCCAAAATAGCAATTTTTATAAATTTACGGAAGACAAATTCTTTTTATTTTAAGAATCCTTAAAACAGAGTTGTTACATAATTTCAAAATGGCAGAGGATAACAATGATAAATCTCATTTAAATCAGTGTGGTAGAGAGAGGCTCCGCCCTCCACAGATGTGGCCACGGATGCTGGTATCGACTGGAGCGGGCATTGGCGCCGGGACGCCGGTGGGCGGCGTCTCCGGGCGTCGGTCCAGCGCCGGAGCCTGTGCTCTCTCCTGTCAGTCAACTGCGACAAGTGTCTGAAGATAACATCTGATACAGTGATAAATACACTTGGACTACCTGTTTGATAATTCAAAATTTAAGGTAAGTGATTTTTTTTTGTAATACCGTCTGTATAATAAGACGTCCTTGTTGATTTTTTGTTGATTGGCGAGCTATAAGAGTTATTTATTTATTTATTTATTTATGTAATAGAGTTGTACACAGGACGAACCTAAAAGCTACAACTTCGATTGTTATATAGTACAATATAGTAATTTATAGATGATAACTAGATGATAAATATAAAATAAAATATTTAGCGCCACTTAAACTGAATTTGTCAGCAGCCATTCTTATGATAGCATTCGTGCTGACTGTTCAAAATGTGCCAAAACGTCTGCTTCAGTGTTGATAATGATTTTGAACCCGACTACAATTAAATGCCGTATTATTAGCTCAGAGTTTTAATTCCAGTCTTCGAAAAAGCGACGCAACGGGAACTTCTCTGGCAGGGTACCGTTCACAGTACATATTTACTGCAGCAGAAAAATCTTTTGACTCAAAATGTACACTTCAAACATTTTTTTGTCATGGTTAAAAGATTATTTTTTTCTTGTCGAAATACCCAACAATATATTGACAAAAATACCTAACAATATTCTTTCTTTACTACATACCTACCATACCTTTCAATATTTGAAAATTCAGACTTCACATCAAATTTTGTACTGCAACATATTTGATTTTTCATGGTTATAAATCGAAGAATATTACTGAAAATTTAATGTAAAAGCCCCCCCGAGAGGCAGACATACAATATTGATACTCAATAAGCGTTAAATCAATGCACCCTTCACTCCAAAGTACGCGACACCATCATAAACAAACAGTCTACACTAGTGTATAAATTCCTTTTTAGACTTTGCAAGTATGACCAAAAAACCCTTAAGCCGCATTCAGAGCTGTTTAAATTAAGAGGTTGTAGACTGTGCTTTGTTAGCTGTAACTTATGTTTCTATGCATTCTTTTTAACGTTCCATGTACCGTTCACATCTGTTATACATTAGTACGTTACGAATAGCCCTCCATCTGGGAATTTTGAAACCAACTATTTAGCTTCGTAAAATATTTTATTTATGTATTATCGTTCTCATAATTCTGTTGTCTTAGATTTTAACTACCTAATTACCTAAATTGATCATATTTACTGTCCGTCTTTGTAATTTTGAGCAAGACTTGTTAATGATGACATTATGTTAGGTTATGTAAAGGCATTCGATAACTACGGTGTCACTGATAGAATGCGATAGCCAATGTGTTTATATGTCTGTCTGATGAAAACATGTCACTAGCTATAAGTTTAGAAAATTATGCACAATCCACAACAAATAGCGTATTAAATTTGGAGGTCTGAACGGTTTCACGTCTTGCCATATGACAAACTTCCTGGGGACAGTGAATAGTCTATAAGCTACAGTGCATAAGCTATTGATTTAAGAGCTCTGAATGCGGCTTCACACCGTCATTTTGTCATCTGTCTGTCTGTCTGTCTGTCTGTCTGTCTGTCTGCCTGTCTGTCTGCCTGTCTATCTGTCTATTCGGTAAAAATTGTAGCCAAACGGCTAAACCTAGAGAGTTTAAATTTAGCATGCTTATACAAATCTTTGACCCGCACATAAGAAAAATACTAAAATATCTAAAAAACATACCCCCCTAAAAATATAAACATATATGTGCTCATCGAAAAAAAAATAGTTTTTTAAAATTTTAAGTAGGGTATCAAATGAAAGCCCTTAAGTACGTGGATTAACGATCAAAATTTTATTTTTGCAAAATAAATTATTTTGACGTGACTTTGCCAAAATTATGCAGAAAAAAATTGTCCCACACCCTGTAGTCCAAATGGTTTAGACTAAAAATCTGATATTGCCGCCCGAATTTTCACTTTTGTTTTTATTATATGTAAGTTTTTAATCGTACTTTTATTTTCGTATCTTTATAAGTTTGTAACGTTGATATCACCGTTATTAAAAAAATTTCATTATAAACACACAGACACTTGCTAATTACATAGTTAGCTTATTTATTCATGAACTTTTTAAGATGGGAAAACGATTCATTTTTATTCAGTACATTACATTTATATTGTTAAAACTAAAAATAATTTGAGACGTTAATTTATGCCTACGAAACTCTAGACATTTATGTATATAATTATATTCGTAGATTCTTAGAGAACAAATCTGCAAAATATTTTACATATCGGTCAAAGGATATAAGAGTGTCTAAAATTTCATTTTTATGCCTACGAAATCCTAGATGTTTCTATATTTAATTATATTTGTAGATTCTTAGAAAATAAATCTGCAAAATATGGTTCATAACGGTTAAAGGATCTAGGCGTGTTTAGAGTTTCTCTTTTATACCTAATAAACTCTAAACATTTCTATATATAGTTATATTCGCAGTTTCTTAGAGAATATATCTGCAAAATATTTTTCATATCGATCATAGGATATAGGAGTGTCTGGAGTTTCTTGTTTATGCCTACGAAACCCTAGATATTTCTGTAAATAATTATATTTGTAGATTCTTAGAAAACAAATCTGCAAAATATTGTTCATATCACTCAAAGAATGTAGGAGTGTCTAGAGTTTCTTGTTTATGCCTACGAAATCCTAGACATTTCTATACGTTATTTTGTCCGCAGATTCTTAGGAAATAAATCTGCAAAATATATTTCATATCGATCATAGGATATAGGAGTGTCTAGAGTTTCTTGTTTATGCCTACGAAACCCTAGACATTTCTATTTGTTATTTAATTCGTAGTTTCTTAGAGAATGAACCTGCAAAATATTGTTCATATCGGTCAAATCATATAGTAGTATCTATAGTTTCTTGTTTATGCCTACGAAATCCTACACAATTCTATATGTAATTATATTCGTAGATTCTTAGAGAATAAATCTGCAAAATACCTGTCACTCAAGAGTCTCCAGTTAGCCCATCACGAGAACCTTAGGAAAAATGACGTCACAGTGTTACCCAGATCACAAACATACTCTAGTTATTTATATATGCACGATTATCGTAAATAAACATCGTTTTATATATTTCAGATATTCAACTACTCCTCCATCTTCGGATGTGAGATGAGCTTACCCCAACTATCTCCCCCGTGTCCCCTGAGCGAGGACAGTCAGGAGATGCTACACATCACCACCTCCACCGCTGGAGGCCGGCGTCGCGACCGCCAGGACACCACCGCCTCCCTGTCCAGGGAGGAGAGACGTCGTCGGCGGCGCGCCACACAGAAATACCGCACAGCACACGCCACCAGGGAGCGGATACGGGTGGAGGCCTTCAATGTCGCCTTCGCGGAGCTCAGGAAACTACTCCCTACACTGCCACCAGATAAAAAACTCTCCAAGATTGAGATATTGAGATTGGCCATTTGTTATATTGCTTATCTAAACCATGTGTTAGATGTGTGATTGAATTATGTGATCTTAAATTTGAATCCGTCAATACAGAAATTAAAAATTATTTCAAAAACCTGAGGTATTAGGATCGTGCAAAATTATATTGAATGGATGATGTCGAGAGTTGCCGAAAAAGCAAATCATTTTTGGCTATTAGCATCATGAAAGCCAATATATTTCATTTGTGTTTAATAGTTGCGGCGCTAGCTCTTAAAATCTGGGGGGGGGGGAGTATTTGAAGAGGGCACCATTTTATATCGTTATTAATACTCATGAAAAAAAAAACAGATGATATTCTCACTTTTAAAAAACAAGTGATAACAAAAAAAAATTAAGCTGTGGCCACCACAGGACCAACCGCCATCATAAAGTACTTGTATAAAATACATTCTAACAGCAGAGTAGAAATAACTTGGCCTATATTTTTTATTTATTTTTTTTTTATTTTTGGACTTAGCTACTAAGGCCATTATCCTGGAGATGCATTTATTTTTGAAAAATCCATGCCATAACAGGGGTTCGAACCCGAGCCCTCATGATCTAGAAGCCAGTGCATCGCTACACTAACCACTATGCCATGGTGACCGGCAAAACTTGGCCTAATATTTTCTAACAGAGATATTATTTATCATGACCATGGAAACGTTACATATAAGTATGAAAAAATTCGAAAAATTTTTCAAAATTTTTTCGTTTTATCAAAAAATGTCTCAAATAAAAATTGTTAGCTATTGCTTTTATAACAACTTTTATTAAATAAATTTTTTCGAAATATTTTTCTCTTCGATCGACATGAGTAAACTCCCATTTTTAGACAGCCGATTTTTACCAAAAGTTGATCAACTTGTACCATTGATGGCAGAAGCTTAAATATGCAGTTTCATACAAATCCTTTCAGCCGAATTTGCTCTGTACGTGTACACAGACAGACAGACGGACGGACAGAAGGACAGACGGACAGACAGACGGACAGACAGACGGACGGACAGACAGACCGACAGACATCATGCTAAAAATAGTCAAAACGTTATGTAGGGACCTCAATTCGTGGAGATCCATCGAAATCTCGAAACGTCAAAATTGGTATGATCACAATACCTCCCTTATATATGTTGGCGGTCGGTAAAAAACTGCCATATTGCTCAAAAACGAAATCGAATCAAAATTCTCCTCGTACGTTTCCGGTTTAGATCAATGTACATTTTTAAAATTTTTTTCGGGTTTTTAGTTTAACCCTTTCGCGTAAAGGGGTGCGGGAGAGTAATTTGTTTATATACATTTTTGGAAAAAATCATATATATTAAAAAACTACCTTTCGTTCCTTAATCTACGTCTTCAGAACTTTCTTTTGATGCCACATAATAAATTTTTAAAAATAATAATATATTTAACCACACAAAAAATCGATTATTTTCGAAAAATTAATCTGATCAAAAATTCCTGTTGAACTATTCCGGTTTTCATCAATGTGCATTATTGAGTTTTTTTTTCAGATTTTTTGATCAACCCCTCTAGGAGGGTGGGGGACAAAAGTTTTTTGACATATTTTAGCTAAAATAAATAATAATTACCACCACACAATTTACAAAAATAATTTATTTTTTAATTAAATAAAGACTATTCCAAACGCTCAAGCGGAACTAACCGGAATTTTCATTTTTGTAAGTTGTAATGAATTCTCCTTTTCAGGTTTGAAGAGGGCTCTTGTTAAACAAAATTATCAAAAGCCTCACTTACTAGTTACTATAATAGGGGATACGCATAAAATGTATATTTCCTTAAAACTAAATTTTTTTGATATTTAAATGTTAGTTATGTCACCTAACACAACAAAAATCACATTTTAATTAATATTATAGCCAAATTTTTTAATTAAAATATTGTAAATTTGAAATAAGCCGACCACGCCGCGAAGGTTGCCGAGTAGAAACGATTGAGACTGTAAGGGTTTGACGTCACAGATACAGAGAAAACATAATGTTTACGTGTTTATATTGTATTGTTTGAGAGTTTTGTATTTGTTTTTAAACAATTTTTCACGCATTTATTATTAAAATAATTTATAAAATATATGTACTCACATTAAAATGGTCTTCACAAACATAAAGTTTACTTTTTTCTGAAATATCGGTTTTATTTCGCCTCATAGCTTTTCTGTTGTTTTTCGTCATCAGGTAATGATATAAATTATTTTTTTGGATTTCCAATTGAACTATTTGTGCACATTGGTACTAAACAATATTTTCGACTATGTTTAGAAGTACTGGGGCCTGGATCTTCCATATTTTATATATTTTAATATAAAATTTAATTCGGTAAACATGTATAAATTGTTTTTATAGAATTAAACTTTATTTTAATTAAAATCACTCTAACTTTACATAACCTATAAAAGTTATACAAACAAATAAGTTCACAACAGACTATGTACGGGTGTTAGGACAGAATTACACTGGCCAAAATTACACGGGACAAAATTACACAGAAGAAATTTTTCGTATGTGTAAATTAAAGTAAATTAAATGTGTAATTTTGTCTTAGTGTAATTTTCGTATGTGTAATTTCGTCCTTGTGTAATTTCTTCCCTGTGTAATTCTGTCTATGTGTAATTTCTTCTGTGTAATTTTGTCCCGTGTAATTTTGTCCAGTGAAATTTCGTCATGTAACCCTATGTAGGCTGGGTAGACTAGTAGTGTCATGTGTCAGTTAGAAGGGTATGACGTCACACGTCGTTTTCGCGCGCTACGCACATTTATGATTTTTTTAAGCCTTCAAATTTAAAAAAAAATAAATTAAAAACTGTTTTTTATGTTTATATGCAACAAGAGGAATATAATAAAAAAATTTAAAAAAATCATGCCTATCCCCTATTGAAAATCTAGTTCCGCTAGCAAATCAAAGAAACAGGCTAATAAATATTTGTTTATATTTATCTCGGAATGTGCTTTTAAGAACTCTCTATATTTTTCCTATGTGGGTCAAGGAGTTGTACAAGCATGCCAAATTTCAGATTTCTATGTTTAGCCATTTCGCTACAATTTTTACCTAACAGACAGAGAAACAGACAGACACATGAGTAACGATATATACGTTTTTTTGCTCATACCTACAAAACCCTAAACAACAGAACTGGTCGTCTTCGTATACTTATTGAGAAGTGACATTACCGTTAGTGGCGCTGTACTTCAAGGCAATATGGCTGACGCGTCTAGTATTTATCTGTGAATATGCTAACAGCGTACAGGTTAATTTAAGCACAGTACATTTTTATTTTATGAAAATGTAGCTATCGACATTCTAACAAAAAATCAACACTAGAACATATGTAATAATTTCAAACAGTACTACAGTCGCGTAGTACAGTATTTGACCACCAGACTGCGAATCCGAGCGTGTCAGTACTCAATTGTAAAAAAAGTTGCTGGATAGATATTGAGAAGTGACATTACCGTTGACGGCGCTGTAATTCATGACAAAATGGCTGAATTGTCTAGTATTCAGCTGTCAATATGCCAACAGGGAACAAGTTAATTTAAGCACAGTACATTTTTATTTTATGAAAATGTATCTATCGACGTTCTAACAAAAAATCAACACTAGAAAATATGTTTTAATTTCAAACAGTACTACAGTCGCGTAGTACAATATTTGACCACCAGACTGCGTATCCGAGCGTGTCAGTTCTCAATACCGATCATCTGTACTAGCTCTAAGGAAAATTGAAAAAATAATGTATTTGTTTGATTTCTGGTTTATGGATTCATTCAGTTTATACGCTTATAATTAAGTACCTACTATAAACAGTATTAAATATATAATAAGCTCTTGTAATGTAGATAATAAAATATATTAACAACACCTTGTCTTCCATAACAATGTTTCTTCCTTAACCCCTTAAAGCCGCATTCAGAGCTCTTTAAATTAAGAGGTTGTAGTCTGTGCTTTGTTAGTTGTAACTTATGTTTCTATGCATTCTTTTTAACGTTCCATGTACCATTCACATCTGTTATAAATTAGTACGTTACGAATAGCCCTCCATCTGTGAATTTTGAAACCAACTATTTAGCTTCGTAAAATATTTTATATGTATTATCGTTCTTATAATTCTGTTGTCTTAGATTTTAACTACCTAATTACCTAAATTGTTCATATTTACTGTCCGTCTTTGTAATTTTGAGCAAGATTTGTTAATGATGACATTATGTTAGGTTATGTAAAGGCATTCGATAACTACGGTGTCACTGATATAATGCGATAGCCAATGTGTTTATATGTCTGTCTCATTAAAACATCTCACTAGCTATAAGTTTAGAAAATTATGAACAATCCACAACAAAGAGCGTATTAAATTTGGAGGTCTGAGCGGTTTCACGTCTTATCGTATGACAAACTTTCTGGTGACAGTGAACAGTCCATAAGATACAGTGTATAAGCTATTGATTATTTCATAGAATAAACAGAGATATTGCGATAATAAAACCAAAAGTTAATCGCTGGCCTTAAAAAACTCAATTTAAATTTGTGTGCAGTGTTGTTTTTACACGAAGTACGAATTGTTAGGTATATAAAATTAATGTGGTATCAAAATTATTACAAAGCTCAAATACAGTCTTATCTGAAAGGATCAGAATTTTAACGCTACGTATACTTTATAGGATCGGGGAATAGTTAATTCTGAATGGTATATAGAAGTCATTGACAAAATCAGGAAACACAACCAAAAACGTCGCATCATTCTTCATCATGACAATGCAAGTTCCCACACAGCACGTTAAACAATTGATTATTTGAAGGGAAAAACATCGAATTAATGTCTCATTGCCCGTATTCACCTGATTTATTGCCTAACAACTTTTTTTTTGTTCCCCAATGTCAAACAAAAAATGCGTGAACAGTGATTTTCATCACCTCAAGAAGCTGTTGAAGCCTTCGAAAACCATGTTTTTGAGATACCAACTACAGAGTGGAAAAAATGTTTCGAGAATTGGTTTGAACGCATGCAAAAGTGTATAAATCTTAAAGGCGAATATTTTGTAAAGCAATAAAACAGTTTGTTCCAAAAAGATTAGTTTTTGTAAAAACTTAAAAGGTAGCCCTCGTATCTACGAAATCCTTAAATATCTAAATTTAAAACTCCACACATATATATTTTTTTTTTCTGAATAAGAAAAAATAAAAGGTTACTAAGCTAATAGGGAAAAGTAGCGATTCCAGAGCACGGTGTTGTGATCGATCGTATGTTCCCGAGGGAGCTGGGAGTTTGGGAGTGGAAGTCACATCTGTGGCGGCCCCTGCTTTATCTAATTCCGATGGTAAACGCTCCCCCAGCAGCTGGGGCCGCCACGTTTACAAGTGTTACTGACCTGCAGATATTTACCTCAGCATTTGCCGCATCTCTATATTTGCACCTACAATTACAGCCGCATTCTGTTGTTTCCTACTGTTAATTAATTTATAGAAATATTATTGCTCTGCTTTTTCCATGAAAGTGATTCACTGTCACTCAAAACCATAACCGAATATACGGGGGGCGGGGGGTTGCAGACAGGGGAGGACTGGCTAAAGGAATATTTTCACACAACCAACTACGGGAAGGTGGGCAGATTTGGACACTTTTATTCAAAAGCAATTTTTATTTCACAATTTTTTAGTTTGAATTTATATATTATGTATAGAACCTTCTCTCTTGGGTTTGTTGCGTCTTTTTAGGGTTTTGTAGGTATGACCAAAAAACCCTTATTCCGTCATTTTGTCATCTGTCTGTCTGTCTGTCTGTCTCTCTGTCTGTCTGTCTGTCTGTCTGTCTGTCTGTCTGTCTGTCTGTCTGTATGTCTGTCTGTCTGTCTGTCTGTCTGTCTGTCTGTCTGTCTGTCTGTCTGTCTGTCTGTCTGTCTGTCTGTCTGTCTGTCTGTCTGTCTGTCTGTCTGTCTGTCTGTCTGTCTGTCTGTCTGTCTGTCTGTCTGTCTGTCTGTCTGTCTGTCTGTCTGTCTGTCTGTCTGTCTGTCTGTTCGGTAAAAATCGTAGCCAAACAGCTAAACCTAGAGAGTTGAAATTTGGCATGCTTATACAACTCCTTGACCAGCACATAGCAAAAATACTAAAACATCTAAAAAACATATCCCCCTAAAAATACAAACATACAGTTAATTTATTTTTTATTGCAACATGTACTATGTCATTACCATGGATACCGTTTTTGACAGCAATATAAATCGTGTTCATTTTCATTTGCAACATAGAAAAAACCATATTTTCTAGCAAAATAAAAATATTTTATTGAAATACAAATAAAATAAAGTAATAATAAATAAATAACTAATAAAAACTTCTCCGTTTACTTGCATACAAAATGTTAAGCGATCATAAAAATGATTCAAAACATTCAGCAATTGCTCTTGAGGTATATTGTTGGATGCTTGAACAATTTTGTCTTGCAGTTCAGCAACATCCCTAAGTTCTCCATTATATACTATGGCCTTTAAATATCCCCAATAAAAAAAAATCATTGGATGCCAAATCCGGAGATCTCGCTGGCCAATTCATCGACCCTCCTCTTCCAATCCAGCTATTTGGGAAAGTTCTTAAATATTCTTTAACTATTCTAGAATAATGGACTTGTGCGCCATCATGTTGAAACCATACTTGTCCATTAATATTCAGGTTTCGCAACGCAGGTAATATTTGGTTTTGCAAAAGGGCTAGATATTTTGCGGCATTAAGGTTACCGTCAATAAAAAAAGGCCCTATAATATTGATTCGTATTATCCCTGCCCAAACATTTAATTTTTGCGGCGTTTGAGTTCGGGAGGAATGAAACAAATGTAAATTTTCTCGACTCCAGTACCTAAAATTTTGTCTGTGCACTTCACCGTTTACAGTAAACGTTGCTTCGTCAGTAAATAAAATTCTTTGAAGCATTGTTGGGGCGGAATTAATTTTTTCAAACATTTCAAAACAAAAATCCATACGTACTGCTGCGTCCCTTTCTAACAATACTTAATGATTTTTAAATTTGTATGACCGAAACTTTTTTTTTTTAAGAAGTTAAAAACAGATCCAATACTGACACCAACAGTTTGTGCAGTTGATCTTAAAGTATTTTGATTGTTTTCTTCCACTTGTAATAATATCTCCAACTACTTCTCTTCTGTAAGCACGTGAGATGTTGTTCTTTTTTTATTATGTTTTGAGTTAAGACATCCTTCGCGATGAAATTTATTAACTAGTCTTGAAATTGTAGAGGGATTTGGTATTGGCCGATCTGGATAAGTTGCACTAAATACAGCAGAAACTTCTCTTAAACTCATTTGGGAGTTATACCAAGTTACCATCATTATTTTTTCTTCATCTGTATACATGTTGATTAATTTTTAAATCAGCAGTGAGCAAAAGTATACACACTAATTGTCTATGTTACAAATGAAAATGAACACGATTTATATTGCTGTCAAAAACTGTATCCATGGTAATGACATGGTACATGTTGCATTAAAAAATAAATTCACTGTATAAGTATATCAATTTTCGAACAAAAATAAAAAAAAAATCTTCCAAAATTTTTTTGACTCCGATTTTAGGCAAAATATAGTTTTAGGCTAATTTTCTATATATGTTCTATAATATACAGTCTGTTCCAAACGGTTAGGCGGAACTAAATGGGAATTTCGTTCTTTTAGGTTGTCACGAGAAGGGACCTTGCTTGGGTTATTTCATTTTTCACGTTTTTATGTCAAAATTTAAAATTCCAACAATGAAACCATGGGAACGAGTGACATATGTCAAAATTAAATTATTTTTTTTTACATATTTTAATGACAAAAAAATAAATGGGAAATTTGTATTAAGAATGCACAAAATATCAAAATATAAAGAAAATGACATTTTAAAATGATATTAACCTTAACCAAAAAATGTTTATTGTAAGTATGATTTACAAAGCTTAAACAAAACGGCCGAAAAGCACGATTTAAACGATGAAACTAACTAGATTGTAAAATTTAAAGTCTGTTCCAAATGGTTAGGCGGAACTAGATTTTGCAATCTAGTTACTTTCATCGTTTAAATCGTGCTTTTCGGCTGTTTTGTTTAAGCTTTGTAAATCATACTTACAATAAACATTTTTTTGTTAAGGTTAATATCATTTTAAAATGTCATTTTCTTTATATTTTGATTTTTTCTGTCTTTCTTAATACAAATTTCCCATTTATTTATTTATTTTTTTATTAAAATATGTAAAAAAATAATTTAATGTCATTCGTTTCCATGATTTCATTGTTGGAATTTTAAATTTTGACATTCCAACGTAAAAAATGAAATTACCCAAGCAAGGTCCCTTCTTGTGACAACCTAAAAGAACGAAATTCCCATTTAGTTCCGCCTAACCGTTTGATACAGACTGTAGTTCCGCCTAACCGTTTGGAACAGACTTTATGTTCTGTGTTATACAGTCACTGTAATTCGCGACTGAAACTAACGTTGGCGGCGCTGAGTACAACAGCTGATGGCGGGCGAGAAGCGTATATGTCAGAAGTTTTTTCTAAATATTTATCTGTTCAAACAATATTTCGGCAAAAAAGTACTGTATTTAAGTCACTATATTTTAAAATAGTTCTTAATTCACATAAACTGCAGCACAACACGCTACAAATATTATCCAAATATACGCTTCTGTTTAATTTAGCCAGTCACCACCAGATGTCTCACTGTTATTTGCAGTAGCGAATAATGGAGAGAAGCATCTGACATCTATTGATAACTTTCAACATTACGCTAACAACAACCGAACTCCCTGTAAAGTTTTGGTGTCTAAATAAAAATTACATTTATTGATTAATGTGTGCTTGAATCTTCTTGAATCTTCTTGCTGAGTCATCACATTAATTATCCCTGTAAACATATTTAGAATTTTTTCTAATAAAATCGTGTTTCAAAATAGTGTTTCAAAATAGTGTTTGTTAATTTGTAGTGAGTTCCAAATAAAAATTTATAAAATCCGTTAAAAACATCTCAAAAAAACCATGAGTGTTCAAATAACAATATTTGACAGTTCAAATTTAGAGTCTTGTTCACGAAATTTAACTCCAAAATTATTACAATGCAGAAAAAAAGGTGAATCGGGTATTATTGGTGTTTTAGGTGGTTCTCACGACAACTGTGGCGCTCTCTACTTTACCGGCATGGCCGCCTTAAAAACTGGCGCGGATTCCGTTCACATTATGTCTGGAATAGAAGCTGCTGCCAACTGTATAAAAACATTTTCACCAAATTTACAAGTTCATCCATTTTTAGATTATAAAAGGTATGGTTTCGATCGATTGAAAAAGTGGGTAAAAAAAGTGAAGTTATTAGTTATAGGATCTGGAGTAGATCTAGAACTACCATATTTAATGAAAGATGCGCTTAAAGAGACTGTTAAAATATGTAAAACTGCCCACAAACCTTTAATACTAGATGGCGAAGCGATGATTTATTTAGCTCAGAAACGAGAACTGCTAAAAGACTACCCAGGAATCATTCTAACCCCAAATGAAGAAGAATACAATCAGTTATTTCCTAACAGCAAAGACCCAAACCAACAAATTTTCGAAATGTTCGGTAGTAAATGTGTTGTTTTTAAAAAGGGAGTAACGGATGAATTTTATAGTGCTGATTCAATAGGTTTTGGTCCGGAAGGTGATTCCGGTCGTCGTTGTGATGGACAAGGCGATTTTTTAGCAGGAACTTTGGCTACTTTTTACTACTGGGCGCTACAAGAACCCTACGATCAGGAAAGAGTGTTTTCTGCCTGTTATGCTGCTAGTAAACTTACTAAAGACTGTAACTTAAGTGCTTTTGATAAATTAGGAAGATCAATGGTCACTACTGACATGATTGATGAAATTGGTAAAGTATTTAAGGAAAATTTTGAAATTTAATAGACCATATTAGTGTGTCGTCACATACATGTGCTGCCATCTAACAACGGTTTCCTTTGGAATTTTTTGGCAGATTGAAAATACATGTGTCATTAATTTTTTGATTATTTTATACACACTATATATATATATATATATATATATATATATATATATATATATATATATATATATATATATATATATATACATACAATATATATATATATATATATATATATATATATATATATATATATATATATATAAGGAAATAAAAATTCTTGAATACTCGTCAAAAGTTTATTTATAAAATATTAAGAGACGTTTCGACGTTTCGACTAATAGTATTGCATTTATGGATGTTTCTTTGATAAGATCGGATGACAATCTAATAGTTACTAATTGGTATCAAAAAAATACTCATAGTTGGAGATACCTTAACTACTTATCAAACCACCCCTTATCATTGAAAATTAATGCCCTGAATAACACTATAGATAGAGCCATCAAGTTAGCCCATCCTAATTTTAGATCTGATAACCTAAAAAACATTAAAAAAGCCTTTATTGCCAATAATTACCCCACCCATCTCATTGTGAGATGTATCAGAAAAAGAACATGGTCAGCTTTTAACAGCAATCCTGATAATATAAATGTAAACAACAACCAGTACATTAGTTTTCCGTATCATAACACTGAGTTTGTTAACTATAAAAGCATTTTCAAGAAATTTGACGCTAATTTAGCCTTCAGCTCTGAAAACAACAATAATCGTAATTTTTCCGAACTTAAATCTAACATCCCTAGTCTTGAAAAGTCTAATGTTGTATATGAAATACCATGCGGAGAATGCAGTAAAACTTATATAGGGACTACTCAACAAATATTAAAAAAACGTATATGCCAACACAAAAGTGACGTTAGGGTCAAACCTAATTGTACAGCATTAGCGGTTCATTCTAACACTACTGGTCATATTTTTGACTTTGAAAATGTCAAGATCTTAGATAAAGAAGCACATTTTCACAAAAGAATGATATCGGAGATGTTGTGTATACACACAGCTAAAGATAAATGTGTTAATAAAAAAACTGACACGATTGGTTTAAATAAATCATATTTTAAACTTTTGCCTTAAAATCAGTTGTGCGCTTATCAACTTGTCATATTACGTTCACCTACTTAATATATTGTGACGTCTAGGTGTCTATGAGTAATATCACAAACGACCAGACAATCTCGAGCCGTCCTGTTCTGCACTGCCAGTCTACTCTGAATGTGTTTGGGATGGTTTTTTCATTTTCATTTCCGTATATTTTTTTATAAGAATATACTTCTGCAAAATATTGACAACGTACTCTAGGTAAGAAGCTGTCTAGTTAAGAACACTTATTTTATATAACTTTTTATAATAATTTGCTAAATTTTGATTAATGTTTGTATTTTCTTAAAACTCTGTTATAAATTTAGTTTCACAAAATGGCGCCTCACGCCATTTTGATAATTTTCAATTAATTTTCAATTAATATGTTTAAATTATTTTATTTATACTAATTTATCAATTTTCAATTTTACTTATTTTTGTTTTGTTAAAAAATACTTTCCTTTTTTTACGATTTTTTGTATTTTACAATTGTAATTTTTGTTTATAGACTGAGGATGACTGGATTTACCAGTCGAAACGTCTCTTAATATTTTATAAATAAACTTTTGATGAGTATTCAAGAATTTTTATTTCCTCCTACATTTTTCAAACACCCTGTATATATATATACAGGGTGTTCGTTTGAAACGGGGCACCCCGAAAATCTCCTTTATTTGTAAAGATATAAAAAATCTTCAGAACAAAAGTTAAACTAGACAAAAAGGCCCATCTAAAGGTTACTATAAAAATTCTGAGGCAATTCCGGTTTCACCGGAAATGATGTCAACTTTTGATCTAGCATAGGGAATCGATAATTTTATATTTTTTTCCTAAAAGTACATTAAATTAGTTTTACAATGACACCAAAAAGTCATATTTTTATGTTAACCATTTCAAAATGGGGACCATTTATTTACAAAATAATAATCAACATAAGTTTTACAAAGTTGAACGTAGCAAGCTTCGAAAACAATAAAAAAAGAAACAAAATATCTCTAAAATAAACTATTTGACTATTTAGAAAAAAAAACTATTACTTTTTACAATATACAAGGTGTCTCAAAAGAAATTTTATATTTAGTGGATCGATTTAAAAAAAAAGTAAGCCGTATATAGAAAAAATGTTTATTAATTATTAAAATACACTTTTTGGGGATTTATTTCTTAAAAATAATATCGTCTAAATGTAGACCCTCGCGTTTTCGGCACTCATTTAATCGAACAGTAAAATTACTTATGAGGTCTCGGCAGGTGGACCCAGGGATGGCTGCCATTTCGTGACGGATATTTTCTTTCAAATGCGCCAGTGAAGTCGGTTTATTGGCGTAAACTTTAGATTTAAGATAACCCCATAGGAAAAAGTCCATAGGGGTTAAATCTGGACTGCGTGGAGGCCAATTTATGTCACCTCTCCGGGAGATCAATTTGCTTGAGAAAATTGCCTCTGACTGGCATCTTGGGGCTTTAATTCTTGCACCAATTGAATTTTGTAGGGGTGCAGCTTTAGGTCTTTGTGCATAATGCTATGTAATGATGATCTATGCACATTTAAAGCACTTGCGCGCTTCCGAATTGAAAGGTTCGGGTCGTCACGAACAGACTGATTAACATTCTCCACGTTTTCTACCGTTCTTGATGACCTAGGTCGCCCGGATTTTGATTTATCCAGCGTTGTACCAGTCTCTTCAAACTTTTTAACCCAATGTCGAATGAGAGGAATGCTTGGCGCATCATTTAAGTGGCGAAAACCTCGAATACTGCAGAATTTTCTGCGCGCTACAGTCGCCGAATCACCGTTTTTGTAAAACTCTCGCACGCATAACGCGCGGTCTGCTCCCGAGAAACGCTCCATAGCGACTGAATTCCCAAGAGCCAGGCTACCGATTGACATAACCCCCGCGCCCCTCGGATACGTTGCGTTCACGCAGTAAGCTAAATAAATATAAAATTTCTTTTGAGACACCTTGTATTTCCTACAGTAGTACTACTATATTTTTAACGATTGCCTTCAAATAATAAATTTTAGTTCTACAGATTTTGCCTCTACAATGTTACCACTAGATAAAAGTGAAATGTTTTTCCACTTTTTTTCATACACTAATTTATTATACACTAATTTATAATTAAATACTTTAATTGAACATATATGTAAGAACATATTGATCTATGTAATACGTTTCTATTATTGTAAAGCGAATAATACTTAGAATTTGAGAAAAAACAAATATATAGATTATTAATATAGTTTAAGAAAAACATTAAACTGAAGGAGATCAAAAGTGTTAGAGGTTAGAGGCCAAGAATAAATACGCCAATAATAATTCGAAATAAATATCTGGAATATTAAAGACATTTAATTAAAAAAACGCCTTACATAATAACTGATATTTTTAAATCTGATATATCAGTAGAATATAATTTTACCTACGATAACCTGGTCTACAAGATATGCATGGAAATTTAGAACATTTAACTCTTTAACTGATTTATTTTTATACATTTTTGCAATGAATTTGTAATCAGTGATTCTTAAACTCTGGTCCGCGGGTAAAGGCCTTTAAGTGATCAAATTTGTTTTATATTGGAACTAGAAACTGTACAACTGCGGATTGGAAGTACCTGAATGATATTAATTATAAAAAGGAAATTAGGAAATATGTAAATCCATTATATTTAAAATAACATACATACAGCGACTTGAAAAAGAGGATAGTGAGACAACTATAGTCTCCATATAAATTATATTTAACCAGAACTGTAAAATAATGATTATTTTTGTAATCAACTATTTGTGGAAAACCATTACTCATATAACCGCAATCAGAAATTTGGTTGAAATTACCTAAATAAACAGAATACAAAATTCTTGATACGATTAGAAATATTCAAAAAGTAATCAAATCCTTACAAAACTATGTTAAAATTTGGAATTTTTCATATTCTCAAAATATTTAGGTCTACGGCCAACATCGCTCTTAATTTTCGCTTCCCTTGAAATAAAACATTCATAAATAATAATCAATACACTTTATTATTCTAAAAAAACATTAACTTTTTCTTACATTAATCTTCACAAAATATTACAATGTAAATAAAAATATATTTAACATACAGGTTTATTATTTGAAAACATTTATCGTACGTATATGCAGGGCATATATTCAAAATAATAAACCAGTTAGATAAAAAAAATAAATAAAACACTAAAAAATCTGACGAGAAAAAAAAAATAACTGTAATTGTAGCCCTAATTATTTTAATAATTATCATACAATTTGTTGATTTTTAAAAATTGTTGATGTGGTCATTTGCCAAAAGTAGAAACTAAGTGAAATCTTTTTCTGTACCTGTTATCCTACTATACATTTTAACAACCAGTATGGAAGTATTTCAATATTTTAAGAATTGATATGCTCGTACCGGTTGAATATCGTCACTGCATATATTTAAGTATTTATTACAATATATATAGTTTAACACATTGATATGCGAATTTTTGTGACGGAATGTCATGACAATATTTATTTAATAATTTAAAATAAAAATACGCCGTTAACCTGCCAAAATTAAGGTAAGCTTAGAATTGCAATAAGGCGTTTGCGAAAACTCTACTGGTAGATACCGGGAACATCAACTGCGTTCGAAAACAAGTTCGGTGAAGGTGTATAAGCATGTAGCTGTTTACCGACCAGTAGATTTCCTGGGGAAGATTTACTATACCCCACTCAACATAACCTTATTCTAGCTAAACTATTCTAACATAACTAGTATTCTAGCTAAAGCCTAGCCTTACCTAACCTTTTTAAGGATTATTTAAGCCTTCTGTATAGAGGCAGCACATAAGGTTATGTCCAGTGGGGTATAGTAAAGATTGGCCTATGTACCATATCCACCGGTAGAGTTTTTATTGTATTATGGCTAATTCAGCCATATGACCAAAGTCAGCCATGCATCATATTTCATATTCATGGTAACAGTAAAATATATAATAAAAAATATATGTCATGTAAAATATATGTCAAAATATATGTTGTTTAAAATAATATTCAACTATAAAATAAATAAACATTTTTCTTGTCCCAAATAGTTAATTTTCAGGTCCAATATACAATAGTTTTCATAAACGCCTAGTGATTTGGCCAAGATACACTTTAGGTATGCATATTTATATATAAAAAGAATGCTGTTTGGATCACCAGACCTGTATCTTTTCACTATTTTATTGCACTGTCATTTATTATTTAATTATTAAAATTAATCTAGTTAACTACAACTTTTCTTATGTCTTTCCATTTGAATCCGGTCGCAGTAGCACTACAAATATTGTAAGTCGCAGCAAGAAAACATTTTTCACTGTGCCCAGCATGTATTTTCTCGTTCTGATACTATTTACATCGGACAGTGTTTCTTTGTTCCTCATTTTTTTATCACATTTGACCATCACCATTATATCAAGATTCATTGTAAGCAACGGTTTTGAAAAACCTCGCAAAAATAATCTGGAATACAGAAAAATATTTAAAAAGTTTCCCTCAGTAGTCAAAACCAACATTTTTTAATAATAAATAGTTTAAATGTCATTTATAACATTTCAATCTATTATAATATCTACTTACATTAATTATTTAAAATATGGACAAAAGACAGTCTGTTCCAAACGGTTAAGCGGAACTAAATGGGAATTTAGTTCTTTTAGGTTGTCACGAGAAGGGACCTTGCTTGGGTTATTTCATTTTTCACGTTGGGATGTCAAAATTTAAAATTCCATCAATGAAACCATGGAAACGAATGACATATGTCAAAATTAAATATTTTACTTGCCCGACCTTAATATATAAGGGGCAAGTATTGTAATCGCGAAAATTTTCGATGTCGAGATTTTGACTGATGACCACGTTTCATGTTCCAGGGAATCCGAAAACCTATTTTCGAAGTGCCGTCCGTATGTGTGTGTGTGTGTGTGTGTGTGTCTGTGTGTCTGTGTGTATACACGATAACTCAAAAACGGTTTAACTTAGAGAATTCGTTCTGGTACTAAAAAATTCTCCTATTAAATGGGAAGAACCCTATTGTTTTTTATGAAAATCTGTTGACTAGAAATGAGAGTTTACTCGTGTCGATTTTAAGATTTTTGCGAATATTTAGCAACAGAAAAATATTTCGAAAAAATTTATTGAACAAAAGTTACTATAAATGCAATAACTAATAACTTTTATTTGAGACGTTTTTTGATAAAACGAAAAATTTCGAAAAATTTTTGTAAAATTATTTAAAATTTTTCCAGGTCTTAATTTTTTCATACACGTTTCCATGGTCATGATAATTAATTCGTAATTAGTCAACCAAGCCTTGGAAAAAAATTTGTATAGAACATAATTTGATATATTTTGGAAGATTTATCTAAATATTTTTAAAAAAAAATTTTTTTTTTTTATGGGAGTGCAAGTCTCGCGGATGTTTTCCTTCGCCACTGGTTTTTAGATATTTTAATGACAAAAAAATAAATAAATGGGAAATTTGTATTAAGATTGACACAAAAAATCAAAATATAAAGGAAATGACATTTTAAAATGATATTAACCTTAACCAAAAAATGTTTATTGTAAGTATGATTTACAAAGCTTAAACAAAACGACCGAAAGGCACGATTTAAACGATGAAAGTAACTAGATTGCAAAATCTAGTTCCGCTTAACCGTTTGGAACAGACTGTATGTGCAGTTTACATTATCTACATTACTCATTACTCATGACAAACACAACAATATTCACAATTAAACGTCTAAATATACGTATATTATTTGAAAATATCACTTAAATCTGTTGAAACACAAGCTAAACACATGCAAACCATATATAATCTGTAACAAAGTTGGAAGAAATATGGCGGACTTCAGCTCGACCAATAGAAAATGAGACCATCGTATGGCCACACTGTCACAGTAGAACCAGTAGTCCGACTCGTGTCGGAATCTTTGATCTTGGCGTACCACATTTTCGTGACCTCGAGCTACCTCGTCCTGACCAACATTCTAAAGAACGATACAGACTATTACGCGTATGGATACGGACGAATAAGCTTTATATGACAACTATAGTGCGTTCGAAGGTGAGTTTGCAATATAGCTCTTATGGAAAATGGGAGCGGTGTTGCCAAATGTTGTAAAAGTGTCAAATGTGTCAATTATAATAATATGAAAAACTCGTATGATTTACAAAAATCAACTCTTATAAAACTCAAAATAACAGTCAACAAAAACAAATGGCCATTTGTAGAATACTGCGTCTTCACAGATCAGCGCGTTTTAGAGCTGGCAACGTCGACAAGCAAGAAAAGAATAGTGTCATTGTGTAAACCCATTAGAGAGTATGAAAAAGAACTAGTCCATATGCCCTGTACTGCAAACTCACCTTTGAACGCACTATAACAAAAGAATTTTGCATTTTACGACTCTAAAATGAATTTAAAAAATATTATACAAAAACTATTGAAAGTAGTATAATAATAAAGTAGGAAAATTACTTAAATATAAAATATTATTTAATATTTTTTAATTTATTCACTTCGCAAAACTGCGCGACCTAACCAGGATTCACACATGCGCATGAAAAATCTGGTACAGAAAAACGGTCGAGTGCAACTACTGGATATACTGTGACACTGTCTTTATTAGAGATGGGTCGTTCATGAACGAACCGGCTCACTGAGCCGGTTCAGTACACTGACCGAAGAGACACGGTTCACCAAATTGAAATGAGCCGGCTCACGGCTCATTGTATAGTTTCAAGTTTCAAGAATACGATAGGTCGGGCGATTGTGAACAGTGACCGGAGTGATCCGGATCTGGGTCGATGTCATGTTGAACTTCGCGAGAACTTGGCTTGTAATGTATTATCATAAAGTGTATTTTGTCATCAATTTGTAGGGCAGTTTATTTGAAACTAATCGGCTTAGTCTGTATTTTCTTACAACCATACTATATAAAAATATTAAAAATATTGCCCAAATCCCAGATGTCCGATTTATAAGGGCAATAAACATCGCCATAAACTTAACACATCTGGTTTAAAATACAGTAGCTACATAAAGTGAATTGTTTGTTTCAAAAATGTTAGATAAGAGTCGGGGCTAAACGACGTTCTACCTACGACCGAACGACCGGCAACTGACTGACCTGTGTCTCGGGATCATGTTTAAAAGAACCGGCTCCAAGCAAGAGTCGGTTCTAAGCGACGTTCTACCTACGACCGAACGACCGACCGACCTGTGTCTCGGGATCATGTTTACAAGAACCGGCTCTAAGCAAGAGTCGGCACTAAGCGACGTTCTACCTACGACCGACCGACCTGTGTCTCGGGATCATGTTTACAGTTCATATATTGCAAGAACCGGCTCTAAGCAAGAGTCGACTGTAAACGACGTTCTACCTACGACCGACCGACCTGTGTCTCGGGATCATATTTACAGTTCATATATTGCAAGAACCGGCTCTAAGCGACTTTCTACCTACGAACTAACGACCACCTGTGTTTTGGAAACATGTTTACTTAACCGGATCACTGAGCCGGATCAATGAACCGGTTCAACAAACTGAACGACCTCCACTGATCCGGTTCCGCAAACTGAGCCGAAATTCCCATCTCTAGTCTTTATACAGTCACTGTAATAGAGGAGGGATGCGACTGACAACAACCCAGCTACCTGTAAAGTTTTGGTGTTCAAATAAAGAATTACATTCAAAAAATTCTTACAATCGATAGATGGACCACATTTACTTTCACTTCTAAGCGTAAACAAACCAATGCGTCCTTGAATCTTCTGACTCATCACATAAATTATCTCTGTAAGCATGTTTAGAATTTTTTCTAATAAAATCGTGCTTAAAAATAGTGTTTGTTAATTTGTAGTGAGTTCCAAATAAACATTTATAAAAATCAGTTAAAAACATCTCAGAAAAACCATGAGTGCTAGATTAACAATATTTGACAGTTCAGTTTTAGAGTCTTGCTCACGAAATTTAACTCCAAAATTATTAGGACGGAGAAAAAAAGGTGAATCGGGTATTGTTGGTGTTATAGGTGGCTCTCACGACAACTGTGGCGCTACCTACTTTACCGGCATGGCTGCTTTAAAAACTGGCGCGGATTCTGTTCACATAATGCCCGGAGTACATGATGCATCCAACTGTATAAAAACATACTCACCAAATTTACATGTTCATCCACCAATTGATTATAAAATATATCATATGGATCGAATGAAAATGTGGGTACCAAAAGTGAAGTTATTAGTTATAGGATCTGGAGTAGATTTAGAAATACCATATTTAATGAAAGATGCGCTTAAAGATATTGTTAAAATGTGTAAAACTGCCCAAAAACCCTTAATACTAGATGGAGAAGCAATGATTCATTTAGCTGAAAAGCCAGGATTGTTAAAAGACTACCCAGGACTTATTTTAACCCCAAATGAAGAAGAATACGAGCGTTTATTTCCCTGCACCAAAGACCCAAGGAAACAAATTCTCGGAAGGTTCGGTAGTAAATGTGTTGTTTTTAAAAAGGGCGAAACGGATGAATTTTATAGTGCTGATTCAAAAGGTTTTGGTCCGAAAGGTGATTCCGGCCGTCGTTGTGATGGACAAGGCGATTTTTTAGCAGGAACTTTGGCTACTTTTTACTACTGGGCGATACAAAAAAACTACGACCAGGAAAGAGTGTTTTCTGCTTGTTATGCTGCTAGTAAACTCTCTAAATACTGTAACGTACGTGCTTTTGATAAATTAGGAAGATCAATGGTCACTACTGACATGATTGATGAAATTGGTCAAGTATTTAAGGAAAATTTTGAAATTCAATAGACCATATTAGTGTGTCGTCACATACATGTGCTGCCATCTAACAACGGTTTCTTGTGGAATTTTTTGACAGATTTAAAATACATGTGACATTACTTTTGTTACCTTAATTTTATGATTATTGCATACATATATGTATATACATTATATTATAATAGAAAATAAATAAAAATGCAGTGCCTATACACATGAAATTCTGAATTTTAGCCAGTTCAATGATGAAGACGGAATTTTCAAATAATTCAGTTCCAAGTTTTTAAATTTTGGAAATAATTATGGAAATATTGGACCCCTGGGGGTACGCGTAGCCATTACCGGGGGTCTGTGAAACAGTTTTGACATTAACTTTACATCCCCCAACATGATTCTAGGACACTTACCCCCGGGACACTAACCCCCGGGACATTAACCCCCCGTCAATAACCCCCGCGACATTAACCCCCCCATGTCAATAACCCCCCGTGCCATTAACCCCCTGAACAATAACCCCCGGGACACTAACCCCCGAGACATTAACCCCCCGTCAATAACCCCCGGGACATTAACCCCCCGTACCAATAACCCCCCGACCATTAACCTGGTAATTGATTAATATTTTAAATGTTTATTTTTATTTAAAATTTGAACATTTGAAATTATTAATATAATATTAGAATAATTTTTACTTCCTCGTATGTATAGAGAGTAGGGTACAGTGATGAGTCAGATTTTGAGCCCCCCCCGGATTTTGATGTTTCTCCACGTTTCACATACCTGGGAACCCGAAAAACATGTTTTTGGAAAAATGTCTGTCGGTTTGAAGTGTAATTGTTTCGCCAAGCCTAGGGCCTAAACTACTCGATGGATTTGATTGATCTGTCATTTAAAGTTTTTTTGTGAATATCTAGATGTATTTTTTTAATTATACTAGGCCTTAAAGTTGATGTTCATATAGAGGTCATATGAAGACCAAACTAGAAAAATAAAATTTTCTCAAAAATGCCTGTAGCGTTTTTGTTATTTTTTTTTTTTGTGTGAATGTGGGATAAAGAAGTAATAATATGTGCCCAATTATATTTCCAAAAAAATGTGGGGGTTCACAGTAGGACTTTTTTTTTATTGAAAAATGTGCTTTATTTTGAGCCATACGTGCTATTTGAAAATTGTTTGTAATTTTTTAGTTGCCATTTTCAAGTTATTTTTTGAAGTTTCTAGGTCATAAAAAATTCAATGGCAATTGATTTATATTTTTAAATGTTTATTTTTATTTAAAATTTGAAAATTTGAGATAGGTAGCTCGCTTCGCTCGGCTTCTTCTAACCAAACCCTTACCAACCTGACCTAACCTAAGATAGTGTTTTGACATTAAACTAGAAGATGGGTAGCTCTCTTCGCTCGGCTTCTAACCAAACCCTTACTAACCTAACCTAAGATATTCCTACGAAACCCTAGACATTTCTGTATGTAATTATATTGGTAGATTGTTCGAGAATAAAACTGCAAAATATTGTTCATATCAGTCAAAGGATATATAAGTATCTAGAGTTTCTTGTTTATGCCTACGAAATCCTACACATTTCTATATGTAATTATATTCGTAGATTCTTAGAGAACAAATCTGTAAAATACTTGTCAATCAAGAGACCTGAATAGTCCCAAGTTAGCCAATCACGAGAACCTTAGGAAAAATGACTTCACAGTGTTACCCAGATCACTAACACATGTTAGCTAATTATATATGTACGACTACATTTGTTCAGTTTTGTTCTAATTTCAAATGTTCAAATTTTAAATAAAAATAAACATTTAAAATATTAATCAATTGCCAGGGGGTTAATGGTCGGGGGGTTATTGGTATGGGGGGTTAATGTCCCGGGGGTTATTGACGGGGGGTTAATGTCCCGGGGGTTACTGTCCTGGGGGTTATTGTCCAGGGGGTTAATGACACGGGGGGTTATTGACATGGGGGGTTAATGTCCAGGGGGTTATTGACGGGGGGTTAATGTCCCGGGGGTTAGTGTCCCGGGGGGAAGTGTCCTGATACCCCCCAACATATATAAAAAATTATGTGAAGTGTGAATTTTCAGACATTTCAGGCTTCGCAGGTATTTAGTAAGTGAATGATGATTATTTGGAATGCCAAAACAAATTTTATGTTAAAATATTTCTTTTGTTAATTTTAATTCGAATGCCTAATACCATTATTTGGGTTTCTAAATATTTGCAGTATTTTTTTTATATAGTTTTCATTAATATTTTGAAAATTGCGCCTATGGCTTCCATTGATTGTTTAAGTCATAAACTCCGCCCCTCTGATTTCGTATACATTCAAACATAGAATTAATTTATAATTTGAACACTTCTCATTGGTTATAAAATTTACGGTTTTAAAAATAAAATGCAACATTTGCCAAAATAACAAAATAAAAATGCAAAAAAAAAAACAGAAAAAATAAAAATTTACGGGAATCGAACAGTAGTTTGCAACTTATGAAGCGAGAACTTTACCACTGGACTACGGACGTTCACTCGTTTATTATGTTAAATAGCGGATTAAATATTTTACATATTTTAGTTAAAAACACAAAAATAGCGTTATTTTCCGAAAACATAATCTTATCAAAAATTCCTGTTGTACTATTCCGGTTCACACCAATGTACATTACTTAGAATTTTTTTAAATTTTTAGTTAAACCATCTGGGCTACAGGGTGTGGGACAAAAAAATTTTTGCTCAATTTTGGCAAAAATCGCGTCAAAATAATCTATTTTGCAAAAATAAAATTTTGGTCGTAATCCACGTACCAAGTGCTTTCATTTGATACCCTACACAAAATTGTTAAAAAATATATATTTTTTTTTTCGATGAGCATATATTTATTTATGTTTTTAGGGGGATATGTTTTTTAGATGTTTTAGTATTTTTCCTATGTGCGGGTCAAAGAGTTGTATAAGCATACCAAATTTCAACTCTCTAGGTTTAGCCGTTTAGCTACAATTTTTACCGAACAGACAGACAGACGACAAAATGACGGTATAATGCCGGGTTTACATTGGTAGAGTAACAGAGCTAGTAACTAGCGCAAGTACTAGGCGCTTTACTCTACTATCTTATTTTCAGGATAGTAGGTGTTCATACGCAATTGACATACATATCTTATTTTCTGGATAGTAAGTGTCAAAACACATTTGACATCTTCACTGTGATTTTGTTGTGAAATTATCTTTTTGCAAAAAATAGTTTATAAATATGAATATACATCGTCGCCGACTTGATGCCATTAAAAAAATGGTATTTTGTATTACATCATTTCAAATTATATTACTCTAAAAATTATGTAAAACTAGTTATAACGTCTTTAGCTAAGCTACGGCTATAATATTAAGAATAGATTGATAACAATTATGTACGTGTCAAATATAAATAACGGGTGTTTTTTTTAGAGGTATAGAACTTTAAATTGCAATAAAACAACGATGGATTATTCGATTGACATGAATTTTTTTTTATTCGAAAGATAATCTTGTGGCATTACATTTTAAATATGATTTCTGGCATATGACCGCCACGGCTGGCTCGGATGTAGTGCAATCTGGACGTCCAATTTTCGATGACTTTTTCCAACATTTGTGGCCGTATATCGGCAATAACACGGCGAATGTTGTCTTCCAAATGGTCAAGCGTTTGTGGCTTATCCGCATAGACCAATGACTTTACATAGCCCCACAGAAAGTAGTCCAGCGGTGTTAAATCACAAGATCTTGGAGGCCAATTCACAGGTACAAAACGTGAAATTAGGCGGTCACCAAATGTGTCTTTCAATAAATCGATTGTGGCACGAGCTGTGTGACATGTTGCGCCGTCTTGTTGGAACCACAGCTCCTGGACATCATGGCTGTGCATCAATCTTCCATAAAGTGGATGGACACAGATCCAATTCCTGTGCTCGATGGCGGATGGACTCATTCGGGTCTTTCTCAATGCTACGCTCTACAGTACCAATAGCTTCTTCTGTACGCACCGTACGGCGTCTCTGGGGATGCGAGTTATCAATAAGAGTAAATGTGGTGTGAAAACGTTCCATGGTTAATCGAATTAACTGCTCTGATGGACGATTTTGTCGACGATAAAATGGACGTAGTGCGCGATACGTATTCCGCACAGAACCATTATTTTCGAAATCAAATTGCACTATTTGCAAGCGTTGTTCAGGCGTGAGTCTATTCATGATGAATTGCCAAACCAAACTGAGAATAAATCACTTGACAGCTGTTAAATCGGTCGCCATCTTGAACAGTAATGCCAACTTAAAGTTCTATACCTCTAAAAAAAACACCCGTTATTACTTACGTTTACAAAACTCTTATAGACGGTGTTACAGCAATAGCACAATACAAAAAAGAAAAAATAGTGAAAAAAATAAGTGAAAACTTTGGCACACCAAAAATGTTGGATTGGAGATGCGAACACTTCAAACGAAATATTTGCAATGACTGAATAATTACACAATTCGTAAAATGTCCCATATTTCCATGTGTTTTAAGAATTTTGGTTAACCCCACCTCCGAGCCCTTGTTCCAAAATTAAAACAAGTTTAAAATGTATTTTCGGCAAAGATTAAAGCATTAGACCTATTTATGGTTTAATCCCTTTTGAATATGACCATAAAATTTTACAACAAATTACCTGTCTATATTGTGTTTTGCATAAAATTATTAACAAATGTGAAGAATGAATTTACACACATTTTAGGTTTTCAATTATTAAGGTTTTGTAAATATGACCACCGAAAAACCCTTATAAGAAAAATAAATGTATATTAAATAAATTTTTTTAATAAAAATAAATATTTTTAAAAGAGTTTGAAAAGATTGAAATACCATATATCACATGGTATTGTTAAATTGAAAAGAAATCATCAAATAATACATCAATGTTACAAAATTTATGTAAACAAATAATAACTTATTTGATATGTGTTGTTTTCTATTTGTTATTACAGGTTACCACTTGGCGCCAATTTCATATGTATCAATTTTGTGTACTAGTGACAAAGATAGTAGCTAGTAAATACGTCGACGAGCTAGCTGCTATCCTAGCCCAACTACTGGCAGCTAGTACTCTACTAGCCACAATGTCAACTGTTTACACAGGGATAGTGACTAGTTGCCAGAGATGGGCGTCTACGCGTAAACTTGAATTTTTGACGTCTACGTGTAAATTTACCGTAGACAGCGTAGAGAAGTGTAGACTGTGTAGACACGTAGAATCTAGCGTAGAATAATGAAAAAGATGTTATGTAACGTTTAAAAAAATAAAATACCGCCAGTTTTAAGCAACAGAGGCAGTAAAGAACTCAAATTTGACAGCTTCCTGATTAAAACAACTACTAACTTTTAATTTTAAATTTACTTTAGTAGTTCATACAGACAGAAACCAAGTAATTTATATTGTCCATAACAACATACGATTTGTGAGACAACATTTTTGGAAACAATATATGTAATTAGAACTGCATAAAATTGAAATAAACATAAACATTAAAGTAAACTATTTAAACTATTACCATTCTATTATTTCAAATATTACATTTAAACGTACTGCGCATGTACAGTTTACATTCTACATTCGACACGTAAACAAAGGCATATTCTACTTGACATGTTTACGCGTAAAATCTACATTAGTCTACATCATGTATTCTACGCGCCCATCACTGCTAGTTGCTAGTTACTTGCGCTAGTTACTAGCTCTGTTACTCTACCAATGTAAACCCGGCATAAGGGTTTGTTGGTCATACCTACAAAACCCTAAAAAGATTGGAGACCACAGGTAGGGTATAGAGCAGGGATGCATTGACATCTATCGGTAACTTTCAACACTACGCTAAGAACAACAGAGATACCTGTATAGTTTTGGTGTTCAAATAAAGAATTACATTCCTCAAAAAAGTCTAACAATAGGGGAAACTTCCTAAGTGCCCTGACATCTGGTGGCAATTTGTGAAAGATACGAAAGCCACATTGTTTTGTTTTGTTCAATGGAGAAATACGTGTTTTTTTTGTTGTTTGTGTTTTATTTTTGTGTACCATGGAAAAAAAAACAATCAATTTTGTTGTGTGCCGCAATGTAAATCGTGAATAATGAAGAATCCTTCTTAAACATTCCATAATTTACCTAAATCGAAAAAAATATCAATTGAAACGACGTTTGGAGGCAGAGAGAAAGTGGATCGTAGGTTTTTATGGACTCAAAAACTAAAAATCGGCAAAAATCTAAGCCCATGCAGGCATGTTTGCCCGTTGCATTTTATGGAAAGTGATTTTTTACGTCCAAAAAAAAGACTGAAAAAAAGCATTTATCGCACCCAAAATTTGTCTAAATCATCAGTTGATATATTAAAAGGCCCTTCTACTTTTTCAGGCAGAGATATTAATTTTTACTAATATATTTACCATATTTTAGTTGTTATTATATTGACAGACAGTCAAAAAATTAAAAATACAATGAAAAACTAAAAATACCCTTGAAATTTCTTTAGAATAGTATATTATTACATATCTTGTAAATCGTAGATTACCTTTAAATTAAAAAAAAGCTCGGAAAACAGGAAAAATACAACTCGTGTTCATTTTCACCATGTAAACAAATACACGAATAACAGTTTAATGTGGGTTTCGAGTGTTCCAGCTTTGCCGCATACGGCGCTGCGATCTTAAAAAGTTTCCCCTATCGATAGATGGACCACATTTACTTTCCCTTTTAGGCGTAAACAAACCAATGCGTCCTTGAATCTTCTGACTCATCACATAAATTATCTCTGTAAACATATTTAGATTTTTTTCTAATCAAGTCGTGTTTAAAAATAGTGTTTGTTAATTTGTAGTGAGTTCCAAATAAAAATTTTAAAAATCAGTTAAAATCGTCTCAAAAAAACCATGAGTGTTCAAATCAAAACCTTTGACAGTTCAATTTTAGAGTTGTGTTCACGAAATTTAACTCCAAAATTATTAGAATGGAGAAAAAAAGGTGCATCGGGTATTATTGGTGTTATTGGTGGCTCTCACGACAACTGTGGCGCTCCCTACTTTACCGGCATGGCTGCTTTAAGAACTGGCGCGGATTCCGTTCATATAATGCCTGGAGTACATGATGCTGCCAACTGTATAAAAACATACTCACCAAATTTACAAGTTCATCCAGCAATAGATTATAAAATATTTAATTTGGATCGAATGAAAATGTGGGTACCAAAAGTGAAGTTATTAGTTATAGGACCTGGAGTAGATCTGGAAATACCATATTTAATGAAAGATACGCTTAAAGATATTGTTGGAATATGTAAAACTGCCCAAAAACCTTTAATACTAGATGGAGAAGCAATGATTTATTTAGCTCAGAAACCAGAACTGCTAAAAGACTACCCAGGACTCATTCTAATCCCAAATGAAGAAGAATACAATCGTTTATTTCACGACAGCAAAGAACCAAACCAACAAATTCTCAAAATGTTCGGTAGTAAATGTGTTGTTTTTAAAAAGGGCGTAACGGATGAATTTTATAGTGCTGATTCAAAAGGTTTTGGTCCGAAAGGTGATTCCGGTCGTCGTTGTGATGGACAAGGCGATTTTTTAGCAGGAACTTTGGCTACTTTTTACTACTGGGCGCTACAACAACGCTACAATCAGGAAAGAGTGTTTTCTGCTTGTTATGCTGCTAGTAAACTAACTAAAGACTGCAATGTACGTGCTTTTGATAAATTAGGAAGATCAATGGTCACTACTGACATGATTGATGAAATTGGTAAAGTATTTAAGGAAAATTTTGAAATATAATAGACCATATTAGTGTGTCGTCACATACATGTGCTGCCATCTAACAACGATTGCCTTTGGAATTTTTTGACAGATTTATAATACATGTGTCATTACTTTTGTTACCTTAATTTTATGATTATTGCATACATATATGTATATACATTATATTATAATAGAAAATAAATAAAAATGCACTGCTTTATACACATGAAATTCTGAATTTTAGTCAGTTCAATGTTGAAGACGGAATTTTCAAAAAATTCAGTTCCAACTTTTTAAATTTTGGAAATAATACCGTCTTTATACAGTCACTCTAATACAGGATACAGTGACTGTATAAAGACAGTGTGGCCATACGATGGTCTCATTTTCTATTGGTCGAGCTGAAGTCCGCCATATTTCTTCCAACTTTGTTACAGATTATATATGGTTTACATGTGTTTAGCTTGTGTTTCAACAGATTTAAGCGATATTTTCAAATAATATACGTATATTTAGACGTTTAATAGTGAATATTGTTGTGTTTGTGATGAGTAATGAGTAATGTAGATAATGTAAACTGTGCACATATTTTAAATTGTCACAAATTAAAATTAAAAATAATGAAACGTTTTGGTATGTTTAGGTTTAAAATTGCTGGGAAAAAAAGGCTAAATGAACATAAAAAAAACCAGTAAATCAATGGATGGCTTCACAATTATAAGAAGTATTTACTTTCATTAATTTTAATGTTATTCCATGCTGATTTCATTTTATTTTTCACCTGACCATAATTTTAGTTGAATAAATGCATAATTGATAATATATACATCAGTTTTCTTTATTAATATATCATTTATACCATGAGTTCAAAAAGAAATTGCATATGGGTTGGCTATGGAAAATAAAAGTAATGTCAACAGAAAGCTTTAGAATTAATTTACTGTCTGAATTAATTAAATCACTCTTGTTGTCATAAGTTATTTATTGTTACATAAAGCTTGTAGTATACATCAGTGTTTCTCAACCAAAAACGCACCGCGGACCAGTAAAATCTATAATTTTCTAACGCGGACCACTAATAATAATTGGTGGTTAATTTTTTGCAAGAAAACAAATATATTTAATGTGCTACTAAATAAATTTTATTTGTCGAAAATCACAGAAAGTTTACAAAAAATAAACAAAATATAAATTATTTACATAAAAAATGTGTCTAAAAAAAAAACAAAAAACTGCAAAAAAAAATACGAAAACTTTCGCGGACCACTAAAATTTTTCTGCGGACCACCTGTTGAGAAACAATGGTATACATTATTTTATTTTTCCATAGCCAACTCTTATGTAATTTCTTTTTGAACTCAGGGTATATAACATGTTCTGCTTATTCTTTTTTAATATGAAAATATCCTTTTTTTTTATATATAAACATGCGTTTTCCCAAAAATTAGAGAAATGTTGGGTTCTCTAATTTTTATAGAACCTTATCAACATTTTTTCCCTATCTTTTTATTCTAATTCTAATGTCCTGTTTGAACTTGTTTTCTTAAATTTAAAATATTCAAATTAAAATGTTTGAAACTCCCGTTTTTATAAAAAAAAATGTTTTAGTTTTTATAGGTCCTCAAATAAAATTATAAAATAATAAAAACATATCTCTTATATTTCCTTTCATGTCCTTTTTTAAGAATTTTTTTCATTTGTTTTCTTTTATGTTGCAAACATTTCAAAAAAATACCTTCATCGGTAGGCAATTTTAATATTTATCTTAATAAATGTTGAATCATATACATGTTTTTTCTTAACAATAAATTGATATTCACATATACATAAACATAAACACGTAAAACTATTAAAAATTTAAGAAATATTATAATATATTAGGATATACAGTCTGTTTCAAACGCTTAAGCGGAACTAAATGGGAATTTCGTTCTTTTAGGTTGTCACGACAAGGGACCTTGCTTGGGTTATTTCATTTTTCACGTTGCAATGTCAAAATTTAAAATTACAACAATGAAACAATGGAAACGAATGACCTATGTCAAAATTAAATTATTTTTTTAATATATTTTAATGACAAAAAAATTAATAAATGGGAAATTTGTATTAAGAATGACACAAAAAATCAAAATATAAAGAAAATGACAATTTAAAATGATATTAACCTTAACAAAAAATGTGTATTGTAAGTATGATTTACAAAGCTTAAACAAAACGGTCGAAAAGCACGATTTAAACGATGAAAGTAACTAGATTGCAAAATTTAGTTCCGCTTAACCGTTTGGAACAGACTGTATTAACATTTATTCTATATAACCCAATACAAATCTGGAATAAACATGGCGGCTACAGTTCATATGGCCACAATGTCTTTATACAGTCACTGTAATACAGGAGGGATACAACTGACATCTATTGGTAACTTCCAACACTACGCTAGCAACAAATAAAGAATTACATTCATCAAAAAATTCCCACAATCGATAGATGGCCCACATTTACTTTCACTTCTAAGCGGAAACAAACCAATGCGTCCTTGAATCTTCTGAGTCATCACATAAATTATCTCTGTAAACATATTTAGAATTTTTTCTAATAAAATCGTGTTTAAAAATAGTGTTTGTTAATTTGTAGTGAGTTCCAAATAAAAATTTATAAAATCAGATAAAAACATCTCAGAAAAACCATGAGTGCTAAATTAACAATGTTTGACAGTTCAGTTTTAGAGTCTTGTTCACGAAATTTAACTCCAAAATTATTAGAATGGAGAAAAAAAGGTGAATCGGGTATTATTGGTGTTATAGGTGGCTCTAACGACAACTGTGGCGCTCCCTACTTTACCGGCATGGCCGCTTTAAAAACTGGCGCGGATTCTGTTCACATAATGCCCGGAGTACCTGATGCAGCCAACTGTATAAAAACATACTCACCGAATTTACAAGTTCATCCACCAATAGATAATAAAATACATACTTTGGATCGAATGAAAATATGGGTACCAAAAGTGAAGTTATTAGTTATAGGACCTGGAGTAGATCTGGAAATAAAATATTTAAAATATACGCTTAAAGATATTGTTGAAATATGTAAAACTGCCCACAAACCTTTAATACTAGATGGAGAAGCCATGATTTATTTAGCTCAGAAACGAGAACTGGTAAAAGACTACCCAGGAATCATTCTAACCCCAAATGAAGAAGAATTCAATCGTTTATTTCCTAACAGCGAAGAACCAAACCAACAAATTCTCGAAATGTTCGGTAGTAAATGTGTTGTTTTTAAAAAGGGAGTAACGGATGAATTTTACAGTGCTGATTCAATAGGTTTTGGTCCGAAAGGTGATTCCGGCCGTCGTTGTGATGGACAAGGCGATTTTTTAGCAGGAACTTTGGCTACTTTTTACTACTGGGCGCTACAAGAACCCTACGACCAGGAAAGAGTGTTTTCTGCTTGTTATGCTGCTAGTAAACTAACTAAAGATTGTAACTTAAATGCTTTTAATAAATTAGGAAGATCAATGGTCACTACTGACATGATTGATGAAATTGGTCAAGTATTTAAGGAAAATTTTGAAATTTAATAGACCATATTAGTTACTCGGCACATACATCTGACAACGATTGCCTTTGGAATTTTTTGACAGATTTAAAATACATGTGTCATTACTTTTGTTATCTTAATTTTATGATTATTTTATAAATATATGTACATTATATTATATTAGAAAGTAAATAAAAATGCACTGCTCTATACACATGAAATTCTGAATTTTAGTCAGTTCAATAATGAAGACGGAATTTTCAAAAAATTCAGTTCCAACTTTTTAAATTTTGGAAATATTTTTCAGCAAAAATTTACTTTTTCGACGTTAATTAAACAGTCTAATTGAAATACAGAAATGCCAATATTACTTACTAAAATCTATTTTTTTTTGGTTTAGGAGGAACTACATTTTCAAATCTAGTAACTTTTATAGATTGATTGTAGCCATTGACTCATATAAATAGTCAGCACGCTCTATGTCTTGGCATTAGGTATGTTCGATTTGCATCTTCGCGTTATACTGCTAAACGCTAGCAGTAAAACGCTGCAGTTAGCAGTTTACTACTAAAAACTGGTTACATACAGCGAGTTTAATTTTCTGTTCGATTTGTTTATACGTATAGAATAAGAAGTACGTCTGACGTAAATGTTAAATGTCAAGTCATTAAGACTTGATTAAACAGGAATATCCCTAGCAAAAGAAATATAATGTCCCAATAAAATGGAGAAATACCTGTTTTTTTCTTGTTTGTGTTTTATTTTTGTGAATCATGAAAAAAAAAAAACAATCAATTTTGTTGTGTGCTGCAATGTAAATCGTGAATAAGGAAGAATCCTTCTTAAACATTGCATAATTTAGCTAAATCGAAAAAAATATCAATTGAAACGACGTTTGTAGAGATGTTTCAAAATGAAAAGAGCCACTGCTCTGACGTCATCATGCGCAACCTTGACAATACATTGGCGTGGCAATTATGCATTGTAAATTTATAAGGCGTATTGAGACACTATTTATTTTATAGAAAAAATACATTTTACCTTCATGAAAAGTCGTATATGACTTAAATAATTTCAACATAAATTATTTACTTTATATTTAATGTATGTATATTTATAATTACAATTAACATGTATATTTATAATATTAAATTAATATTATTAATTAATATAATACTTACTGTATAATTTTCTTAGGACGTTTATGAGAAAAATCCTGGGTTAATTGAAAATTATAGAACAAAATTTAAAAAACCTGCTTTAATTTATTAAAATAATCCAAATAATATTACAAATAATATATCAAAATAATATTATAAACATATTCATAAAATGTATAAATGTAAAAAAAAAGTATCATAAAATACAAGGAAAATAGAATGTGTTATTTACAAAATTACTAGCAGCTACAATAAAAAATAAAAATATGCAAAAACTATAAATATGAAAGTTTTCTAAACAGGATCAAGGGGATATACTCCATCAGATTCTTCATCAGATTCTTCATCAGATTCTTCATTAGATTCTTCATCAGATTCACCTGTATTAACAGTAAATGCTAGTGAATCATAAACTTCTGAATTATAAGAAATTATCACACACTAACAAATGTCATACAACAGCGTTAGACGTACGTCTATGATGCGTCTATGAAACAGAATATCACTTAAATACACCCCTCCAATATGCAGTTGGACTCGTCTGGACGAATTTTGGTTTACTGCGCAAGGCAATAGACTGGCTCTTTACAATTTGAATTCACTCTAGGCAGAGAGAAAATGGATCGTAGGTTTTTATGGACCCAAAAACTAAAAATGGGCAAAAATCCAAGCCCATGCATGCATGCTTGCTCGTTGCATTTTATGGAAAGTGATTTTTTACGTCCAAAAAGACTGAAAAAAAGCATTTATCCCACCCAAAATTTGCCTAAATCATCAGTTGATATATTAAAAGGCCCTTCTACTTTTTCAGGCAGAGATATTAATTTTTATTAATATATTTACCATATTTTTGTTATTATATTGACAGACAATCAAAAATTAAAAATACAATGAAAACTAAAAATTTCCTTGAAATTTCTTTGAATAGTATATTATTACATATCTGGTAAATCGTAGATTACCTTTAAATTTAAAAAAGCTCGGAAAACAGGAAAAATACAACTCGTGTTCATTTTTACCATGTAAACAAATACACGAGTAACAGTTTAATGTCACTTTCGAGTGTTCCAGCTTTGCCGCATATGGCGCTGCGATCTTAAAAAGTTTCCCCTATTTATCGTCGAAATTACAGTTATCGTATAAGAGCGGGAAATTCATAAACAACATTTCTTCTTCTTAATATATTTTGTGACAAATCTATCGCACTTTTGTCCCATTTCCGATGCACGTGACATCTGTGAGTGTCTTTCTGAACTACAACGTAAAAGAAACGGAAACTGTCAACTTCTCTATCAGCTAAATATTTAAGTTTCAGCGCTAAAATCAACTAGCGCCAAGAGATGGACAATAACCTATTTTCTTTTTCTTTGTAAACAAAACAAAAATAACCTTGGTACTTGTTGACAAGTTGTTAAAATTAGTGAACTGTTTACCCACTTGTATTTATTAAGAATATTAATATAGTTTAAAAACTGTGTTTAAATTTAGTGAGTTTCAAATAATGGATCAAAAAAGTTTAATATATTTAACTGAAACAATGAGTTATAAAATAAAAACTCTTGATAATTTAACACTGGAATTTGGTTCGCGATATTTGGCACCGAAACTTTTGGATGGAGTACAAAAAGGACTGGGTGGTGTTATTGGTATTGTTGGTGGCTCTGAAGATTTTAGTGGCGCTCCCTACTTTACCGGCATTGCTGCTTTAAGAACTGGCGCTGATTCTGTTCACTTATTTTGCCACGTAAGAGAAACTGCATATGCCCTTAAATCTTTCTGTCCAGACTTAATAGTCCATCCAGTTTTAAAAGAAGATCATACACTGGGTAAAATAACACAGTGGTTACCACAAATAAACGTTTTAATTATTGGACCAGGATTAACCGATACGTATTTCACTAGACAATTAATTAAAGATCTTGTTAAAACTTGTAGATTAATGGAAAAACCAATTATTATTGATGGAAAAGCTTTAATAAAAATCGTTGATAAACCAGAAATCATTAAAGACTATCCTGGCGTTATTTTAACTCCAAACGCGCAGGAATATAAAAGTCTGTTTGACAACAAAGAACCTAACCAAAAAATACTTGACACCTTTGGTTATAAGTGTGTTGTTTTAAAAAAGGGGACAGTTGATGAAATATATAGTGCTGATTCAAAAGGATTTGGTCCGACAGGTGGCTCTGCCCGACGGTGTGACGGTCAAGGTGATTTTTTAATCGGTGTTTTAGCCACTTTTTACAATTGGGCGCTACATCAATCTTACGATATCACAAGAGTGTTTTCTGCGTGTTACGCAGCTAGTAAACTTACCAAAGAATGTAATGCAAGAGCCTATAATGAATTAGGAAGAGGAATGATAACTAGCGATATGGTTGATAAAATCGGTAAAGTATTTAAAGAAAATTTTGAAGGTAGCAGTGTCATCTGTGAAGGCCTAAGTGAACTACAGTCTCAGCAACACTGATTATTTTAATGTTTTATAAACTAATAAAAACCTTCGTTGTTATTAGTGATATGGTTAATGAAATCGGTAAAGTATTTAAAGATAATTTCGAAGGTAGCAGTGCCATCTGTGAAGGCCTAAGTGAACTACAGTCTCAGCAACACTGATTATTTTAATGTTTCATAAACTAATAAAAACCATTGTTACAACAAGAAATATGAGTTGTGTTAAAATAGTTGACGGTTCTAAATTAGAGTGTATTTCTCGTTGTTTAGCACCAAAGTTAACGGATGGTAAACATAAAGGTCAAGCTGGTAGGATTGGTATAGTAGGTGGCTCCCTCGAATACACAGGCGCACCATATTTCGCCGGTATATCAGGTTTGAAAATCGGCGCAGATTTAATTCACGTCTTTTGCGCTAAAGAAGCGGCTGTTGTTATCAAATCTTATAGTCCTGAACTGATTGTACACCCTGTTTTGGATGATAAAACTGCAATTGAGAAGATAAAACCATGGCTAGAGCGACTACATGTTCTTGTAATTGGACCAGGATTAGGACGAGAGGAAGAAACGTTAAATACAGTTACTGAATTGATAAAAGTGTGCAGATCTGTTGAAAAACCATTAGTAATTGATGCAGATGGATTGTTTTTAGTATCTCAAAAACCAGATGTTATTAAAAACTATCCTGGAGTCATTTTAACACCAAATGCAATGGAATATTATCGTATTTTTGGTAATGACGATCAACCTAACCTCAAATTAGCGGAATTGTTTGGTGAAAAATGTGTTGTTTTTAAAAAGGGACAGATAGACGCATTTTACAGTGTTGATTCTGTTGGTTATGGCCCTGTTGGTGGGTCTGGGCGTCGTTGTGGGGGGCAGGGGGATTTATTATCGGGATCTTTGGCTGTTTTTTATTTCTGGGCGCTGGAACAATCATGTGATACGTTACTTGTTTTTTCGGCTTGTTACGCTGCTAGTAAATTAACTAAAGAATGCAATGCGAAAGCGTTTAAACGGCTAAAAAGATCTATGACTACCACAGATATGATTCAGGAAATTGGAAATGTGTTTGATGAAAATTTTGAAACTGATTAATTTGTTAAATAATGACTGTATTTTTGTAAACTTGTTAAAAATATGTAAAAGTGTTTAAATATAACCATGTACGTAATAATTATTTGTTTAATTTATTTGAAACTTATTTACTTTGCGAGCTGTTAACTGCAACTTACAAATCACACATGTACGAGCAGTTGCATATACTAAAGGCACAGTTACAGCTACATTTCTTTATAAAGTGGAAAATGAAAATTGTGAATAGTCTGTAGAGTAGTATATACAGGATGTTTGTTTGAAACGGAACACCCCGAAAATTTCCTTTAATTGTAAAGTTACAAAAATTCTTCAGAACAAAAGTTAAACTAAACAAAAAGGCCCATCTAAAGGTTACTATAAGAATTCTGAGGCACTTCCGGTTTCACCGCAAATGATATCAACTTTTGATCTAGCATAGGGAATCGATAATTTTATATTTTTTTCCTAAAAGACATTAAATTAGCTTTACAATGACACCAAAAAATCATATTTTTATGTTAACTATTTCAAAATGGCGACTATTTATTTACAATGGTTGCCAAAATAATAATCAACATAAGTTTTACAAAGTTGAATGTAGCAAGCTTTGAAAACAATAAAAAAAGAAACAAAATATCTCTAAAATAAACTATTTGACTATTTAGAAAAAAAAAAAAACTATTACTTTTTACAATTATTAAAAAAAAAAACATACAAATGTTCGATCAAACCACCATTATTGTCCACACATTTTCTCATTCTTAATAAAAACTCTTCCATCGCCCTTATAAGAGTACACTCTTGGATATCCCGGATTGCACTACTAACCCTTTCTTCTAAATCTTCTATCGTCGTTGGTGTTGTCCGATACACTCTATCTTTTAAATACCCCCAAACGAAAATATCCAATGGAGATCCGGCGATCGTGGAGGCCAGGGATTAAGTGAATGTGTTCCAATCCATTTATCTGGGTATTGGCCATTTAAATAGGCACACACGTTTCTAGCGTTATGAGCTGGTGCTCCATCTTGTTGGAACCACATTCCTATCCTATCAGCAAGTTGCAAATCATCCAACAAATCCTCCACTTCATTTTGTAAAAAAATTAAATACCTGTTAACTCTAAGGCTGCCATGGTAAATACAGGTGGGCCTCGTTTTACGCCGGTGTTACGTACCGGCGCAAAATATAGCGGCGCAAATCAAAGCAAAGAATGTTCATTCCAGAGACGGATTAGCATTCTATTCGAATTAATATTTTTGTTTTTTATTAAATTATTTTTGTTTTTTCTTTATTTATTACTTATATATACAGAAAATTATAATATTATTACAGAACATATAAGCTGTTCACTTTTGTAAGAACACACTAGATCTGGTTATTTTGGTTACTTTTATGGTGTGTTACTGACTTAAAATGTCAATTAAAAATATTCCTTACGCTGTAAAACCGACTTTAGGTTGATAAGGTTGTGATCATTATAATTAAGATATCATTTTTCAATATGACATATGTCAAATGGATCAACATTTTAAAAAAGTGACATTTTTTAATACCAACATGACATACAGCTTCAAAGGTGCAAACTATTGAAAACAAAATTCCCTCTTAGTTTGTTCTTACAAAAGTGAACCGTCTATATAAGCAGTTCACTTTTGTAAGAACAAATTAACAGGAAATTTTGTTTTCAACAGTTTGCACCTTTGAAGCTGTATGTCATGTTGGTATTAAAAAATGTCACTTTTTTAAAATGTCGATCCATTTGACATATGTCATAATGAAAAATGATACAGTCTGTTTCAAACGCTTAGGCGGAACTAAATGGGAATTTCGTTCTTTTAGGTTGTCACGACAAGGGACCTTTCTTGGGTTATTTCATTTTTCATGTTGGAATGTCAAAATTTAAAATTACAACAATGAAACCATGGAAACGAATGACCTATGTCAAAATTAAATTATTTTTTTATATATTTTAATGACAAAAAAATAAATAAATGGGAAATTGGTATTAAGAATTACACAAAAAATCAAAATATAAAGAAAATGACATTTTAAAATGATATTAACCTTAACCAAAAAATGTTTATTGTAAGTATGATTTACAAAGCTTAAACAAAACGGCCGAAAAGCACGATTTAAGCGATGAAAGTAACTAAATTGCAAAATCTAGTTCCGCCTAAGCGTTTGAAACAGACTGTATCTTAATTATAATGATCATAACCTTATCAATCTAAAGTCGGTGTTACAGCGTAAGGAATATTTTTAATTGACATTTAAAGTCAGTAACACACTATAAAAGTAACCAAAATAACCAAATCTAGTTTATTCTTACAAAAGTGAACTACTTATACAATACAATGCAACAATACGATACAAATAAACAAAAATTAAAACAGAAATCAAAATTATAATCAAAAATAAAAACAAAACCTTTGAAAGAATATTAAAAATTTATTTTTCTTTATTTTTTCTTTCACGCAGAAGGCTTATGTAAGGTTCCATAGATGTTTTGATATTTTTTATTATAGTTGAACTGCGTTCGCAATCATGATCTGGTCTTGCAAATGTCTTAATTTTTTAATTTTATCTGCATTTTTCATTATTGTAGTCACCGTTGATGGAGGTAAGTTTAGGCATCTACAAATCTTCGGACGAGTTTCACCATTCTCTATTCTTTTAATAACTTTAATTTTTGTCTCAATCGAAATAGACCTACGTTGTTTTCTATCGTGTTTTGTAGATATATCATCCATTGGTATTAATGAAAATTATAATTATTACTCAATAATTTTAAATTAAATTTTAAAAGTAAGTTAATAAAAATAATATAGAAAAATTAAAAATTATTAAATTTAGATTATATTAAATATTAGATTTAGATTTATTTACATTTAAATATGTACATATCATAAAGCAGACACTCTTAAGCAGTGGCGGCTGAGACAGGGAGGCGCTGGGACAGTGACCTCCTAAAAATTTTTAGTAAAAAAGCTAAATTTAATACTTTATTTATACTTCTTTAAAATTGCGTTAAAGTAGCTAGATATATCTGCATATTTTTATTTTTATTATTTCTTATTCAAAGATTTTTCATATAAATGTTAGATTTAAAAAATTTAAATCAAGACAACTCTTCCGAGCGTTGTTGGACACTCCACGGAGTGTCCAAAGATACAGCGTTGCCACATGCAATATCTAATGTTCTTATCTACATATGTAGCAAAAATTTCCTAGTAACGGCAACAGCGGCGAAGGTTAGTGTTGCATGTATTAGTGAATTACGGCCGGTGTCCCGTAGCTTAGTTCGGTCGTTGTGATTTGTGACAAGTACTTAAACGTGAAAATGAATCGAATGAAGCACGTTAGTTTTATTAAAATATACTGTATATTTTAATACAACTAACGTGTTTAACTATGAAACAAAATTATTAATAAAAAATCAGCTGTGGCCATCACAGGACCGACCGCCATTATAAAGTACTTGTATAAAATATATTCTAGCAGCAGAGTAGAAATAACTTGGCCTAATATTTTCTAACAGAGATAATATTTATCATGACCATGGAAACGTTACATATAAGTATGAAAATTTGAGACTACAAAATTTTACAAAAATTTATGACAAATTTTTCGAAATTTTTCGTTTTATCAAAAAACATCTCAAATAAAAGTTATTAGTTATTGCATTTATAGCAACTTTTGTTAAATACATTTTTTCGAAATATTTTTCTGTTGCTAAATATTCGCAAAAATCTTAAAATCGACACGAGTAAACTCCCATTTTTAGTTAACCGATTTTTACCAAAAGTTGATCAACTCGTGCCATTGATGGCAGAAGTTTAAATATGAAGTATCATAAAAATCCTTTTAGCCGAATTTGCTCTACACGTGTACACAGACAGACAAGCGGACGGACGGACAAATGGACAGACGGACGGACAGACAGACCGACAGACATCGTGCTAAAAATAGTCAAAACGTTATGTAGGGACCTCAATTCGTGGAGATCCATCGAAATCTCGAAATCGGTATGATCAAAATACCTCCCTTATATATGTTGGCGGTCGGTAAAAATATGGGTCCTCATCGGCCAAAATTGAATATTTCCCAACAGGATAAAAATGGAAATAGAACATTTAATAGAAAGTTTAGTGAAAAACAATATTTAAATACAAGTTGGTTGTGTGGATGAGATAAATAAAATGTTTTTTTTTTTTGTTTCCTGTGTTTGATTTGTTCATCAGACGCATATGAAATAAAGAGAGTAAATAGTGTTAAAGATATTAAACATTGCAAAGATAAAGTTCTTAAACATAATGTGTCTCATAAACATATGCATTATTCGGTCAAATTTGCCATGCTGGGATCGGTAAATATACGATTTCAACTTGATACTGCGTATAAACTTTCAATTAAAGAACATAACTAAAAGGTTAAATCTAATATTTAAATACATGTGAATATGTGTAGGTATCTGCTTAATTAATAACCAAATATGTTATGTTTCTGACTACAAAGCATTGTCTTATTAATATTGCAATTTTAATAATAATAATAATAGAAGTAATAACTACAAAAATGATAATAATAATATTGACCATAAATCTTAATAAAAGTGCCAGATTTGTCAGTTTTTATAGTTGCAGAACATATTTTCAGGTATTTTTTATTTATTTACTTTTTTCTCGTATAACTATATTTTAATAGATATATATGGGAAAAAAGTGTCCCCCCAAATATTTTACTCACCAGCCGCTACTGCTCTTAAGCGAGTTAAATTTATTTTACAACTGAATACGTCTTAGTAGTGCGATTACTGCGACTGCGTAAACCACGAGACATCCCCGCTTCGACCCCTGAATCGTCGACACCCGACTCCGACGTTCAACTGTTTCAAAGCGGCGTTATTTTAAGGTCGCTGCCAACCGGCGTAAAATAAGGCCCACCTGTAATTGGTCGCTGGGCCCTAGCCGCATTTCTTTGGCACTCTCCGTATATCAGAACCATATCTGTCATCTCTTCGTTGGTATATCGTACATAAACCATAATTAGGTACAAAAAACGACTTACTACCAATTAATACATTTTTTTTTTTTTCAAACAAAAATAAACAAAATAAACTATTAAACTCTTGTTATTTATAAAACATTTAATTGAAAAATTAAAATTTAAGTTATTTTATGTTATTTCATATAATAACTAGTTATAACAGTTTATTTTAGAGATATTTTGTTTCTTTTTTTATTGTTTTAAAAGCTTGCTACGTTCAACTTTGTAAAACTTATGTTGATTATTATTTTGTAAATAAATGGTCGCCATTTTGAAATGGTTAACATAAAAATATGACTTTTTGGTGTTATTGTAAAGCTAATTTAATGTACTTTTAGGAAAAAAATATAAAATTATCGATTCCCTATGCTAGATCAAAAGTTGACATCATTTCCTCAGAATACTTATAGTAACCTTTAGATGGGCCTTTTTGTCTAGTTTAACTTTTGTTCTGAAGATTTTTTGTATCTTTACAAATAAAGGAGATTTTCGGGGTGCCCCGTTTCAAACAAACACCCTGTATATAGTAGAGTAGTGTCAACAATTCATCAGCATTGGCATCAGCAATTTAATTTATGCCAACTTGTAAAATAATTATTTTTTATTTTAAACAAAAGAAAACTCTAGCTGTTATAGTTATGGCCCCAGTTGTCAAAAGCCCCAATTGTGAACGGCCCGAATTGTCTTACGGCCCCAGTTGTCTGGGTACCGTTTTATTTTAGCTTAGCTACAAATACATTTTTTCCAATCATTGTCCTATACCGGTGGCGAAGGGAAACCTCCGCTAGACTTGCCCTCCCATAAATAAAAAATAATAATTTAATTTAAAATTAAGTTTTTTAAATATTTATTTGAATCTTCAAAAATACATCAAATTATGTTCTATACAAATTGTTGTCCAAGGCTTGGTTTACTAGTTACGAATTAATAATCATAACCATGAAAACGTTACATATAAGTATGAAAAAATTTATGTAAAGTGTGAATATTCACACATTTCAGGGTTTCGCAGGTATATAATAAGTGAAGGCGGTATGCTGAGTGTGTAGGACAAATTTTACTTTGTAGTAATCACGGCAAAATGAACGATATTTTTAAAATAATTTATCGTCTGTTAATTATATAATAAGATAATTATTAAATTTACGCTCTTAAAAATTAAATACAACATTTGTCAAAATATAACTAGAATTTTGACAAAATAATTTCAACATAATAAAAATGCAAAAAAAAAAAACAAAAAATAAAATTCACTCAGTACTCCAACTCGAAACCCTTCGTTTACCAGCGAGTTTTATCTTACGACACCAGTGCTCTAACCAACAACGCCATCGTACGCCTTGCATGTGAGTGTCTTACATTGGTAAAACTTTTGTACTTTGTGAACCAAAAACCACAAAAAATGCGTTATTTTCCGAAAACATAATCTGATCAAAAATTCCTGTTGTACTATTTCGGTTCACACCAATATACATTACTTAGAATTTTTTTAGATTTTTAGTTTAAACCATCTGGGCTACAGGGTGTGGGACAAAATTTTTTTTGCACAATTTTGGCAAAAATTGCATCAAAATAATTTATTTTGCAAAAATAAAAATTTGATCGTTAATCCACGTACTAAGGGCTTTCATTTGATACCCTACTCAGAATTTAAAAAAAATATTTTTGTTTTCGATGACCACATATTTGTTTATATTTTTAGGGGGGTATGTTTTTTACATGTTTTAGTATTTTTCCTATGTGCGGGTCAAAGAGTTGTATAAGCATGCCAAATTTCAACTCTCTAGGTTTAGCCGTTTGGCTACTATTTTTACCGAACAGACAGACAGACAGACGACAAAATGACGGTATAAGGGTTTTTTGGTCATACCTACAAAACCCTAAAAATTGAGACATGGAAAAATTTTAAATAATTTTACAAACAAATTTCAAAATTTTTCGATTTATCAAAAAATGACTCAAATAAAAGATATTAGCTATTGCATTTATAGTAACTTTTGTTCAATAAATTTTTTCTGTTGCTAAATATTCGCAAAAATCTTAAAATCGACACGAGTAAACTCCCATTTCTAGTCAACCGATCTTCATAAAAAACAATAGGGTTCTTCATTTAATAGGAGAATTTTTTAGTACCAGAACGAATTCTAGAAGTTGAACCGTTCTTGAGTTATCGTGTATACACACAGACACACACACATACGGACGGCACTTCTAAAATAAGTTTTTTGGATTCCCTGGACCATGAAACGAGGTCATCAGTCAAAATCTCGACATCGAAAATTTTCGCGATTACAATACTTGCCCCTTATATATTAAGGTGGCGCACAACCCTAGAGTCCTCAGTAGTTTCTTATACAAAACTAATAATCGGAAATCAAATTAATAACAATTTATATATCAAAATTTGCAGCGAATTTTTATCTATCTAATAGGATATTTTTAATTGTAGAAAAAACTGTTAGGTAGTTGTAAATAAGCAAATTGCATTATAGACGCCATCTTGTAAACCAATCGACGCACATTTGCGTACGATGCGGAAAATTGTACCTAAAGCTTCATTCTACAAATATGATTCTAACTATTTTGTTATATTGTGAAAATTACTTATAGTTATTGTACTTGGTAATCTATTTTTGCCGCCCTCTTGAATCTGCTGCGGTTTTCAAAATTGGTGTTACATGTAAAAATGATTTATTTTTCGTGAAGAATACGTGTACCAAGTGGCATTCTATTATCTTTAAGTATAATATTTTTCGACGAAGACTCTAAACTACAAGTAATCAGGTCGAAAAAAAATTGACGTATTATTTGAACATTTCTACACAAAACTATATAAATATAAAAGTTATTCGAAACCCACAAATAGATTTAAAAAATTACAGAACAATATCGCTGATGTCTATTTTTAAGTTATTGAGCGATAATATTTTTACAATAAATGTTTCTACAATTAAAACTATCATATTAGATAGATACAAATTCGGTGCAAAATTTGATGTATAGGTTGATACTAATTTTATTTCAGATTGTTAGTTTTGTATAAGAAACTAGTAACCTCCGGGGGTTATACGCAGCCTTAAGGTCGGGCAAGTAAAAAAGAACATCAGGGGGACGCCATTAAACTATTTGCAAAAATGCGCTTTACATATCAACGTCGCTCTTGCGTATTACTTGCTAAGTTTCACACCATCACAATAAAATCCCTGAATTAAATAAAAATGCAAATCACTCTTTAATCCATAATTATATAAACATTCAAAAATTATTCAAATTTCACTGTAAAACTTTAATTTATTCTGTGTTTGTTATTCTATGAAATCACTTTGAAAAATCTGCAAATTAAAGCAGTTTCCTTCAAATACACATGCGCAAAAGCTCCAACCGTCAGAGTAGGGGATGAAAGCACATTTTCCGTCAGTCGTCCGTGTTTACTTCCCCTGTCAAGCACGCACACAACGCTATTATTTCCCCCGACTATTATGAAACACGCGAAATAGTTTCGAGTTGAGAAAAAGTTTTCAAAGTTTAAAATTCTGTTTGTAATGGACATATGTGAAGGAAATTGTGTAAATTAAAACAGGTAAGTGTTTTTTAAATTTATTTTTATTATCAAATAAACGGCCACAACAGTAAACATATATATTTTTTTACTTGTTTTTTATTCATGTTTTGTGGGCTTTGCCACTAAGGGCCGAGAGTTCCAGTTTGTAAATAAACTGTCCTATAAATTTATTAGCAACATAATTTTTTTCCGAGAGTTCCAACCCGAAATAGTTATTAGGTTGCTAATAAATAGGCTTATTTGTCTAATAACTTATAGGCAACATGAAGTGCTTAATAAAGTGACATAACCAAAAACAAGTTCGCAAAATGTGTTAATATTTCAATTTTAATTGAAAACAGTATAATTTTAAAAGAATATACAAATGTGTAGTTTTTATACATCCATATTGTTTCTATAATGGTGATTTTAGTGTTTTATACAGTGAATTTAATTTTTAATGCAACATGTACTATGGATACCGTTTTTGACAGCAATATAAATCGTGTTCATTTTCATTTGCAACACAGAAAAAAATATATTTAATAGCAAAATCAAAATATTTTATTGAAAATACAAATTAAAAAAAAAATAATAATAATAATAAATAAATAACTAATAAAAACTTATAATAAATGTTCAAAAGTTTCTCCGTTTACTTGCATACAAAATGTTAAGCTATCATAAAAATGATTCAAAACATTCAGCAATTGCTCTTGAGGTATATTGTTGGATGCTTGAACAATTTTGTCTTGTAGTTCCGCAACATCCCTAAGTTCTCCATTATATACTTTGGCCTTTAAATATCCCCAATAAAAAAATCATTTGGTGCCAAATCCGGAGATCTCGCTGGCCAATTCATCGACCCTCCTCTTCCAATCCAACTATTCAGGAAAGTTCTATATAAATATTCTTTAACTATTCTAGAATAATGGACTTGTGCGCCATCATGTTGAAACCATACTTGTCCATTAATATTCAGATTTCGCAACGCAGGTAATATTTTGCAAAAGGGCTAGAGGTTTTGCGGAATTAAGGTTACTGTCAATAAAAAAGGCCCTATAATATTGGTTCCTATTATTCCTGTCAAAACATTTAATTTTTGAGGCCGTTGAGTTCGGAAGGAATGAAACAAATGTAAATTTTTTCGACTCCAGTCCCTAAAATTTTGTCTGTGCACTTCACCATTTAGAGTAAACGTTGCTTTGTCAGTAAATAAAATTCTTTGATGCATTGTTGGGTCGGAATTAATATTTTCAAACATTTCAAAACAAATATCCATATGTACTGCTGCGTCCCTTTCTAACAATTCTTGATGATTTTGAAATTTGTATGATCGAAACTTTTCTTTTTTTAAGAAGTTAAAAACAGATCCAATACTGACACCAACGGTTTGTGCAATTGATCTTAAAGTATTTTGATTGTTTTCTTCCACTTGTAATAATATTTCCAACTGCTTCTCTTCTGTAAGCACGTGGGATGTTGTTCTTCGCGATGAAATTTATTAACTAGTCTTGAAATTGTAGAGGGATTTGGTATTGGCCGATCTGGATAAGTTGCACTAAATACAGCAGAAATTTCTCTTAAACTCATTTGAGAGTTATACCAAGTTACCATCATTATTTTTTCTTCATCTGTATACATGTTGATTAATCTTTAATTCAGCAATGAGCAAAAGTATACACACTAATTTTCTATGTTGCAAATGAAAATGCAATAATTTGCATTTTCATGGAAAGAACACTGTGCTAAATTGACATCACAACTCAACTCTACATGTTTTCTTTTCAGAAACATTAAAAGAATATTAAATATCGGTCAATTACGCACATTATATCAAGCACAATTCGGATCCCGCCTACTCTATGGCATTTGTATCTGGGGATCCTAAACAGCGGTAACGAAGATACTCATTGCACAAAAAAAAAATTTGAGATGTATAGCAAACCTTAAGAGCTATGAATCCTGCCGCGGTACATTTAAGAATCTAAAAATACTAACAATTACCGCCATCTACATTTATGAAATGTCAGTTTACATATATAACAATTTAAAAAACTACAATTCAAATCAAGACATTCATAAATATGATACTCGTCAAAAAAACAAGCTACGAACTTTTTTAACAAAGCTGAAAATGGCTGAAAGTTTGCCTGATTTCATGGGAGTACATTTTTTTAATAATCTGCCTAGCAGTATAACTTTAGCTGAGAACCTAAAAAGGTTTAAAAAAACATTAAAAGACATTCTCCTGGAACATTCCTTCTATAACCTGGATGAATTTTTTAATAAATGTAAATAATTTTATAATTACTGTGGCTTATACTTAATAATTAGTATATGTAAAGAATGTAATAACAATAATGAACAATTAAATCTAATTTTCATTGTTGCTAAAGGCATTTTCGAATTGTAGATTGTACTTTTATACTAGTTTTTTAATTTTTACCGACCGCCAACTTATATAAGGGAGGTATTGTGATCATACCAATTTTGACGTTTCGAGATTTCGATAGATCTCCACGAATTGAGGTCCCTACATAACGTTTTGACTATTTTTAGCATGATGTCTCTCGGTCTGTCTGTCCGTCCGTCTGTCTGTCTGTCCGTCTGTCCGTCTATCCGTCTGTCTGTCCGTCTGTCCGTCTGTCTGTGTACACGTGCAGAGCAAATTTGGCTCAAAGGATTTTTATGAAACTTCATATTTAAGCTTCTGCCATCAATGGCACGAGTTAATCAACTTTTGGTAAAAATCGGTTGACTAAAAATGGGAGTTTACTCGTGTCGATTTTAAGATTTTTGCGAATATTTCACAACAGAAAAATATCTCGAAAAAATTTATTAAACAAATGTTGCTATAAAAGCAATAACTAATAACTTTTATTTGAGACGTTTTTTGTAAGTCTCAATTTTTTCATAGTTATATGTAACGTTTCCATGGTCATGATAAATAATATCTCTGTTAGAAAATATTAGGGGTACATTCGATTTGACGCTCCGAGCGTTCCGAGCACGTTCTATACACTCAAACGTGTTCGATTTGACGCTCGGAGTACACTCAATTGCATTCGTTTTGCGATCGAGCGAGCATTTAGAGTGCGCTCTATGTGTTCGGGGTTTTAAGACCGAGCGTATGGAGTATGACGTAAAAAAGTGGGGCAACGGCGGGAAAGAAAGAAAAGTTAAAAATTAAATTATTAATAAAATAAAAATAATAGCCTTAGACAAATAACAATAGACAAATAATATTGTTATTTGTCTATGGCTACAGAGTACGGCCATTTTATGTATTTGTGACGTTCTGTAAACAGCAAAAAAATTATTAAAATACATCGTGCATAAAATTAAAATGAAAAAAATTCATTAAATTCATTAATTAATTATTATTTAAAAACATCAAGGAAAAACCGAGGTATATAATTTTGATTCATGACTGACGTGAACTAATCTGACAGTAAAAACGCCGCCTAAAATTGTAGGGTTAGATTTTACAAACATTACGTCACAAGAACGCTCGCTCCGTTAGTGCTCTATTCATGACGTCACCATCAACTGTTCGCTCAGCGCTCGCTCTACTCTGTACAACTCGAATGCGCCCTAGGTCAAGTTATTTCTACTCTGCTGCTAGAATGTAATTTATATTAGTACTTTATTTGGCGGTCGGTCCTGTGGTGGCCACAGCTGATTTTTTTATATTAATTGTATGACTTGTTCCATATGTTCTGTAAAAAACATCTAACGAAACAAAATATATTATTATTATTATTATCAATACCACCAGATAGAGTCTCTCTTATATCCATTTGCGTATATGAGTAAAACTTTTAACAATTCCATCTATTCCTTAATGAGCAAGTTTATTTAAATGAGCAATTAAAGTAAATAGGTGTTGGTGCAATCGCCGCATTATTATGTTGTTAAATGTATTGTTAAATAGCGTTTGCCGGTGCAATTGAGCGCTAATTACAATAAATTAAACTGAAATAACGTCACTGCCGTCCCCTTCCAGCCGACATTACAATCAGAGGGAGCTCTCTTACAATTGCGTGGAAAGTGCGTATTGCGGACTGGCGCTGTGCTCGGAATTTTTTATAGGGATATTATGTTAGATGAAATTTGTAACATGTAATCTTGGTTAGGGTAGGGTTCTAACAGTTAAACCTTCGTTGTAATCGAACAACTGATTGGTCCTATACGAAAGAAATAAATTAAGATATGGAAGTGTCTTTTCACCCATTTCCGAATTTCTTTCATCATCATTGGCACGACATCCCGATAGGCCTCATGTTTCCAGGTTTCATTGTCTCATTGCCCGTATTCAGCTGATTTATCCCCTAACGACTTTTTTTTGTTCCCCAATGTCAAACAAAAAATGCGTGAACAGCGATTTTTATCACCTAAGAAGTTGTTGAAGCCTTCGAAAACCATGTTTTTGAGACACAAAAGAGTGGAAAAAATGTTTTGAGAATTGATTTGAACGCATGCAAAAGTGCATAAATCATAAAGGCGAATATTTTGAAAAGCATTAAAACAGTTTGTTCCAAAAAAAATGATTTCTTTCTTAGTTTTTGTAAAAACTTAAAAGGTAGCCCTCGTACAATACAATTGACTGGTATTGAGAACTGACAATAATTGAAGTGACGCGGAATATTTTGGAATTTAACGGAATAGGATTTTATTGGATGTGGCTCCTTTAATTGCATTGTTTGTATGTGTTAAAGTGAAGAAAACTTTAATAAAATGTCTTTAAAATCGCAACATAAAATTAACTGCAATGTGAATTGTTGTGTATCAAATGGAAAATGTCAAAAATATCTTATTCCAATCGCCATTTTGTAAGCGACAACAGCGCCTCTATAGGTAATGTTTATTCTCAATACCTACATAAATACTTTTTTGCAGTAAACTTCAAATTAATATACTTCAATTTTTTCCCACCATATACATTTTTTTTTTCTTAATTTGGCCAATCACAAAATTTAGTTCAAAATTTAAAATGGATTGCAAAAATTTTTTTCCGTTTACTTACATATGATATATAATACTAGATATTTTTCTTATTTATTTATTTTTTATTTAAAACAATACAGAAGTACATCCAATGCTATGGTGATTAGTGCCTGTACATTATTAATTTACATTATATTTTCTATTTATATTATTATGAGATATTATTACAATACAGAATATAGATTTGTGTCTAATAAATATTCGTGAAGATTTGCTAGGTTTTCCGCCTTGTCACTGAAAGCTTCTTGTAAGTTGTCAGGTATATGGTGCCGTTGTCGTATCGTCTCGTATTTTGTGCAGTTTAATATAATATGTTCGATTGTCAGTCTTGTGTTACACTCGTCACAGGTTGGTGGGTCTTTTCTTTCAAGTCTGTATTTGTCTGTCAGTCTGGAATGTCCGATTCTTAGTCTAGTCGTTGCTATTTGCTGTCTTCTTGTCCCTTCGAATTTCCATTTTTTGTGTCTTCTTTTATTCGCCGTAGTTTGTTCTCTCTTAGTTCTTGCCATTTTCGTTCTTCTTTTAGTATTAGTCTTTTACCAATTTCATTTGTAAGGTTAGTTGCTTCAATATTTAGGTCCAAGTGTGGTTCCATTTGGGTGGCTTCTTTAGCAGCAATATTGGTCTTCTCATTGCCTTGAATACCAATGTGTGAAGGAATCCAAATAAGGTGTACTTCTATACCACGGGATTTTTTCTTGCAGTGATTGTATACTAGATATTTATGTTTTGTGAAATAACAATAGAATAGTTTTTTGAAAGATGTCTGTTGTCTCTATTGGAACATTGGGACGAGGAGGGAAGTCAAATGCAAGGAGTACGTAAGACCTACTTAATCTAAAAGGTGTCTCAAAAGAAATTTTAAATTTTTTAGCTTACTGCGTGAACGCAACGTATCCGAGGGGTGCGGGGGTTATGTCAATCGGTAGCCTGGCTCTTGGGAATTCAGTCGCTATGGAGCGTTTCTCGGGAGCAGACCGCGCGTTATGCGTGCGAGAGTTTTACAAAAACGGTGATTCGGCGACTGTAGCGCGTAGAAAATTCTGCAGTATTCGAGGTTTTCGCCACTTAAATGATGCGCCAAGCATTCCTCTCATTCGACATTGGGTTAAAAAGTTTGAAGAGACTGGTACAACGCTGGATAAATCAAAATCCGGGCGACCTAGATCATCAAGAACGGTAGAAAACGTGGAGAATGTTAATCAGTCTGTTCGTGACGACCCGAACCTTTCAATTCGGAAGCGCGCAAGTGCTTTAAATGTGCATAGATCATCATTACATCGCATTATGCACAAAGACCTAAAGCTGCACCCCTACAAAATTCAATTGGTGCAAGAATTAAAGCCCCAAGATGCCAGTCAGAGGCTTAATTTCGTAAATCAGGTGTTTGAATCAGATTTTCAACGTTTACCAACATTTTGTTTTCGGATGAAGCTCATTTTTATCTTAATGGCCACGTAAATAAGCAGAACTGCCGCTACTGGAGTGCAACGAATCCGAAACGCATCAGAAACCCCTACATTCGCCTAAAGTGACCGTATGGGCTGCGATGTCGGCGCGAGGAATTATCGGCCCTTACTTTTTTGATGACGAAAGGGGGCGTGCAGTTACAGTGAATTCAGAGCGTTATGTGGAGATGTTAGACAACTTCTTGGTACCTGAACTGCAAAACTTTCCTGGCTATAACCAAAGAACATGGTTCCAACAGGACGGAGCAACTTCACACACGTCCAATATGTCTCTGCCACGTGTTCGTGAAATTTTCTCAGGCAAATTGATCTCCCGGAGAGGTGACATAAATTGGCCTCCACGCAGTCCAGATTTAAGCCCTATGGACTTTTTCCTATGGGGTTATCTTAAATCTAAAGTTTACGCCAATAAACCGACTTCACTGGCGCATTTGAAAGAAAATATCCGTCACGAAATGGCAGCCATCCCTGAGTCCACCTGCCGAGACGTCATAAGTAATTTTACTGTTCGATTAAATGAGTGCCGAGAACGCGAGGGTCTACATTTAGACGATATTATTTTTAAGAAATAAATCCCCAAAAAGTGTATTTTAATAATTAATAAACATTTTTTCTATATACGGCTTACTTTTTTTTTAATCGATCCACTAAATATAAGATTTCTTTTGAGACACCTTGTACAAGAGTACTTAGGGCATACGCAAACCTTAATGCGGTTCTGTGTTTATTTTGCTCATAAGAACTGACTGCCAGCAGAGCAGCATTAATTAAATACACCTTTCTAAAGTCTGGCCATAATTTTTTTAACCCCTCTCTTCCATACCATAAGTTGAAAATATTGTTTGTAATATATGGTGGCGGTAAATCAGTTCAGAGAACTTGGTAACTTTGTAATTTATTGTAAAATATATTACAAGTTCAGCAGACACTTTCACTCGACTCCACTGAAACACGTGACACTGAAAATAATCACAATCAAAACGGTTTTTCAATCAATGTCACACTGATGCAATTATTGCATGATATAAACAAAATATTTCATTAACAATATGTTGCTAAATATACGTAAATTGTTCCGTCACACATTCATAAAAATTATAGACGTTCAAGCAGCTGGATGCTGGGTTCAATTTTTATAATCTCTTATACTGATCAACACAATTTTTGCTGACTTACATCTAAGACTTGTTTCTTACTAATTTGGTGCTGCTGAACTCAAATATCACATCAGTTTTTGCGTATCACATCAGATTTTTGCTCTACAACAAATACATATTTTCGGACAAATAATGCTTCTATCGTTTAATTATAGACGTCGATACTGTAATTGGTACTTTGGCGAACAATAAGAACTAAATAATTAGAAAATATTCTTCAAATTTTATTTATAGTTAAAGAAAGAAAATGAGAACAGTTTTAATTACATTTTAATGCATTGGAGTGTTAAAATAAAAATACAAAATAATTTAAGGATTAAATGGTCGTTTGTAAGATCTTCTGGAGTGCACCATTCCCGATAAGTCTCTTTTAATACTACTAGTAGTCAGCCATCATGTGAGTATCCCACCTTCCTTGATAACGTCTCTCCATCTCTTTTAAATCCTGATGGAAACGTTCACCCTGTTCATCACTAACATCTCCAAATTTGACAGGAAATTTATCAAGATGACTGTTTAAAATATGAAATTTTACGCTCATGTTGCACCCCAGATGATGATAATTTTCAATCAAATTTTCAACGACCTCCATATAGTTTTCGGCTTTTTTATTCCAGAGAAAATTTTTGATGAGCGCCACGAAAGACTGCCATGCATTCTTCTCCATATCATCCATATGTACCATTTAAGGATGTAGACTGCTAAGTACCTTACCCTTGATACTGTTTCCCCTTCCTGCCATAGCAAAAAGGTTGCTGTCAGGTATCTCCAACTAAGCCTTTTCTGGGAAACTTATTGTACAAGTACAAACCTGAACATTTAATGAATGCTGCATTCATTAAATGTTCAATCAATGCAATAGTATGACCGCTGCGGTCATACTAAGTACCTTAACCTTGACCTTGCAACCCCCGCCGTTGTAAAAAGGTCTATAACAAGTACCTGCATGTAAGGCGTTCCCACGAAATATATGAAAAGGTGAAAAAAGTCAAAATACGATAGAACAAAAATTTTACGTGATAGGCAGAAACTATTAACAGTTTTGAAATCAGCACCCCAAAATTAGTTAAAAAGTATCAGATCTAAGTCAGCAAAAAAAAGTTTAAATTTGTTGTCTAGTGTAATCTATATTAATAAAATTGGAGGCTGTGAGTGTTTTTTTATTTTTTCGGCCTCATATTTGTTTTTTCACGTTTCAGATGATTTTAAGATAATGTATGCAAAAAAATCAATGTTAGTCTCCTGTCTGTCCGTCTGTCTGTCTGTCCGTCTGTCTGTCTGTCCGTCTGTTTGTTCATTTGTCTGCCCGTCTGTCTGTCTGTCCGAAAAAAAACGACTGGACATATTTTCGCGTAATTTGGTATGAAGATCATGCTAGGATGATTCTCCCTCTTATCTATATAATCTTTTCAGAATGGTAGCATCGATGGTCAAAATCAGGGGCGTACCTAGGGTAAATGGCGCCCATGACAAACATTAAAATTGTGCCCCTATCCAAACATATCACATCCACTTTTTGAAAATTAAAATTTAAAATAACTTGGCTGGAAATCTTTATATATAAAACTGAATATTTGTGGGTATGGCCGGAAATTCTAACCCACTTCCAGATATACTACCGAGTTGAAATTTTGCATACAGGTAGGAAATGCCTTCATCATAACTAGAAAAATCTCTAAAAAGTCCCACTAGAAACGCAAATTAATAATTTTGTTTTTAATTATATTGGACCATTGGAATATCTATTAAATATGCAGTGAGGGGATAGGAATTTTCGTTCAATAGTTGATTGGATGACTATATTCTGATAGTGGCTCTTCGGGTGGCATCGGAAATGTTCGGCTCAAATATTGTCGGCAAACAGCACTGATCTTTATTCAGTTATTTAGCAAAACTATGATTAGTCTATGTAGAACGAGACAACATCTATATTATATTTTTTTATTTTTGGCGATATTTATGAACTTTATTATTTTGGTTTATTTATTTTTGCTCTTGACGAATCTTTTTAAAAACAGTTTTAACCAAATTTAGTATGATAATAGATTAAAACCAGGATTCGAACAGAGGCCATATAGCATTGTACCATTATAGCCATCGGGATTAAAACTGTTATCTTAAAAACTTAAAATATATTTTTTTAATTAAACCCCGAAAGGAGTAAATTGCTATTTTTTATTCTATAAAACGTCCCTTGAACATAGTCATGAAATTCGGCACCATATTTTTTCCATGATTTAAGCATCCACAAACAAGAAATTTTTTGAAATTCGATCCCTAAGGGGGTGAAATATGGTGAAATATGATTTCAAGGATTCCTCAATGTATCTTGGAACCAATAATTTATCGACTTAGCTTTTGCTTATAAAGGTTACAAATATTTATGAACGAATTCAGAATTTGGCCCTAAACAACCCTTAAATCTACATTCGGGGTCAATGTTTATTGAGATAACATTGCGTTTTGGTATATAAATAAGGGTTTTCTTAAAATCTTTAGAAACTTATTGAGTTTTTTTTTAAATAATTTCACCCCTAAAGCGGCAATTTTCACTTTTTTATTCTTTTTGATTTGTTTTACTTTTTTATTTTTTTTTGCCATTTTGCGCCCGCCTTCAAGTGGCGCCTAGGGCACGTGCCATGCCTGCCATACTCCCAGGTACGCCTCTGGTCAAGATCGCTATATTAGTGACCTTGGAAGCGGAGATGGAAAAGAAGAAAATATCCCCGTATCCGCTGTTTCGATTAGTTTCCTTGGAAAGTGTCCTCAGCATTATCCAGATTATTTGTTTGCTAATGTAAAAATAACCGGTTCGTTACACAAGGCAGTGATCCGATTCAAGTAATAGGATTTTTAATATCTCATATATTTATTTAAGTTCGTTTGATATGCAAAGAAGAATATATTTATTTAGTAAAATGTCGATATACAGAAATCCAATTTGTAGAATCCTCCCTCCCTATATATGATATAAAATATTAAACTGGTTTTTATAAAAAAGTTCTTTGGTAACATAATAAATTCCCTTTGTAACATATTTAAAAGATAAAAAATTTTGTTTACTTTTGAGTAAATATAATTTTTCAATTTAATTTTTATTAATGGCTTTAAAAGAATCTAAACAGGTCGCGCTTTATTTCACGAACTTCCGATGAGAGATGAGAGCACGTAGTTCAGTTAAACAAACATTTTAAACTATTTTTCACTACAAAACAAAAAACTGTGGTCACTACCAACTTTTCTATCAAACTTTTAGTTTAGAGAGGTTTTAATGGCAGTTTGATCAGTCTGTGTTCGGAAAGTAATATTTAAAATGTGTTGTGAAGTGTGTATTTTCACACATTTCAGGATTTTGTAAGATCTTATACGAGCACTGTCCAGTTTCAGTTGGCCCAGCTATGAAATTTTCAGTTTCTTTAGAAATTATTAAATAATAAGTAAAAGTAAATGCTGCTTTGTACATTTTTTGACAATATAATCATATTAGAAGCAAAGGGGTCAAAATTTATTCCGTAATATTTAATTTGTGATTATAAAAATAATATTCGTAAAACAAACGTATTTTTTGAATTCATGTATTCTTGTACTGTATATAAAATAACTGGGTTTTTGCGGTAGCTATGCCTAATAAGCGTTGGAAAACAAAGTTTGTTTATTGACTGTGATGTATTAAATGTGTTAAGTCTAAATAATTTTAAAACATGGCCAGAGGCAAAGCTATTGATGAAAAAATTCGGTTAATCATTGTGAACTTAGCAAAACCAGGAAAAACCAATTCCGAAATCGGAAAATTATTAGGTTTGTCAAGATACAGTATTAGAAATATTGTAAAATTGTACAAAACAAGTGGTTCAGTTGCCCCAAAGCCCCAGTACGTAAAGAAAACTACACTGACGGACAATGACAAACGTGTATTGAAAAGAATTATTAAGGATAACAGACGTGCTAACTATAGTCAATTGAGTGTACTGTGGAGCGATGTTTTTGGAAGACGTGTTTCAAGGTCTACATGTCATAAGGAAGCTAAAAATTAGGATTTGGAACCTATAAGGTAATATTTTTTTAATCGGACTCTTAAATGTATATTTAGAGAAATTTAAAAACTTTCTTAGGCCAAGGAAAAACCATTGTTGACGTCTAAGCAAAAGAAAAACAGGTTGAAATGGGCAAGAGAACATAAAATATGGAATTGTGAAAAGTGGAACAGCGTGCAATGGAGCGATGAGTCTAGGTTTGAAGTCTGTGTAGGGGACAACCGGAGCAGAGTTGTTCGTCAGAAACATGAAGCATATCATCCCGATTGCTTGAAAAGGAAGGTTAAATTTCCAACATCTGTCATAGTGTGGGGTTCAGTGTCTGCAAGAGGTGTAGGAAAACTTCACTTTATCGATGGCATTGTTAACACAACCAAATATTTAAGTATTTTAGAGGAGTCTCTGTTGCCAACTATGGAACATGCATTAATCTCTGGGGAGGATTTTATTTTTCAACAAGATGGAGCCGCTTGCCATACGTCAAAAAAATCTTTGAAATGGTTCCGTGATCATTCTATTCCACTTTTAGAGTGGGTTTCAAGTAGCCCAGACTTATCCCGCATCGAGACACTTTGGCACGAAATGAAAAAACGATTGCGTATAACACCGGCTAGAACAATTCCAGAATTAAGACTAAAGCTTCAAGAAATATGGGATAATTTTACTCCTCGACAATACCAAGACCTTGTAGATACTATGCCTAGAAGAATTAATGCCGTTATAAAAATGAAAGATGACTTTACCCAGTGGTAACTTCTGAAATAGGTTTCCAAGTTAGTGGCTTTCCAATGGAAATATTATTTTTTTCTTATTAATTTACTTCAATAGTTGTAAATATTAATTGTAAATCTCTAAAATGTTTAATTGAAAATAAAATATTACCTAGATTTCATAAGCTATTCGCATTCTGTTAATTGAACACCAATAAGTAAAAATTTCGTAGCTGGGCCAACTGATAGTGGACAGGGCTCGTAAATGGAAAGAAATTGTGGGTAGGGGAGACAGTTGTACCTTGAGCATAATGGTAATATTATACTTGGAACAGGATTGATGTTCCTAACTTTTTTTCTAACATCTAGGGTACGATGGGTGGTTGAAAAGTAATCGGTCTAGGCAAGAAATTACAACTTTTTCGGCATAACTCAATTTATTTCTCAACATAGTCTCTTTTTAGAACTATAAACTTCGTCCAACGATTCTCCAAGTTTTCGATGCACTCCGAATAATACGATTCCTAAAAGCCCTCAAAATAGGCCTCTGTTTCAGCGAGCCATTTCTTCAAGTTTGGAAATAAATATTAGTCGCAGAGAGCCAAATCTGGCGAATATGGTGGATCAGGAACCAATTCGTAGCGCAATTCATGGAGTTTTGCCATTGCGACTGCGCACTTGTGGATCGGTGCGTTATTGGTGGAACAGCACTTTTTTCTTCACCAAATGCGGCCGCTTTCGATTTACAGCGTGCAGGTTCGACCGATCCTGGAGAATCCGGGGCAAGAATGATACTTACATTAGCTTCTAACGGACAACACCAGCAGCCATTTTGACCAAAAATTGTATTCTGATATAAATTAATATTATATAATACACTAGTGCACCCGTTGCCAACTGTGTTGGCAAACAAATCATTACCTTAATGTGGAACTTGCTCGACACCTCAGACTTCTTTCTCTAGCCATACGCCTAACTTCATCCAATTCAAATTAAATCAACTCTTCGCCCATTATTAAAAACTGGACAAATAATGAGCATTATTCCGAATTATTAATCCATTAACTTTTTAAGATGGGAAAACGATTCATTTTCACTCAGTGCATTATATTTATAATGTTAAAACTAAAAATGATTTGAGACGTTAAATTTAAAATATATTTATTAAAATTAATTTTCCATTTTCTTATATAATATAAAAATACGCACACAGAAAAAACGCACACGGATTAATACGCACACGGAAAAAAGCACACATGAAAAAATACACACACGGCAAAAAGGGCACACGGAAAAAAGCGTACTTACACTATATCTCAAATCAGGGAGTAGATTTACAATATCCCACTGAACACTGCGCATGCGTCACACACACGTCATTTGTTCAATATACAGAGATTCAAAACAGGTGGGACTGTGCAGAACTTTTAAAACAATTTTTAGGTGGTTTATAAAAAAAAAATAAAAAAATAAACAATTATCAACCATAACCTAAGATAGTGCTTTTAAGGTGAATCACTGTCCCTAGCCCTGCACAGAACAGTTAAAATATAATTTATTTTTAGGTGGTTTATAAAAAATAAAAAATAAACAGTTATCAACCATAACCTAAGATAGTGCTTTTAAGGTGAATCACTGTCCCTAGCCCTGCACAGGACAGTTAAAATACAATTTATTTTTAGGCGGTTTATAAAAAAAAAAAAAACAGTTATCAACCATAACCTAAGATAGTGCTTTTAAGGTGAATGTAACCTAAACTAAAAGGTAAATGATATTTTAATGTGATAAATAAACAGAAACCATTGTTTTAGAGCCACTGATAATTCTTGAATTATTTAGTGTAGTCGTTATGTGCTGCCATCTGTATAGAGTTTGCAGTGGGATATTGTAAATCTTGTCCTATAAATCGTAAAAATAAAAAAATAATAAAGCATTGAAAAAATAATAATAAAGAAAAAAAAGTCACATTTTTCTTACTTTCATCAAAACCAAATATTTTTAAATAATTATTTTTCTGCTAATAATAATTTTAATCAAAAATGTCGAATATCACGGAAGGATAAAGTTTTTCTGTGTTTTGTTTCGAAAAAAACCGATCCGTGTATTTCACAACTAAATTAATAATTGTGAAGTGATTTTTTAATGTAAAACACAACTGTCATTTTTACTAATTTATTGTCAACACTCAAAACAAAAATCACAGCACACTACTGTCCAATACATAAACAATAATTTCTTACAATTCTATCAATTATTATAAAAAGTGTTCGTAGAATATTCACTATTATTGCATCTTATAATAATTATAAAAAGTGTTCGTAGAAAATTCACTATATTTGCATCAACAATATATTTTAAACAATTTTGACATAAATAATTAACATATGCGCGCCTCTATCGGGGAATGAAGAAACGACCGGTCGAACATACCATAGACGAACATACGAACATACAAACAGGCGTATTATATTATAGGATTTTGAAGAAAAGATTCCGTTCTTGAATTCACCCCGTGACAATATAATACTTGTCATAATACGTAAATACACAAAAACATAAACGTTTCTTTTTTATAGTGAATCCAAGTTTTTTAGAGCCGTCAGTCTGTCGTACGCCATTGTAGTTGAACCGTTGAAAATCTTTAATCTTAATATAAAAGCTCATCCGAGTTTTATTTGCGAATTGGTCTTTTGTTTTCCGCTTTTCCTTTATCGCGTCGCTGTCGGCTTCTAATAAACATTTGAATATCGCGGTGGTTATGTGGTGGCGCGTCAATAAAAGTGTCTGTGCTCGTTTAGAGCGGGCTCGAGGGGCAGAGCGTCCCAGGGCGTCCCGGAGCGACATCCTCATCGACGATCACCGCATCTCCGCCCGCCCTCGTCTTATAACCCGGATTACATTTCCCTGGCGGACAACTCACGACCGGAGAACGGAGAACGGAGACTTCCTCCAGTGTTGGATTCACGATAATCTCAACCACTACAAATAACACGAAATTATTTTCTTTATTGGTTCCTCAGTCAGGGAAGTAACTGTGTTGAGTTCTTTATTATCATAAAACGACTCAGTGTCAGATTACTTATGACAATCAGGGGGGTGAAACTCTAATGGCAAAACGAAAACCATATTACGTTCCATAACCCAACACGAATAGCGCCCCAGTCGCTATAGCTAACGTGCATGACAGGATGTTGCCTGTTACGGCTTCTGTCATTAGCGTCAAAATCTGTAATTAGTGTCAAAATCGTCTTCTGTAATTTTGTAATTTCATTGTTTAATTCGGAAAATGGGTGTTAAATGCTTTGTTTTGGGGTGTGATAGTAGTGAACCTACAAGATATCGCTTTCCAAACCCGAAGACACGTGTGGCTCCAGAATTGTGTAAAACGTGGATGAGGAACAGTGGAAATCCAAAATTGGATGGCTTATCCATGGAAGTATCCATAAATATTAAGTATTAGTAAATATTATGTTATACAGTCTGTTCCAAATGGTTAAGCGGAACTAGATTTTGCAATCTAGTTACTTTCATCGCTTAAATCGTGCCTTTCGGTCGTTTTGTTTAAGCTTTGTAAATCATACTTACAATTAACATTTTTTGCTTAAGGTTAATATCATTTTAAAATGTCATTTTCTTTATATTTTGATATTTTGTGCATTCTTAATACAAATTTCCCATTTATTTATTTTTTTGTCATTAAAATTTCTAAAAAAAAAAATAATTTAATTTTGACATGTCATTCGTTTCTATGGTTTCATTGTTGGAATTTTAAATTTTGACATTCCAACGTGAAAAATGAAATAACCCCAGCAAGATCCCTTCTCGTGATAACCTTAAAGAACGAAAATCCCATTTAGTTCCGCTTAACCGTTTGGAACAGACTGTATGTTAGTCTACTTAATAAATAATTATTTCTGCTAGTTATTGTTTTTCTGTTTCTGTATAATTCCTAACTGCTTGTTCTTAATTGTAAACATAATTAAATGTTATTATTAAATGATACAATTGTTATGATTTATTTTGTGTATTTTTAATATTGTTGTCGTTAATAATATTAAAAATAGACAAAATAAATCATAACAATTGTTTCATTTAATAATAACATTTAATTATGCTTACAACTATATCCACTGAAGCATTTGAAATACCCGCGAAAACCCAACCCTTTCCTCCCCTGCCAATTTTAGTTCCATAACCCAACAAGTACAGCGCTAATTTGGTTTAAAAAAATATAACGGCAGTTTCGCATCTATTTCCTTCTTTATCTATGATGACAATTGAAATTTAGATACGGCCTTGATTGTTCGGCCATCCATATCTGGTGACATATTCTTGTGGAAGGCGTTGCTGGCTAGTGGAAGGACTTGAAGCCGTTTCTGGAAGTTTTCTAATGTATATTCAAAGTTTTTAAAACATCCTAGACCTCTGAAAAGATCATCATTATCAATAGGGGATATGCATAAAATTTATATTTCCTTAAAACTACATTTTTTTGATATGTTAATGTTAGTTATGTCACATAACAAAACAAAAATCACATTTTAATTAATGTTATAGCCAAATTTTTTAATTAAAATATTGTAAATTTGAAATAAGCTGACCACGGCGCGAAGGTTGCCGAGTAAATACGACTGAGTATGACGTCAAACGGTTGGGGTTTGACGTCACAGATACAGCTACAACATAATCTTTACGTGTGTATATTGTATTGTTCGAGAGTTTTGTATTTGTTTTTAAACAATTTTTCACGCATTTATTATTAAAATGGCAGATAAAGATTTTGTTAGGGCTCAGAGTGATAATTTACCCAACATTGATGCATAACACAACATAAAGTTTACTTTTTTCTGATATATCGGTTTTATTTCGCCTCATTGCTTTCAGCCACAAATTTCGCCTTTTCTGTTGTTTTTCGTCATCAGGTAATGATATAAATTGTTTTTTTCTTATTTCTATTTGAACTATTTGTGCACATTGATACTAAACAATATTTTCGACTATGTTTCGAAGTACTGGGGCATGGATCTTCCATATTTTATATACTTTAATATAAAATTTAATTCGGTAAACATGTATAAATTATTTTTATAGAATTAAACTTTATTTTTGTTAAAATCACTCTAACTTTACATAACCTATAAAAGTAATACAAGCAAATAAGTTCACAACAGATTATATAGGCTGCACGCTGTATACTGGGTAGGCTGTACTGCGTCACTTAGAGGTATGACGTCACACGTCGTTTTCGCGCGCTACATATATTTATGATTTTTTTAAGCCATCAAATTAAAAAAAAAAAAATGCTAAACTGTTTTTTATGATTATATGCAACAAGAGGAATATAATAAACAATTAAAATAAAATCATGTCTATCCCCTATTATTGTGTCAACACGTTTTACTAAATTTAATTTGACACATGATTTTTTCCAAGAATTGATTTGACATCTAGATCTACAACAATAAAATTAAGTAAAGCTTTTTGATGTTTACTTCACAAATTTCTTCAAATTCACCTAACACCTTGGTTTTTTCATTATTAAATGAAATAATATTTTTAGTGCGTGAATTAATTATATGCTAGATTTATTAGATGCTAGAAATTTACCATGGAGTATCTCAGGGGTCAGTTCTGGGTCCTATTTTGTTTCTAAACTTCATAAATGATTTGCCTTTTTTAGGGTTTTGTCCCACACCCTATAGCCCAGATGGTTTAAACTAAAAATTTGAAAAAATTCTTTAAAAAATTTTTGTAATGGAATTTAATTTTTCAAAAAATTATATCTCAATAACGGTAAAAGATAGGGACCTCTGGTTTAAATTTTTGAGTTCCTCAAGTCCATTTTAGTCGAAGGAAATTGGGGCCTTAATAACCAAACTTATACAAAAGCATGTATCATTAAACAAAACCCTTAAAAATGGCAAAATATCGAAAAATCGTGAGGGGGACCCCTTCGATAAGAAATCTCGAATTTTTACAAAAAAAAATATTTCGGATTTTTCTCAAAATTGATACACATTGGGCCGTAGATCACAAAAATAAGGTTCATTTTGGATTTTGGCCAACTGTTTTTGAGTAAATCGGAAAAAAAGTACCTAAAATTGACTATATCGGAAAATAGTACCTAAAATTGACTATAACTCAAAAACTAAGGCCTCTTGATTTTTTTAAATATTTTTTTATTAATCCTCACCCCAAAATTACCTAACGGCCATGGTTTGGACTGTATTAGGAAAACTTTTTTTTTTCAAAAAAATTAACAGAGAGTATATGAACATGTATCTCAAAAACTAAAAGAGATAGGGACCTGCGGTTGGAATTTTTGAAGTTTTAAGGTCCGATATATGGTAAAGGTACATTTTAAAACATATTTTAAACAAAAAAAATTTTTGAAAATTTTTGAAATTTTTGTAATGGAATTTAATTTTTCAAAAAATTATATCTCAATAACGGTAAAGGATCGGGACCTCTGGTTTAAATTTTTGAGTTCCTCAAGTCCATTTTAGTCGAAGGAAATTGGGGCCTTAATAACCAAACTTATACAAAAGCATGTATCATTAAACAAAACCCTTAAAAATGGCAAAATATCGAAAAATCGTGAGGGGGACCCCTTCGATAAGAAATCTCGAATTTTTACAAAAAAAAATATTTCGGATTTTTCTCAAAATTGATACACATTGGGCCGTAGATCACAAAAATAAGGTTCATTTTGGATTTTGGCCAACTGTTTTTGAGTAAATCGGAAAAAAAGTACCTAAAATTGACTATATCGGAAAATAGTACCTAAAATTGACTATAACTCAAAAACTAAGGCCTCTTGATTTTTTTAAATATTTTTTTATTAATCCTCACCCCAAAATTACCTAACGGCCATATTTTGGACTGTATTAGGAAAACTTTTTTTTTTCAAAAAAATTAACAGAGAGTATATGAACATGTATCTCAAAAACTAAAAGAGATAGGGACCTGCGGTTGGAATTTTTGAAGTTTTAAGGTCCGATATATGGTAAAGGTACATTTTAAAACATATTTTAAACAAAAAAAAATTTTGAAAAATTTTGAAATTTTTGTAATGGAATTTAATTTTTCAAAAAATTATATCTCAATAACGGTAAAGGATCGGGACCTCTGGTTTAAATTTTTGAGTTCCTCAAGTCCATTTTAGTCGAAGGAAATTGGGGCCTTAATAACCAAACTTATACAAAAGCATGTATCATTAAACAAAACCCTTAAAAATGGCAAAATATCGAAAAATCGTGAGGGGGACCCCTTCGATAAGAAATCTCGAATTTTTACAAAAAAAAATATTTCGGATTTTTCTCAAAATTGATACACATTGGGCCGTAGATCACAAAAATAAGGTTCATTTTGGATTTTGGCCAACTGTTTTTGAGTAAATCGGAAAAAAAGTACCTAAAATTGACTATATCGGAAAATAGTACCTAAAATTGACTATAACTCAAAAACTAAGGCCTCTTGATTTTTTTAAATATTTTTTTATTAATCCTCACCCCAAAATTACCTAACGGCCATATTTTGGACTGTATTAGGAAAACTTTTTTTTTTCAAAACAATTAACAGAGAGTATATGAACATGTATCTCAAAAACTAAAAGAGATAGGGACTTGCGGTTGGAATTTTTGAAGTTTTAAGGTCCGATATATGGTAAAGGTACATTTTAAAACATATTTTAAACAAAAAAAATTTTTGAAAAATTTTGAAATTTTTGTAATGGAATTTAATTTTTCAAAAAATTATATCTCAATAACGGTAAAAGATAGGGACCTCTGGTTTAAATTTTTGAGTTCCTCAAGTCCATTTTAGTCGAAGGAAATTGGGGCCTTAATAACCAAACTTATACAAAAGCATGTATCATTAAACAAAACCCTTAAAAATGGCAAAAAATCGAAAAATCGTAAGGGGGACCCCTTCGATAAGAAATCTCGAATTTTTACAAAAAAAAATATTTCGGATTTTTCTCAAAATTGATACACATTGGGCCGTAGATCACAAAAATAAGGTTCATTTTGGATTTTGGCCAACTGTTTTTGAGTAAATCGGAAAAAAAGTACCTAAAATTGACTATATCGGAAATTAGTACCTAACATTGACTATAACTCAAAAACTAAGGCCTCTTGATTTTTTTAAATATTTTTTTATTAATCCTCACCCAAAAATTACCTAACCGCCATATTTTGGACTGTATTAGGAAAACTTTTTTTTTTCAAAAAAATTAACAGAGTATATGAACATGTATCTCAAAAACTAAAAGAGATAGGCACCTGCGGTTGGAATTTTTGAAGTTTTAAGGTCCGATATATGGTAAAGGCACATTTTAAAACATATTTTAAACAAAAAAAATTTTTGAAAATTTTTGAAATTTTTGTAATGGAATTTAATTTTTCAAAAAATTATATCTCAATAACGGTAAAAGATAGGGACCTCTGGTTTAAATTTTTGAGTTCCTCAGGTCCATTTTAGTCGAAGGAAATTGGGGCCTTAATAACCAAACTTATACAAAAGCATGTATCATTAAACAAAACCCTTAAAAATGGCAAAAAATCGAAAAATCGTAAGGGGGACCCCTTCGATAAGAAATCTCGAATTTTTACAAAAAAAAATATTTCGGATTTTTCTCAAAATTGATACACATTGGGCCGTAGATCACAAAAATAAGGTTCATTTTGGATTTTGGCCAACTGTTTTTGAGTAAATCGGAAAAAAAGTACCTAAAATTGACTATATCGGAAAATAGTACCTAAAATTGACTATAACTCAAAAACTAAGGCCTTTTGATTTTTTTAAATATTTTTTTATTAATCCTCACCCCAAAATTACCTAACGGCCATGGTTTGGACTGTATTAGGAAAACTTTTTTTTTTCAAAAAAATTAACAGAGAGTATATGAACATGTATCTCAAAAACTAAAAGAGATAGGGACCTGCGGTTGGAATTTTTGAAGTTTTAAGGTCCGATATATGGTAAAGGTACATTTTAAAACATATTTTAAACAAAAAAAATTTTTGAAAAATTTTGAAATTTTTGTAATGGAATTTAATTTTTCAAAAAATTATATCTCAATAACGGTAAAAGATAGGGACCTCTGGTTTAAATTTTTGAGTTCCTCAAGTCCATTTTAGTCGAAGGAAATTGGGGCCTTAATAACCAAACTTATACAAAAGCATGTATCATTAAACAAAACCCTTAAAAATGGCAAAAAATCGAAAAATCGTAAGGGGGACCCCTTCGATAAGAAATCTCGAATTTTTACAAAAAAAATATTTCGGATTTTTCTCAAAATTGATACACATTGGGCCGTAGATCACAAAAATAAGGTTCATTTTGGATTTTGGCCAACTGTTTTTGAGTAAATCGGAAAAAAAGTACCTAAAATTGACTATATCGGAAATTAGTACCTAACATTGACTATAACTCAAAAACTAAGGCCTCTTGATTTTTTTAAATATTTTTTTATTAATCCTCACCCAAAAATTACCTAACCGCCATATTTTGGACTGTATTAGGAAAACTTTTTTTTTTTCAAAAAAATTAACAGAGAGTATATGAACATGTATCTCAAAAACTAAAAGAGATAGGGACCTGCGGTTGGAATTTTTGAAGTTTTAAGGTCCGATATATGGTAAAGGCAGATTTTAAAACATATTTTAAACAAAAAAAATTTTTGAAAATTTTTGAAATTTTTGTAATGGAATTTAATTTTTCAAAAAATTATATCTCAATAACGGTAAAAGATAGGGACCTCTGGTTTAAATTTTTGAGTTCCTCAAGTCCATTTTAGTCGAAGGAAATTGGGGCCTTAATAACCAAACTTATACAAAAGCATGTATCATTAAACAAAACCCTTAAAAATGGCAAAAAATCGAAAAATCGTAAGGGGGACCCCTTCGATAAGAAATCTCGAATTTTTACAAAAAAAAATATTTCGGATTTTTCTCAAAATTGATACACATTGGGCCGTAGATCACAAAAATAAGGTTCATTTTGGATTTTGGCCAACTGTTTTTGAGTAAATCGGAAAAAAAGTACCTAAAATTGACTATATCGGAAATTAGTACCTAACATTGACTATAACTCAAAAACTAAGGCCTCTTGATTTTTTTAAATATTTTTTTATTAATCCTCACCCAAAAATTACCTAACCGCCATATTTTGGACTGTATTAGGAAAACTTTTTTTTTTCAAAAAAATTAACAGAGTATATGAACATGTATCTCAAAAACTAAAAGAGATAGGGACCTGCGGTTGGAATTTTTGAAGTTTTAAGGTCCGATATATGGTAAAGGCACATTTTAAAACATATTTTAAACAAAAAAAATTTTTGAAAATTTTTGAAATTTTTGTAATGGAATTTAATTTTTCAAAAAATTATATCTCAATAACGGTAAAAGATAGGGACCTTTGGTTTAAATTTTTGAGTTCCTCAGGTCCATTTTAGTCGAAGGAAATTGGGGCCTTAATAACCAAACTTATACAAAAGCATGTATCATTAAACAAAACCCTTAAAAATGGCAAAAAATCGAAAAATCGTAAGGGGGACCCCTTCGATAAGAAATCTCGAATTTTAACAAAAAAAAATATTTCGGATTTTTCTCAAAATTGATACACATTGGGCCGTAGATCACAAAAATAAGGTTCATTTTGGATTTTGGCCAACTGTTTTTGAATAAATCGGAAAAAAAGTACCTAAAATTGACTATATCGGAAATTAGTACCTAACATTGACTATAACTCAAAAACTAAGGCCTCTTGATTTTTTTAAATATTTTTTTATTAATCCTCACCCAAAAATTACCTAACCGCCATATTTTGGACTGTATTAGGAAAACTTTTTTTTTTCAAAAAAATTAACAGAGTATATGAACATGTATCTCAAAAACTAAATAAGATAGGGACCTGCGGTTGGAATTTTTGAAGTTTTAAGGTCCGATATATGGTAAAGGCACATTTTAAAACATATTTTAAACAAAAAAAATTTTTGAAAATTTTTGAAATTTTTGTAATGGAATTTAATTTTTCAAAAAATTATATCTCAATAACGGTAAAAGATAGGGACCTTTGGTTTAAATTTTTGAGTTCCTCAGGTCCATTTTAGTCGAAGGAAATTGGGGCCTTAATAACCAAACTTATACAAAAGCATGTATCATTAAACAAAACCCTTAAAAATGGCAAAATATCGAAAAATCGTGAGGGGGACCCCTTCGATAAGAAATCTCGAATTTTTACAAAAAAAAATATTTCGGATTTTTCTCAAAATTGATACACATTGGGCCGTAGATCACAAAAATAAGGTTCATTTTGGATTTTGGCCAACTGTTTTTGAGTAAATCGGAAAAAAAGTACCTAAAATTGACTATATCGGAAAATAGTACCTAAAATTGACTATAACTCAAAAACTAAGGCCTCTTGATTTTTTTAAATATTTTTTTATTAATCCTCACCCCAAAATTACCTAACGGCCATATTTTGGACTGTATTAGGAAAACTTTTTTTTTTCAAAAAAATTAACAGAGAGTATATGAACATGTATCTCAAAAACTAAAAGAGATAGGGACCTGCGGTTGGAATTTTTGAAGTTTTAAGGTCCGATATATGGTAAAGGTACATTTTAAAACATATTTTAAACAAAAAAAAATTTTGAAAAATTTTGAAATTTTTGTAATGGAATTTAATTTTTCAAAAAATTATATCTCAATAACGGTAAAGGATCGGGACCTCTGGTTTAAATTTTTGAGTTCCTCAAGTCCATTTTAGTCGAAGGAAATTGGGGCCTTAATAACCAAACTTATACAAAAGCATGTATCATTAAACAAAACCCTTAAAAATGGCAAAATATCGAAAAATCGTGAGGGGGACCCCTTCGATAAGAAATCTCGAATTTTTACAAAAAAAAATATTTCGGATTTTTCTCAAAATTGATACACATTGGGCCGTAGATCACAAAAATAAGGTTCATTTTGGATTTTGGCCAACTGTTTTTGAGTAAATCGGAAAAAAAGTACCTAAAATTGACTATATCGGAAAATAGTACCTAAAATTGACTATAACTCAAAAACTAAGGCCTCTTGATTTTTTTAAATATTTTTTTATTAATCCTCACCCCAAAATTACCTAACGGCCATATTTTGGACTGTATTAGGAAAACTTTTTTTTTTCAAAACAATTAACAGAGAGTATATGAACATGTATCTCAAAAACTAAAAGAGATAGGGACTTGCGGTTGGAATTTTTGAAGTTTTAAGGTCCGATATATGGTAAAGGTACATTTTAAAACATATTTTAAACAAAAAAAATTTTTGAAAAATTTTGAAATTTTTGTAATGGAATTTAATTTTTCAAAAAATTATATCTCAATAACGGTAAAAGATAGGGACCTCTGGTTTAAATTTTTGAGTTCCTCAAGTCCATTTTAGTCGAAGGAAATTGGGGCCTTAATAACCAAACTTATACAAAAGCATGTATCATTAAACAAAACCCTTAAAAATGGCAAAAAATCGAAAAATCGTAAGGGGGACCCCTTCGATAAGAAATCTAGAATTTTTACAAAAAAAAATATTTCGGATTTTTCTCAAAATTGATACACATTGGGCCGTAGATCACAAAAATAAGGTTCATTTTGGATTTTGGCCAACTGTTTTTGAGTAAATCGGAAAAAAAGTACCTAAAATTGACTATATCGGAAATTAGTACCTAACATTGACTATAACTCAAAAACTAAGGCCTCTTGATTTTTTTAAATATTTTTTTATTAATCCTCACCCAAAAATTACCTAACCGCCATATTTTGGACTGTATTAGGAAAACTTTTTTTTTTCAAAAAAATTAACAGAGTATATGAACATGTATCTCAAAAACTAAAAGAGATAGGCACCTGCGGTTGGAATTTTTGAAGTTTTAAGGTCCGATATATGGTAAAGGCACATTTTAAAACATATTTTAAACAAAAAAAATTTTTGAAAATTTTTGAAATTTTTGTAATGGAATTTAATTTTTCAAAAAATTATATCTCAATAACGGTAAAAGATAGGGACCTCTGGTTTAAATTTTTGAGTTCCTCAGGTCCATTTTAGTCGAAGGAAATTGGGGCCTTAATAACCAAACTTATACAAAAGCATGTATCATTAAACAAAACCCTTAAAAATGGCAAAAAATCGAAAAATCGTAAGGGGGACCCCTTCGATAAGAAATCTCGAATTTTTACAAAAAAAAATATTTCGGATTTTTCTCAAAATTGATACACATTGGGCCGTAGATCACAAAAATAAGGTTCATTTTGGATTTTGGCCAACTGTTTTTGAGTAAATCGGAAAAAAAGTACCTAAAATTGACTATATCGGAAAATAGTACCTAAAATTGACTATAACTCAAAAACTAAGGCCTCTTGATTTTTTTAAATATTTTTTTATTAATCCTCACCCCAAAATTACCTAACGGCCATGGTTTGGACTGTATTAGGAAAACTTTTTTTTTTCAAAAAAATTAACAGAGAGTATATGAACATGTATCTCAAAAACTAAAAGAGATAGGGACCTGCGGTTGGAATTTTTGAAGTTTTAAGGTCCGATATATGGTAAAGGTACATTTTAAAACATATTTTAAACAAAAAAAATTTTTGAAAAATTTTGAAATTTTTGTAATGGAATTTAATTTTTCAAAAAATTATATCTCAATAACGGTAAAAGATAGGGACCTCTGGTTTAAATTTTTGAGTTCCTCAAGTCCATTTTAGTCGAAGGAAATTGGGGCCTTAATAACCAAACTTATACAAAAGCATGTATCATTAAACAAAACCCTTAAAAATGGCAAAAAATCGAAAAATCGTAAGGGGGACCCCTTCGATAAGAAATCTCGAATTTTTACAAAAAAAATATTTCGGATTTTTCTCAAAATTGATACACATTGGGCCGTAGATCACAAAAATAAGGTTCATTTTGGATTTTGGCCAACTGTTTTTGAGTCAATCGGAAAAAAAGTACCTAAAATTGACTATATCGGAAATTAGTACCTAACATTGACTATAACTCAAAAACTAAGGCCTCTTGATTTTTTTAAATATTTTTTTATTAATCCTCACCCAAAAATTACCTAACCGCCATATTTTGGACTGTATTAGGAAAACTTTTTTTTTTTCAAAAAAATTAACAGAGAGTATATGAACATGTATCTCAAAAACTAAAAGAGATAGGGACCTGCGGTTGGAATTTTTGAAGTTTTAAGGTCCGATATATGGTAAAGGCAGATTTTAAAACATATTTTAAACAAAAAAAATTTTTGAAAATTTTTGAAATTTTTGTAATGGAATTTAATTTTTCAAAAAATTATATCTCAATAACGGTAAAAGATAGGGACCTCTGGTTTAAATTTTTGAGTTCCTCAAGTCCATTTTAGTCGAAGGAAATTGGGGCCTTAATAACCAAACTTATACAAAAGCATGTATCATTAAACAAAACCCTTAAAAATGGCAAAAAATCGAAAAATCGTAAGGGGGACCCCTTCGATAAGAAATCTCGAATTTTTACAAAAAAAAATATTTCGGATTTTTCTCAAAATTGATACACATTGGGCCGTAGATCACAAAAATAAGGTTCATTTTGGATTTTGGCCAACTGTTTTTGAGTAAATCGGAAAAAAAGTACCTAAAATTGACTATATCGGAAATTAGTACCTAACATTGACTATAACTCAAAAACTAAGGCCTCTTGATTTTTTTAAATATTTTTTTATTAATCCTCACCCAAAAATTACCTAACCGCCATATTTTGGACTGTATTAGGAAAACTTTTTTTTTTCAAAAAAATTAACAGAGTATATGAACATGTATCTCAAAAACTAAAAGAGATAGGGACCTGCGGTTGGAATTTTTGAAGTTTTAAGGTCCGATATATGGTAAAGGCACATTTTAAAACATATTTTAAACAAAAAAAATTTTTGAAAATTTTTGAAATTTTTGTAATGGAATTTAATTTTTCAAAAAATTATATCTCAATAACGGTAAAAGATAGGGACCTTTGGTTTAAATTTTTGAGTTCCTCAGGTCCATTTTAGTCGAAGGAAATTGGGGCCTTAATAACCAAACTTATACAAAAGCATGTATCATTAAACAAAACCCTTAAAAATGGCAAAAAATCGAAAAATCGTAAGGGGGACCCCTTCGATAAGAAATCTCGAATTTTAACAAAAAAAAATATTTCGGATTTTTCTCAAAATTGATACACATTGGGCCGTAGATCACAAAAATAAGGTTCATTTTGGATTTTGGCCAACTGTTTTTGAATAAATCGGAAAAAAAGTACCTAAAATTGACTATATCGGAAATTAGTACCTAACATTGACTATAACTCAAAAACTAAGGCCTCTTGATTTTTTTAAATATTTTTTTATTAATCCTCACCCAAAAATTACCTAACCGCCATATTTTGGACTGTATTAGGAAAACTTTTTTTTTTCAAAAAAATTAACAGAGTATATGAACATGTATCTCAAAAACTAAATAAGATAGGGACCTGCGGTTGGAATTTTTGAAGTTTTAAGGTCCGATATATGGTAAAGGCACATTTTAAAACATATTTTAAACAAAAAAAATTTTTGAAAATTTTTGAAATTTTTGTAATGGAATTTAATTTTTCAAAAAATTATATCTCAATAACGGTAAAAGATAGGGACCTTTGGTTTAAATTTTTGAGTTCCTCAGGTCCATTTTAGTCGAAGGAAATTGGGGCCTTAATAACCAAACTTATACAAAAGCATGTATCATTAAACAAAACCCTTAAAAATGGCAAAAAATCGAAAAATCGTAAGGGGGACCCCTTCGATAAGAAATCTCGAATTTTAACAAAAAAAAATATTTCGGATTTTTCTCAAAATTGATACACATTGGGCCGTAGATCACAAAAATAAGGTTCATTTTGGATTTTGGCCAACTGTTTTTGAGTAAATCGGAAAAAAAGTACCTAAAATTGACTATATCGGAAAATAGTACCTAAAATTGACTATAACTCAAAAACTAAGGGCTCTTGATTTTTTTAAATATTTTTTTATTAATCCTCACCCCGAAATTACCTAACGGCCATATTTTGGATTGTATTAGGAAAACTTTTTTTTTTCAAAAAAATTAACAGAGAGTATATGAACATGTATCTCAAAAACTAAAAGAGATAGGGACTTGCGGTTGGAATTTTTGAAGTTTTAAGGTCCGATATATGGTAAAGGTACATTTTAAAACATATTTTAAACAAAAAAAAATTTTTGAAAAATTTTGAAATTTTTGTAATGGAATTTAATTTTTCAAAAAATTATATCTCAATAACGGTAAAAGATAGGGACCTCTGGTTTAAATTTTTGAGTTCCTCAAGTCCATTTTAGTCGAAGGAAATTGGGGCCTTAATAACCAAACTTATACAAAAGCATGTATCATTAAACAAAACCCTTAAAAATGGCAAAAAATCGAAAAATCGTAAGGGGGACCCCTTCGATAAGAAATCTCGAATTTTTACAAAAAAAAATATTTCGGATTTTTCTCAAAATTGATAAACATTGGGCCGTAGATCACAAAAATAAGGTTCATTTTGGATTTTGGCCAACTGTTTTTGAGTAAATCGGAAAAAAAGTACCTAAAATTTACTATATCGGAAATTAGTACCTAACATTGACTATAACTCAAAAACTAAGGCCTCTTGATTTTTTTAAATATTTTTTTATTAATCCTCACCCAAAAATTACCTAACCGCCATATTTTGGACTGTATTAGGAAAACTTTTTTTTTTCAAAAAAATTAACAGAGTATATGAACATGTATCTCAAAAACTAAAAGAGATAGGGACCTGCGGTTGGAATTTTTGAAGTTTTAAGGTCCGATATATGGTAAAGGCACATTTTAAAACATATTTTAAACAAAAAAAATTTTTGAAAATTTTTGAAATTTTTGTAATGGAATTTAATTTTTCAAAAAATTATATCTCAATAACGGTAAAAGATAGGGACCTCTGGTTTAAATTTTTGAGTTCCTCAGGTCCATTTTAGTCGAAGGAAATTGGGGCCTTAATAACCAAACTTATACAAAAGCATGTATCATTAAACAAAACCCTTAAAAATGGCAAAAAATCGAAAAATCGTAAGGGGGACCCCTTCGATAAGAAATCTCGAATTTTTACAAAAAAAAATATTTCGGATTTTTCTCAAAATTGATACACATTGGGCCGTAGATCACAAAAATAAGGTTCATTTTGGATTTTGGCCAACTGTTTTTGAGTAAATCGGAAAAAAAGTACCTAAAATTGACTATATCGGAAAATAGTACCTAAAATTGACTATAACTCAAAAACTAAGGCCTCTTGATTTTTTTAAATATTTTTTTATTAATTTTCACCCCAAAATTACCTAACGGCCATATTTTGGACTGTATTAGGAAAACTTTTTTTTTTCAAAAAAATTAACAGAGAGTATATGAACATGTATCTCAAAAACTAAAAGAGATAGGGACCTGCGGTTGGAATTTTTGAAGTTTTAAGGTCCGATATATGGTAAAGGTACATTTTAAAACATATTTTAAACAAAAAAAATTTTTGAAAAATTTTGAAATTTTTGTAATGGAATTTAATTTTTCAAAAAATTATATCTCAATAACGGTAAAAGATAGGGACCTCTGGTTTAAATTTTTGAGTTCCTCAAGTCCATTTTAGTCGAAGGAAATTGGGGCCTTAATAACCAAACTTATACAAAAGCATGTATCATTAAACAAAACCCTTAAAAATGGCAAAAAATCGAAAAATCGTAAGGGGGACCCCTTCGATAAGAAATCTCGAATTTTTACAAAAAAAATATTTCGGATTTTTCTCAAAATTGATACACATTGGGCCGTAGATCACAAAAATAAGGTTCATTTTGGATTTTGGCCAACTGTTTTTGAGTAAATCGGAAAAAAAGTACCTAAAATTGACTATATCGGAAATTAGTACCTAACATTGACTATAACTCAAAAACTAAGGCCTCTTGATTTTTTTAAATATTTTTTTATTAATCCTCACCCAAAAATTACCTAACCGCCATATTTTGGACTGTATTAGGAAAACTTTTTTTTTTTCAAAAAAATTAACAGAGAGTATATGAACATGTATCTCAAAAACTAAAAGAGATAGGGACCTGCGGTTGGAATTTTTGAAGTTTTAAGGTCCGATATATGGTAAAGGCACATTTTAAAACATATTTTAAACAAAAAAAATTTTTGAAAATTTTTGAAATTTTTGTAATGGAATTTAATTTTTCAAAAAATTATATCTCAATAACGGTAAAAGATAGGGACCTCTGGTTTAAATTTTTGAGTTCCTCAAGTCCATTTTAGTCGAAGGAAATTGGGGCCTTAATAACCAAACTTATACAAAAGCATGTATCATTAAACAAAACCCTTAAAAATGGCAAAAAATCGAAAAATTGTAAGGGGGACCCCTTCGATAAGAAATCTCGAATTTTTACAAAAAAAAATATTTCGGATTTTTCTCAAAATTGATACACATTGGGCCGTAGATCACAAAAATAAGGTTCATTTTGGATTTTGGCCAACTGTTTTTGAGTAAATCGGAAAAAAAGTACCTAAAATTGACTATATCGGAAATTAGTACCTAACATTGACTATAACTCAAAAACTAAGGCCTCTTGATTTTTTTAAATATTTTTTTATTAATCCTCACCCAAAAATTACCTAACCGCCATATTTTGGACTGTATTAGGAAAACTTTTTTTTTTCAAAAAAATTAACAGAGTATATGAACATGTATCTCAAAAACTAAACGAGATAGGGACCTGCGGTTGGAATTTTTGAAGTTTTAAGGTCCGATATATGGTAAAGGCACATTTTAAAACATATTTTAAACAAAAAAAATTTTTGAAAATTTTTGAAATTTTTGTAATGGAATTTAATTTTTCAAAAAATTATATCTCAATAACGGTAAAAGATAGGGACCTCTGGTTTAAATTTTTGAGTTCCTCAGGTCCATTTTAGTCGAAGGAAATTGGGGCCTTAATAACCAAACTTATACAAAAGCATGTATCATTAAACAAAACCCTTAAAAATGGCAAAAAATCGAAAAATCGTAAGGGGGACCCCTTCGATAAGAAATCTCGAATTTTAACAAAAAAAAATATTTCGGATTTTTCTCAAAATTGATACACATTGGGCCGTAGATCACAAAAATAAGGTTCATTTTGGATTTTGGCCAACTGTTTTTGAGTAAATCGGAAAAAAAGTACCTAAAATTGACTATATCGGAAAATAGTACCTAAAATTGACTATAACTCAAAAACTAAGGCCTCTTGATTTTTTTAAATATTTTTTTATTAATCCTCACCCCAAAATTACCTAACGGCCATATTTTGGACTGTATTAGGAAAACTTTTTTTTTTCAAAAAAATTAACAGAGAGTATATGAACATGTATCTCAAAAACTAAAAGAGATAGGGACCTGCGGTTGGAATTTTTGAAGTTTTAAGGTCCGATATATGGTAAAGGCACATTTTAAAACATATTTTAAACAAAAAAAATTTTTGAAAAATTTTGTAATTTTTGTAATGGAATTTAATTTTTCAAAAAATTATATCTCAATAACGGTAAAAGATAGGGACCTCTGGTTTAAATTTTTGAGTTCCTCAAGTCCATTTTAGTCGAAGGAAATTGGGGCCTTAATAACCAAACTTATACAAAAGCATGTATCATTAAACAAAACCCTTAAAAATGGCAAAAAATCGAAAAATCGTAAGGGGGACCCCTTCGATAAGAAATCTCGAATTTTTACAAAAAAAAATATTTCGGATTTTTCTCAAAATTGATACACATTGGGCCGTAGATCACAAAAATAAGGTTCATTTTGGATTTTGGCCAACTGTTTTTGAGTAAATCGGAAAAAAAGTACCTAAAATTGACTATATCGGAAATTAGTACCTAACATTGACTATAACTCAAAAACTAAGGCCTCTTGATTTTTTTAAATATTTTTTTATTAATCCTCACCCAAAAATTACCTAACCGCCATATTTTGGACTGTATTAGGAAAACTTTTTTTTTTCAAAAAAATTAACAGAGTATATGAACATGTATCTCAAAAACTAAAAGAGATAGGGACCTGCGGTTGGAATTTTTGAAGTTTTAAGGTCCGATATATGGTAAAGGCACATTTTAAAACATATTTTAAACAAAAAAAATTTTTGAAAATTTTTGAAATTTTTGTAATGGAATTTAATTTTTCAAAAAATTATATCTCAATAACGGTAAAAGATAGGGACCTCTGGTTTAAATTTTTGAGTTCCTCAAGTCCATTTTAGTCGAAGGAAATTGGGGCCTTAATAACCAAACTTATACAAAAGCATGTATCATTAAACAAAACCCTTAAAAATGGCAAAAAATCGAAAAATTGTAAGGGGGACCCCTTCGATAAGAAATCTCGAATTTTTACAAAAAAAAATATTTCGGATTTTTCTCAAAATTGATACACATTGGGCCGTAGATCACAAAAATAAGGTTCATTTTGGATTTTGGCCAACTGTTTTTGAGTAAATCGGAAAAAAAGTACCTAAAATTTACTATATCGGAAATTAGTACCTAACATTGACTATAACTCAAAAACTAAGGCCTCTTGATTTTTTTAAATATTTTTTTATTAATCCTCACCCAAAAATTACCTAACCGCCATATTTTGGACTGTATTAGGAAAACTTTTTTTTTTCAAAAAAATTAACAGAGAGTATATGAACATGTATCTCAAAAACTAAAAGAGATAGGGACCTGCGGTTGGAATTTTTGAAGTTTTAAGGTCCGATATATGGTAAAGGCACATTTTAAAACATATTTTAAACAAAAAAAATTTTTGAAAATTTTTGAAATTTTTGTAATGGAATTTAATTTTTCAAAAAATTATATCTCAATAACGGTAAAAGATAGGGACCTCTGGTTTAAATTTTTGAGTTCCTCAAGTCCATTTTAGTCGAAGGAAATTGGGGCCTTAATAACCAAACTTATACAAAAGCATGTATCATTAAACAAAACCCTTAAAAATGGCAAAAAATCGAAAAATCGTAAGGGGGACCCCTTCGATAAGAAATCTCGAATTTTTACAAAAAAAAATATTTCGGATTTTTCTCAAAATTGATACACATTGGGCCGTAAATCACAAAAATAAGGTTCATTTTGGATTTTGGCCAACTGTTTTTGAGTAAATCGGAAAAAAAGTACCTAAAATTGACTATATCGGAAAATAGTACCTAAAATTGACTATAACTCAAAAACTAAGGCCTCTTGATTTTTTTAAATATTTTTTTATTAATCCTCACCCCAAAATTACCTAACGGCCATATTTTGGACTGTATTAGGAAAACTTTTTTTTTTCAAAAAAATTAACAGAGAGTATATGAACATGTATCTCAAAAACTAAAAGAGATAGGGACCTGCGGTTGGAATTTTTGAAGTTTTAAGGTCCGATATATGGTAAAGGTACATTTTAAAACATATTTTAAACAAAAAAAATTTTTGAAAAATTTTGAAATTTTTGTAATGGAATTTAATTTTTCAAAAAATTATATCTCAATAACGGTAAAAGATAGGGACCTCTGGTTTAAATTTTTGAGTTCCTCAAGTCCATTTTAGTCGAAGGAAATTGGGGCCTTAATAACCAAACTTATACAAAAGCATGTATCATTAAACAAAACCCTTAAAAATGGCAAAAAATCGAAAAATCGTAAGGGGGACCCCTTCGATAAGAAATCTCGAATTTTTACAAAAAAAAATATTTCGGATTTTTCTCAAAATTGATACACATTGGGCCGTAGATCACAAAAATAAGGTTCATTTTGGATTTTGGCCAACTGTTTTTGAGTAAATCGGAAAAAAAGTACCTAAAATTGACTATATCGGAAAATAGTACCTAAAATTGACTATAACTCAAAAACTAAGGCCTCTTGATTTTTTTAAATATTTTTTTATTAATCCTCACCCCAAAATTACCTAACGGCCATATTTTGGACTGTATTAGGAAAACTTTTTTTTTTCAAAAAAATTAACAGAGAGTATATGAACATGTATCTCAAAAACTAAAAGAGATAGGGACCTGCGGTTGGAATTTTTGAAGTTTTAAGGTCCGATATATGGTAAAGGTACATTTTAAAACATATTTTAAACAAAAAAAATTTTTGAAAAATTTTGAAATTTTTGTAATGGAATTTAATTTTTCAAAAAATTATATCTCAATAACGGTAAAAGATAGGGACCTCTGGTTTAAATTTTTGAGTTCCTCAAGTCCATTTTAGTCGAAGGAAATTGGGGCCTTAATAACCAAACTTATACAAAAGCATGTATCATTAAACAAAACCCTTAAAAATGGCAAAAAATCGAAAAATCGTAAGGGGGACCCCTTCGATAAGAAATCTCGAATTTTTACAAAAAAAAATATTTCGGATTTTTCTCAAAATTGATACACATTGGGCCGTAGATCACAAAAATAAGGTTCATTTTGGATTTTGGCCAACTGTTTTTGAGTAAATCGGAAAAAAAGTACCTAAAATTGACTATATCGGAAAATAGTACCTAAAATTGACTATAACTCAAAAACTAAGGCCTCTTGATTTTTTTAAATATTTTTTTATTAATCCTCACCCCAAAATTACCTAACGGCCATATTTTGGACTGTATTAGGAAAACTTTTTTTTTTCAAAAAAATTAACAGAGAGTATATGAACATGTATCTCAAAAACTAAAAGAGATAGGGACCTGCGGTTGGAATTTTTGAAGTTTTAAGGTCCGATATATGGTAAAGGCACATTTTAAAACATATTTTAAACAAAAAAAAATTTTGAAAAATTTTGAAATTTTTTTTTGTCATGCGCTAAATAATGAAACTTAAATTGTAAACTAGAGTTCGAATCCTGTTTATTTTATTTTTTCTGTTTTTTTTGCATTTTTATTTTGTTTAAATTATTTTGTCAAAATTCTAGTTATATTTTGGTAAATGTTGCATTTTATTTTTAAAAGCGTAAATTTAATAACCAGTGAGAAGTGTTGAAATTATAATTTAATTCTATGACGAAATCAGAGGGCGGGGTTTATAATTTAAGCAACCAATGGAAGCCATAGGCGCAATTTTCAAAATCTTAATGAACCTAGCTATATAAAAAAAAAAAATACTGCACATATTTAGAAACTTAAATAATGATATTAGGCAAAAATATTTTGACATAAAATTTGTTTTGGTATCCAAAATAATTATCATTTAGTTACTAAATACCTGCAAAACCCAAAAATGTGTGAAAATTCACACTTCACATCAATTTTTTAATACTGACCTGGATCTAATACTCTTCGCGGAGGACACTACCGCCCTCCAAAGCAACAGTTCTATTTCATCACTTATTGATGACCGAAATTTGGCCATGTATACCTTTCAAAATTGGTTCCTTGCTAATAAATTGACCATGAACAACAAGACTCAAAACATGGTATTCTCGACTAGAAGCTTACAGGAGATAAACAACTCAGTTTCGGTAACATTTCTAGGACTTGTTATTGACTGTAAGCTAACCTGGGACCTCCAAATAAACAAAATAGCCAAGAAGCTATGCACGAATATCTATTGTCTATTTAACCTTAAACGGTGTGCATCTCTGGCAGTGATGAAAACATACTACTTCGCGTCCATCCAATCTCAGTTAACATATGCCCTTTTGATCTCGGGTCACTCTCCTCGTACAGGTCGTCTTTTCTCGCTTCAACGTAGAGCAATTAGTATTTTAATCAATTTAGGTACAGATCGGACTGTAAACGTAGTTTTGTTGAATTAAAAATCTTAACCCTACCTTCCCTATACATCCTTCATTGTATCCTGTACGTCCGTGAAAATCTTAGTGAGTTCTCACTTCATTCCTCGGTCCATAGGCACGACACAAGAAATAAGAACGAAATTCGTCCTACCTATACTAGACTGGATAGGTCTAGATATACTGCAAATTACTTTGCAATTAAATTTTTTAATGTTCTTCCAACACACATCCGGGTGTATTCTGTAAGAAATGCGTTAAAATTAGCGTCAGGTTAATATTTTTATTTTAACTCCATGTCTAACGTCATTATCCAAAAATGCTATTCTGTAAGAGCATTTGTTAAAGTAAGCGTTAATACAATATTTGTTAACGCGAGACGCTAACTCACCCTGTAGAGAGGCTAATATTAACTGCACGCGCATGCGCTGTTATGTTGAATTTTAACAGGAGTATTTATTTAGTCAAAGAGCCAAGAGAATCTTAACCTAATATTTCGGTGTTGAATTAAATATTTAGTGGCGAAATTTATTTTAAAAATGGAACAGAAATGTTTGGTCCTGTGAATCTCATTATAACTGGTTTACACAGTGTATTAAATAAAAATATAACTTTATTCAACTTTTGTTTAGTCAATTTATATACTACATTGTATTATAACAGTTTATCTAATTTTTTAATAATATGTGAATTATATGTTCATTCTATTTTTAAAAAGGTGTTCGGTGATATTAATTATTAAATTTGATTTATTACGCTATTTCTACCCTAGAATAACACTGTTGTGATCGTCGTTACCAATCTCATCAATTGTTTCTTCAAATAATACACCATTAAAATGTACTGCAATATTTTGAAACACGGCGGAGGCATAAGTGAAGTTTTGTAGCTTTCAGAGGATTATAATTTTAAGTTATGTGTCTCAACAAAAACCAAAACTGCTCTGCAATACTCCATTTACTTCCTTTCTATACAATTACTTAAACTTGCGTCTGGGTTACTTGTATAACAAAAATTATGAAGCGTCATTCTTATCTCTACTGTAAAGAATTCACTTTGAAAAGTAGTAGAAAGTTGATTAATATTCCTACCGTCTTGTGTTTTATTAATTTTTTTTTAAAATAACATGACATTTACTTAAATAGGATCAGCCATTTTTGCAAACTTAACACTAGCGTTAACTTTTAAAGCCACCATTTAGGTAGGCACTGTTTGTAGAACGTTAACTGGCTATTTTAACGCCGCCGCGCTATAATATTAACACATATATGTTTAGCGAATAGAATTTAGGTTAAAAATGGTGTTAAAAAAATTAACGTCAGTTTCTGACGCTAAGATTTTAATATCATGCTTAGAGAATAGACCCGATCAAGATTTTAAGACTCTCTAATTTTAAAAAAGTAACCAAGACTTATTTAATTGCCAAATCATTTTACTCCACTGATGAATATCTTGCAAATGACTTTAGTGATTTGAATGAGATTCGTTACCCTAATAAGTCTCTTGTTTGACGCCTTTAAATTTTAAAAGTCTATATATATTTATTTAAATTTCATATTGTAATATTCACGAGTGTACAAATGTTAAACATTTTTTGAACATAATAAATATATTATTATTATTATTATTAAGAAAATGCAAATTCCAGTTAGTTTCGCTCAAATGTTTGGAATACACTGCAAATCTCAAGTGAGTACTAGTACTCATTTAAAGTGCGTACATTGCTTGTCCTCGTTTTTACTCACGTACAAGTGAGTACTTTTGTACGCACTTTAAATGAGTATTAGTACTCACTTAAAGTGAGTACTAGTACGCGTTTTAAATGGGTAGTGAAAAGGAAGAGAGGGTAGTAATACGCACTTATAGTGCGTACATAGGTATAAAACTCTTTTCTTGAGTGACGTCACAATAAAGCTTTAAAATTCAGGAAAAGTAAAAATGTTGATTGAACATCAGAAAAATAGTTTTTAAATTATTATAATCAATAATTTATACACTTTTTTGCCAATTTTCAATACAATCCTTTTCCAGAATTTATGAAGCTTCATATTTTTCTGTAAATAATAAAATGCGATTATTATTATTTCTTGAATATATTTATTTAAAAAAATTTCAAACCTTTCAGATATTACAACTAAAATAATCATAATGATTAAGTATAACTATGAACTTAGTTATCATCTAAAATTCAATAAATTATTCTAAACAATTTCTACGAATAATAGAAGATAAAAATTATGATTTTTTCCTTAGTTACATTTTGAAACGTATTATTTTAGTATCTAAAATATAATGTAATTGTCTCGGTAATTATGTCGTATAATAGAATCAATGTTAAATCTTTAAACATATCTAGAAGGTACCTGAATTAATCTGAGCGCATTTATTCCTAAAATAATGCAATCATCACATGTTTTATTATTATATCGCATTTAAATTAAAACTGCATATTTGTATAACTAACTATGAGGCTTCCGAACCTTCTTAAACAAAAACTATGCAAAAATAAATTCTGGCTTCAGCAGCCTCTCAATGCTACATTTCACTTTATTATTATTATTTTTCACTTTTACTTAACTTTAAATTCACTTATTAATCAGCAGATACTTTGGCACTTTTTTTTAAAATTTTTAATTGTCTAATAAACGTTAATATTGTACTATTATTTGGTTGTTTAGTTTTAAAGAGCTTATATGACAGGAAATTTAATATGTTAGGTTAGGTTACTCACACATAACGCGTATTAAAAGTACGCATTTAAAATGAGTATTAGTACTCACATATAACGCGTAGTTTCAGTTCCGCTTTAAAAGTGAGTACTTGTACTCGTTTTACGTGAGTATTTTGAAGTACTCATTTATAACGAGTACTAGTACTCACTTCAAGTGCGTACACTTATCTCCTTCTTCAAAGTGAGTACAAGTACGCACTTTAAATGAGTAATATAAAAAGTACTCATTTAAAAGGAGTACTATTACTCACTAAGATTTGCAGTGTAGCCTATAAAATATTTATTATTTTCCGGTGGTTGCATGAATGAAATGCTCGTGATTGTCTTAAATCCAACCCTGTGGTGAAGATGTGTCTGGAATGTCCGGGTGACGATTAATTCGAATGCATAATGAGCAGGTGCCGGGGATATGATACGGCTATCGAGAAGGTCTCGAGGAGACATGCGGCATCAGCCGAGCCGAGCCCGTGTCTCCCGCTGAGTAATGGAGGATGCGATTAGCGCGAGACATTGTTATAATTCCAGAGATGAGGAAACAATATGTTGAATATTATCGCAGGGTTCAATGGTTCAAAGCTCCACAGACCTCGCAGCTCTAGCCCTCACGTCACAATAGTTTCAAATCTTCTATTCTCTCTGTAATATCAATGCTGTTACAATAGAAAATTATTATTATTCTTAAGACCCTTCTCTAATTGGAATAAACTTTTGTCTTTCATAACACTCGAACTTGATAAATTATTCTAAGATAGTATCAGATCATTGGCGTATAGAGGGGAGGGGCTGTGGGCCACGTGTTCCTATTTAAAGTTCTGTAAACTGAAAATCTATATACGAGGGATGTTTCCAAAGTTCTGGGAATTTAGCTATAATTTTTATTATTTTGTTAATTTTCGTCAACATTACAATGTAGTTTTTCAACATAATCTCCATTTAACTGAATACATTTATCCCAACGATAAACTAATTTTTTTAAGCCGTCCTCAAAGAACTTTCCTATTGAGTTTCTGTTCTGGTCCCAACAGCCTTGGCACCCAGCGCGGCGAAACCTTGCTAACGCCCAAACATTCATGCAAGATGTCATGAACTAATCGTGTACCTATCCCTAGGCGCACACTAATTTGACGAATAGTCATTCGCCTCTCCTCTTTCACTAGGTCTTCGACGGCAGTAATGTTTCTTTTATTTACCGACGTGCTTGGGCGCCCACTGCATGGATCGTCTTCTAGTGATGTTCTACCGGTTTTAAAACGATCGATCCACCGATAAACAGTACTTTTGGATTCTGCAAACTCACCAAATACTCCTTGCAGACGCTGAATAATTTCTGACGTTTTCACACCTTCTTTCCACAAAAAGAAAATTATTACGCTTTGAGTTTTTGCTGCGTCCTCCATGGTTACAAAAACAGTGCTATGGAAACGCGTCTATATCAGTCGAACACCTAAATCAGACTGAACAATATTGACTTGCAAGACTTGTCTGGCACCAATAACATTGCTTATAAGTTCTGCGTAATTTAATTATAGCACAATTCCCAGAATTTAGGAAACATCCCTTGTATATAAAATCATAACTCATAATCAATGCCCAGCCCAAACCACTGGACCTATAATCATGAAATTCGGCGAGTATATTCCCTCCATGACGTAAGCACCCACTAAGAACGGATTTTTCGAAACTCATCCTCTAAGTGGGTGAAAAGGGGGTTCAAAAGGGTAAAATGTGGCTTCACGGTTTCCTTAATATCTCTTAGGTCCAATAATATATCGACTTGGTTTTTGCTTACAAAGATTAAGCATGTAAATATTAAAAAACTTATTTCAGGATTTTGTCCCAATCAACCCACAAAGGGGTGAATTATAGAACCCTTCGCATCTTTTGTGTTTATTGTGTTATAACATTCCTTTTTGGTATATAGGTGTCTTTTTAAAATATTTGGAAAGTATTTTAACCGTTTTTTTAAATTTTACCCCTAAAGGGATAAATTGGTATTTTTTATTCGATAGGATGTCGTCTAGAAAAAGAAACATAAAATTCGGGGAGTAAATCCCTTTTATGATTTAAGGACCCCCTAAGAAATGATTTTTCGAAATTCGACCTCTCAGGGGTGAACTGTGTTTTCACGTATTCCTCAGTATCTTTTAGGTCAATAATATATCGCCTTGCTTTTGCTTACAAAGACTACCCACATGTTGAAAAACTTATTTTTCAGGATTTGGTACTAATCAACCCCTAAAGGGGTGAATCTACACTCAGGCAGTGGCGGACTTTCGCAAAGACAAAAAAGACAATTGTCTTGGGCCCGTAATTTTCAAGGGCCCAACTAACCCTTCCCCTTCCCCTTTGAACGCCTCTAGGTTGAGGGCCCGTAAATCAAAAATGTCAATCAGGGTTTAGGCATGTAGGTGACTTTTTAAAATCTTTCGATAGTGTTCTGACAGTTTTTAGGGTTTTGTAGGTATGACCAAAAAACCGTTATACCGTCATTTTATCGTCTGTCTGTCTGTCTGTCTGTTTGTCTGTCTGTTCGGTAAAAATTGTAGCCAAACGGCTAAACCTAGAGAGTTGAAATTTGGCATGCTTTTACAGCTCTTTGACCCGCACATAGGAAAAATACTAAAACATCTAAAAAACATATCCCCCTAAAAATATAAACAAATTTGAGCTCATCGAAAAAAAAAATATATATTTTTTTATAATTCTGAGTAGGGTATCAAATGAAAGCCCTTGGTACGTGGATTAACGATCAAATTTTTGTTTTTGCAAAATAAATTATCTGTCTGTCTGTCTGTCTGTCTGTCTGTCTGTCTGTCTGTCTGTCTGTCTGTCTGTCTGTCTGTCTGTCTGTCTGTCTGTCTGTCTGTCTGTCTGTCTGTCTGTCTGTCTGTCTGTCTGTCTGTCTGTCTGTCTGTCTGTCTGACTGTCTGTCTGTCTGTCTGTCTGTCTGTCTGTCTGTCTGTCTGTCTGTCTGTCTGTCTGTCTGTCTGTCTGTCTGTCTGTCTGTCTGTCTGTCTGTCTGTCTGTCTGTTTGTCTGTCTGTAAAAATTGTAGCCAAACGGCTAAACCTAGAGAGTTGAAATTTGGCATGCTTTTACAGCTCTTTGACCCGCACATAGGAAAAATACTAAAACATCTAAAAAACATATCCCCCTAAAAATATAAACAAATTTGAGCTCATCGAAAAAAAAAATATATATTTTTTTATAATTCTGAGTAGGGTATCAAATGAAAGCCCTTGGTACGTGGATTAACGATCAAATTTTTGTTTTTGCAAAATAAATTATTTTGAAGCGATTTTTGCCAAAATTGTGCAAAAATTTTTTTGTCCCACACCCTGTAGCCCAGATGGTTAAAACTAAAAATCTGAAAAAATTCTAAGTAATGTACATTGGTGTGAACCGGAATAGTACAACAGGAATTTTTGATTATGTTTTTGGAAAAAAACGCATTTTTTGTGATTTTTGGCTAATAATGTACACAAGTTATAGCTTTGTAACACGCTACACTGGAACGTGTATGCTGGTGTAGTGGTTTTTGACGTTGGTTTTTCACCCAAGTAATTCGATCCGAAAGGGATCGAACCCTACGAGAAGAGACAATATTATTTTTTGTTTTTTTTAATTTTTATATTGTTTAAATTATTTTTTCAAAATTCTAGTTATATTTTGGCAAATGTTGCATTTAATTTTTAAAAGCGATAATTTAATAACCAGTGGAAATTGTTTAAATTTTAATTTAATTCTGTTTCAATGTTCACGAAATCAGAGGGGCGGATAACAACCAATGGAAGCCATAGGCGCAATTTTTAAAATTCTTAACGAACTTTGCTATATAAAAAAAAGTACTGCACATATTTAGAAGCCTAAGTAATAGCGTTCGAATTAAAATTAACTAATAACTAAATTAATTAAAAATTTAATATAAAATTTGTTTTGGCATCCAAAATAATCATCATTCACTTACTAAATACCTGCGAACCCTGAAATGTGTGAAAATTCACACTTCACATCAATTTTTTAAATTTCATTCCAAAAGGGTAACTTAGTATTTTTTTTATTAGAAATAAGATATTCCAAGAGTACAATTCTCGATATGACGTAGGAACCCAGTAAGAAATAATTTTTCGATCCCTATAGGGTGAAAAGGAGTAAACTGGTTTTTCACGGATTCCTCGATATCTCTTAGGACAGATGAGATATCGATTAGGGTTTTGCTTATAAAAGTTACCCGTTCACATGTTTAGAAACAAACTGAAAATTTTACAGTAATGAGCCTCTAACGCGGTGAATCTACACCTGAGGAGTCAACAATGTGATCTATAAAGAACCATGGCCTTATAATAATTGCACGATGATGGCAGAAAGTCAATATACCGTAGCGAAGCACGGGTACTCAGCTAGTTTAAAATAATTTCCTGTTGATTTTATTCAAAATCTTTGATGTGTTCTGATTGAAAGAGTAAATTGCTAGCTATATTTGTTCAAATATTGACTGAGGACTGGAGAGTGGAATTGGAGGTAATGATTGGGAGGAAAAATGTTGATCTGTAACTCGAGTAATTACCTTCATTTACTCCACTTCCGATTATCCTCGAGTCACTTCATTCCCCTTCTCTCATTATAATCTAGCGCACAAAAATCATATTAACAAACGATATTTAAGCCAGCATTTAAACCTAATAGACCAATTAATATTGTCTAAAATCATGAAACAATAGAAACATTCTTGTATGAGCAATAATAAACGGCTCGCCATAGTATAGTACTTCCACAACTACAGGGAGTCTCAATTATTTTATTATTTATTAGCTACCCGACTTTTGCTCAGGCGCAATAGGGGATACGCATAAAATTTTTATTTCCTTAAAACTACATTATTTTGATATGTAATGTTTGTTATGTCACCTAACAAAACAAAAATTACATTTTAATTAATATTATAGCCAAATTTTTTAATTAAAATATTGTAAATTTGAAATAAGCCGACCACGGAGCGAAGGTTGCCGAGTAAAACGACTGTTTGTCTGATAGGGGTTTCACATCACAGATACAGCTACAACATAATCTTTACACGTGTGTGTATTGTATTGTTCGAGAGTTTTGTATTTGTTTTTAAGCAATTTTTCACGCATTTATTATTAAAATGGCAGATAAAGATTTTGTTAGGGCTCAGAGTGATAATTTACCCAACATTGATGCATTTATGCTCATGGAATATATGAAAAATAATGAATGCTACAGTGCTGAGGAAATACGTGGTGTCAAAGTAATTTTTATTTTATATTCTATAACTTTATGTAAACAAACGCTGCAACTCTGTAAAATGTAAATATTTATGTAATTTAGATGTCAGAATTTTACTACATTGTTTACATGAAGTTACAAAACGTTAGAGACATAATTGAAATACTGCAATATAAGTTACCTATTTTAATATAAAATTTAATTCGGTAAACATGTATAAATGGTTTTTATAGAATTAATCTTTATTTTAACTAAAATCACTCTAACTTTACATAACCTATGAAAGTTATACAAACAAATAAGTTCACAACAGACTATGTACGCCGGTAAGCTAGTAGTGTCATACGTCAGTTAGAAGGGGTATGACGTCACACGTCGTTTTCGCGCGCTACATACATTTATGATTTTTTTAAGCCTTCAAATTACAAAAAAAATAAATAAAAACTGTTTTTTATGTTTATATGCAACAAGAGGAATATAATAAAAAATAAAAAAAATCATGCCTATCCCCTATTAGTTATTATTGACCTAAATTTTTTATAAACTTATTTGCTCTTAATCAGGTGGCTGAACAGAAGACAATACTATAAACATGTGAGAGGACAGGATTATCTGAGCAGGATTACTTGTCTGAGAGCCTTTTTATAAACAATGTTTTTAGTTTTACTATCAGGGGTTACCAAGTAAAGGTTCTTGCTAAAACTGACATGCGTACACACTACATATAATTGCGCATGTAAGAAACATGGACGCCGCAAATCAACTCCAACTATCTTCAGGATTTCACCTTAATAATAGTCATCGCAAAACAAACGCTGACATAATATTTGAGCCCCTAACCTGAAATGGTAAAATTATAGAAATAAGTACACTCTAAAAAAATGAACTTTTAATGTACCATGAAGTCTCTCGCTTTTCGTGTTAATTATTTACACTTCTTTTTTAGTTAAATATAGGGTAAAGTTTACACTTACAGACTGGTTAAAAAATAGTGTTACAAAATAAATAGTGTTGAAATAGTGTTAATTTTAACACTGTAAGATAATATTTCATAAAAATAACACCATCTGAATAAATGAAGATTTACATGGTGATTTGATTAAAAATAGTGAAATTTTTACTTTGTTTAAACGAAAATTTTAACACTAAAATGTTAACCAAACTGAGAATGAAATTTTATTCGTTATGATTTTAATTCTAATATTGTAAGAATGCCTATTTTTATCTATACAGTCGGGGTTCTTTTTAATATCGTCATATTCCTGTAAAAAGTCAAACCTATCTACTTTCTACCTATCGAATTTTTGTGCCAAACATATCTAATTGCTCCTGGTAACATTATATTATCATACCTTTCAACGTTTTATGTCACTAACCGCTAAAAGCATTGGAATTGCCTATATTGTATCATAAAAGTCACTAACTAAAATATAACACAAACATAAGTCACACATCTTGAAAAAAAAAAGAAAAGTATAATCTGTCTCATTTTGTAATACGAAACTATGATCTATTTCAAAGTAGAAAAAAGTAGATAGCGCTGCGAACCGAGTACGATTTACACTGATCAAATACAGTATAGCGGGAAATTTAAAATAAGTTACAACTAGGACATGGGCGTAGCAACTGGGTTAGCAAGTGATTTTTTTTTTAATATAAAAAAGGTTAATAAGATATTGAAATAAACAAGGCAGATAATACACGTACGTTATTTATACGACATAAATTCAGTTTAATGGGAAATTTGAAAAAGTTAAAAAAATATTAATTTTAAAAATGATGTGCTATATATAAAAAGAGAGATTTGGCTAAAAGAGTTTAAATAAAGCAATAAAACAAACAATATATCTTCAGAGCTAAAGTTTCTTATTTAAATAATTATTGTAAATAAAAATTAAAAATATATGTATATATGAAGGTCTAAAAATTATATCAATAAATTCTTCTTTGGGCACAATCAGCTGGGCTGTCTTTTGACCTCACATTACTCCTCTCTCTTGATCTGTTAATTGTCAAGTGTCAAAATATATATATATGTCAGATAAACTAAAAAATATATAACTGCGTAAAAACAAATTACATGGAGAATTTTATCCATAAAATCTACGCCAAGAATATAAATAAAAGTCTAAATATGTAAATAACAACAAAATATATGAAAAAAATTAAATAATATAAATAATATATATTTCCCATGTACGACACTGAATATCTGTCAACTTGGACTAAAAACAATATTTTAACAGTGTAATAGGGATGACGATCTAAACCAATCCGAAGCAAGGACAAACAGCTCCTATCTTCTTACACACATTTTTCTACTTTGAATTAGACCATAGTGTGTTCTTACAAAAGTGAACAGCTTATAGCAGCTTTATTAACCGCTAGATTCGTTGTCTAGCGCGAGTACCTAGCGGACATTTAGTGCTGTAATAAGAAACAGCCTGCTAGAATTTTACGCTGAATTAAGAAACTGTTTGCTAGATTTGTGCTTTATGCGCTAGATCTAGCGTTGAATTAACAAACATGTCCTATTGGCAAAAAGAATTGAGTCCAAGAAACAATTACCAAATGCCACCAAAATGGGAATAAGTTAAGTTAGTGCACCTTTATGATAAATCTTGAAAATCCAGTCTTTCAAATTGTGTCACTTCAAAAATACATTTGCGATATGTTGACTTGGCTGCGGTGTGCAGTGCGATATTCACGACACGATTCTCATAATCGTCCCGATTCATCACAAAACTGTAGTAAAACAACCACTCTTTACTATAAACCAACTCGCATGGTTTTGTGTGCCCATGCCTATCTAAATATTTGCTAATATTGAAGATGCCGGAAGTGAACTGCACATCACAAATAAGTAACATTATTTATGGTAAGACCATAGGGATTTGCAGCTAAGCACCCTACCATCTGGTGAGCGTTTCATGAACTTGTGTACATCATATAACATTTCGTTTTGTGTATTGGTTTTGTATGAAGTTTGTTTTTAAAGTTTTATTATAATCATTGAAAAATGTATAATACATATTGTTGTGTGCCTATGTGCAATTCATTGAAACGAAGAAACCCGGAAATATCGTTTCATTTGTTTCCACTAATATCAGACACCGTATGGTTCGAAACAAAATTGGGAAAGCAAGAGGTTAGGAATCGACGCGATGTTTAGATAAACAATTTAAAAATTGGAAAAAAAGTGAGCCCTTGTATCAAAGTTTGCTCATTACATTTTAATGATAGTGACTACAAAAAATATTTTCAATTTTGTATTTATTATCGCATATCTTGAAAATTCCTGTTATTGTGTGTGGGTTTGTAATGCACAAGTTTGTAGGCATAATGCATAAATCTTTATGAACTATCTGTTTTTTTCAGTGACTCCACACAATATTATATGCCCAGCATTGTAGATTTCTACCCGTTGGTAAACAACACGGGAATTATTATTTCCCCCAATATAGTTAAAATAATCGACAATGGAAAACCGCCATAACTTAAAACCAGATCACAAAATGTAGTATTTTAGATGTTTACAAGTAATGTCACTTCACAAAATCAGAAAATCCCAAACAATTATTTATTTTTTGTCGTTTTTTGATACACTTTTCGCTATTATTTACTAGTAAATGTCAAGTGGTATCTGATTTAGAATGGTTTCAAAAAAATCCGCGTGGCGCTACGATCTTAAAATTTTTCCCCTATAGGTATAAAAGGTAACTGCTTGTGTAGTTATGTTTGCTTTACAACCAGAGAGTCAATTATGAATAAAATATATCTGGAGTGTATTTTGAAGACTTTTGTTTCCATATAATATAGATTGCCCGTGTCTGTACATATATTTATTGATGCATTAATACATTTATAAAATATGACATATTGATATCCGTTCATATCGCTATAAAAAATTCACAACTAATTTATTGCAAAAACAAAATATTTATGAGTATCGATATCGAGATTAAAATGTTGGAAATTGTCTATAGCCGGGGCAGTCTCTCATTTAATATTAAATCATATTCAAAAATATTTTTATTGCAATAACATTTTCTTCATAAAAAAAAAAAAAAAACATAATCGAGTGTACTATTAAGTCCAAAAACATATACCATATTCCGACATAAAAAAATAAATCGTTTTGGGGACTTTTCATTGTGCCGCGCAAATTTAAAATCAGTGTAACTGGAGATTGTAAAGCGCAACGATGTTGAGATTGATTTCTGAAAGCTAGCGTTGAGACTTGTCGACTTAAAACATTAGAAGTAAAATCTAATACAATGTTGGTAGTTAAACTTTGGATTAAAGTTGAAAAATTTGAAAAATTCGGAATGTCACAATGTCTGCATATACTCGTTGAAAATCCGAGTAGAAATCGAACCAACGTTCAAATTCTTATAGATCTGCTCCCGAGGAATCCAAAAATCTACCACATACTAATGTGGAAAGATGCAGGACTGTAGGTAGTTTACAAAGGTAACCCTTGTAAACTACCATTTCTAACAAAGTGATTAAGACTAAAATTTAAGGGTTTGTTAAAACTCATAAAAGAGTAGAAGATATCAAATTTTAGCTTGATCGTAGCAATAGTTTTCGAGATATTGGTCGAGTTAATTTTTAAAATCTGCAATGGTACCTTTGTAAACTACCATTTCTTACAGAGCGATTCAGACCAAAATTGTAGGGTTTTTTAAAACTCATAAAAGAGTAGTAGATATCAAATTTTAGTTTGATCGAAGCAATAGTTTTCGAGATATTGGTTGAGTTAATTTTTTAAAAATGCAATGGTACCTTAGGAAACTACCATTTCTAACAGAGCGATTGAAACCAAAATTTAAGTGTTTTTTTAAAACTCATAACAGAATTGTAGATATCAAATTTTAGCTTGATCGTAGCAATAGTTCTCGAGATATTGGTAGAGTAAATTTTTAAAAATTGCAGTGGTACCTTAGTAATGTACCGTTTCTAACAGAGCGTTTGAGTCCAAAATTTAAGGGTTTTTTAAAACTCATAAAAGAGTATTAGATATAAAATTTTAGCTTGATCGTAGGAATAGTTTTCGAGATATTGGTAGAGTTAATTTTTTAAAACTGCACTGGTATCTTAGTAAACTACCATTTCTTACAGAGCGATTCAGACCAAACTTTAAGGGTATTTTAAAATTCATAAAAGAGTAGTAGATATCAAATATGATGGGTGATATTTCTATAACGTACTTTTATCTGTATATTGTGTTTGTATATTTTAAAAGGTTTTATAATTTGTAATGTAAGTGAACAAAAACAATATTTAATTTTGTATCTTAGTCGATAAACAAATATTATATATGATTAATAAAATATGTTCTATTTACATTTGTTACGTTCTTTTTTTTTGTAATTTTAACCTACAGGTCTGTTACGTAGAACGGTTTATTATCATCAGATGCAAACGAAAAGTAATTTTAGCGTACTCATGAAATTTACACTTGCAGCTAGCGGCAATAAACTGTTTGACTGGAAATAATATTTGAATATTCATTATTAGAAACAAAATTGTATCTAACATCTGAAATTAAAAAATTTCAATTCGTATAATAAAAAATTTGACTCTTTATCATTGCTTTCCGATATCATTTAGTGAGTTCAGGAAGCAAGCTCGGAGCGTTCTAGAAAAGGTCTAAACGCGTTTATTCGAGCGGTCTGGAGTTAAACAGTGTGACTCGGAACACTCCGCGTTTGCTTCCCGAATCCGCTGTGTCAATGTGACACCAGGCGAAAAATTAAAGTAAATTGTATAAAAAGTATTAAAAGAACACGACACATTTCTAAAAACAAATATTTCTGATGATTGTTATACACTGAAATTTATTTATTATTTTTTTTTTTTAATACTACATTACACACTTAATATAATATAAATCATAAATTTCGCGACAAATCGGTTAGAAAGAACTGCTGTGCATCATAATTTACATTAATTCCTTTCCTCCATAAGAAATATAGGTTTTCAATGTATTTTTAGAAGTTGTTCGATATAACCTAACTTTTTTTGACAGTTTATGAATTGGCAACAAGGTGAGTTTTTCAACTGTGACGTCATTTCAAAGTTACGGTAAATGGACTTTACCAATGAAACACTGTGCTCCGATTTGGATAATACTCAGAAAAAATAGTAAACACTTCGCAAAATTTAAATACCCCTTGTAATGCTATTTTGTTTTGCAATCCTTCGTAATTATGTGTAACAAGAAGTGGTAATTTAAAAAAGTGATTGGTGCTCCTTGTTTAAGATGCATCTTTGTATTATGTACAAAAAGGAAATTAAAATATCTTGGAATTTCACTGAAAACTTTGTGGCAGTATTTATGATATTAGGTATGTATGTCAGATAGCATTGAAAGTTTGAAGGAAGTATTGTGTTTCATATTATACTTTATACATCAATAATACGTAAAATATCCGTAACGCTAAGGAGAAAAGTATAAGAGCTTTAATGAAACTAGCATTTAAAATGTGCTGTTAAAAAGCCAGTAAATATTTGGTGGGAAGTTATGAAGGGCCTGTTTTAATTAGCAGGACATGTAAACTGAACCATAATGTGTTAAAATGTAGATTTAAATTGCTGTGTTAATAAATTTTAATTGAAAAATTATTAAATAATTAATTTAATTAGCTGCTGCGAGCAAACTAGGTTAGTTTAAATTTTCAACTCGAAATAATGTTAAAATTACAGACTTCATATTGTTTGGATAACATTATACAACATTCAACACGCTGCAATTATATTCTTAGTATTTCTTTCTCTGTGTAGGTACGTACGTCGCATTGTAATAGATAAAATCGCACTCATGAAAGTTTGGACATACGGCTAAATCTACAAAATACGAAGGATGTTTCCTAAATTCTGGAAATTGTGCTATAATTAAATTACGCAGAACTTATAGGAAATGGTGCCAGACAAGTCTTGACATGTTTATGCAACTATCTAGTTAAATATTGTTCAGTCTGATTTAGGTGTTCGATTGATATGGACGCGTTTTCATAGCACTGTTTTTGTAACCATGGAAGACGCAGCAAAATCTCAAAGAACAATAATTTTCTTTTTGTGGAAAGAAGGTGTGAAAACATCAGAAATTATTCAGCGTCTGCAAGGAGTATTTGGTGAGTCTGTAGAATCCAAAAGTACTATTTATAGGTGGATCGATCGTTTTAAAACCGGTAGAACATCACTAGAAGACGATCCACGTGGTGGGCGCCCAAGCACGTCGGTAAATGAAAGAAAGATTACTGCCGTCGAAGACCTACTGAAAGAGGACAGGCGAATGACTATTCGTCAAATTAGTGTGCGCCTAGGGATAGGTACACGACAAGTTCATGACATGCATGATTGTTTGGGCGTTAGCAAGGTTTCGCCGCGCTGGGTGCGAAGGCTGTTGGGACCAGAACAGAAACTCAATAGGAGACACCGAAAAAGTTCTTTGAGGACGGCTTAAAAAAATTAGTTTATCGTTGGGATAAATGTATTCAGTTAAATGGAGATTGTGTTGAAAAACTACATTGTAATATTGACAAAAATTAACAAAATAATAAAAAATATAGCAAAATTCCCAGAACTTTGGAAACATCCCTCGTACACCCATAATTTGTTATATCTTACTAAATACCTACAAAATTCTGAAATATGTGAAAATTCACACTTCACATTAATTTTTTTTTTTCTGTGCCCTCCCATTAAGGAAATCTACGAGCCGCCACTGGAACCCATACCAAAATTACCTCCTTTACTAGAACGAAAAATAATAAACATATAAAAAGCCTACGATTTTACTTAAAAAGATGAAAATTAAAAGGTAAGCTTTTAAAAGAAGAGCTTTTGCAATACACGTATTCACGCCAGGAATAAAACAAAATCATTAAAAATGTGTATACGTACATACTCGTCCGTAATATTAATTTAAAAAATCTTTTGATGTAAACTAAGAAAACATTAATAGTGTATATGTAAGTAAATTTATTCATTTAATACCCGGTGTAGGTATATTAAATTCTAGATGTTTTTTGTCGTGTTGGATGAGTGATGTTGGCGAGGTGAGGCGGGGGAGGGGTTTGGACTGAAGGCAAATTGCACTTGGTCTACAAACATTGAATTATACGCGATAGAGTCGCGCAATGACATCGTTAAATATGCACACCAGCCTCCCTTACATCGCGCGACACACGGCAGAGAACAGGGCTGAACTGGCTGCATCACTCACTACTCGCTACAAGCTGCACGCTCATCGCTCGGGTAATATATTAGTCACCTGACAAGACACAACGCGATGTTCACTTGGATTTACTGAGCGAATTAAGTTTTATTAGTTCTAACTATAATTAGTAACTGTTGACATTGTAACTCTCTTCTCTTCGGCTCTCTTACCTAGTTGGCTCACTTTTAGTCTCACACAAATTCTCCATATATCTTCTTCTACAGTGAATTTATTTTGTAATGCAACATGTACTATGTCATTACCAGGTTTTGACAGCAATATAAATCGTGTTCATTTTCATTTGCAACATAGACAGTGTGTATATTTTTGCTCATTGCTGATTTAAAAATTAATCAACATGTATACAGATGAGGAAAAAATAATGATGATAACTTGGTATAACTCCCAAATGAGTTTAAGAGAAGTTTCTGCTGTATTTAGTGCAACTTATCCAGATCGGCCAATACCAAATCCCTCTACAATTTCAAATATAAATTTACATATTAAAAAGTTGCAAAGTTATGTTAAATAGCTTGGACAAAAATCCCGCCTTGGCACTGAAAATCTGCTCACATAATAGAACTTTTGTAAATCGAACATTAAACTTGAATTTAATATCATCCTGTTGTGACCCGTTTATGTCTCACAGCTCCAGCGGCGGCTCTAGACCAATCGTGGACGTCGGCGAAATTAGCTTTGCGAGGCCCCTTTCATTTCTCAGTAAAAAAAAAAACGATAATAAAAACAAACCTTGATTTGGCCTAGTCTTCTGGCTTGACTTTTTAGCCACTAAACACTAAATTTTATATAAAGTTATAAACACAACTCATAGCTGTTATTATTAATTTTTAACACATATTTATATACACTTAATTTTAATTAAGTATTTACACTTATTTGTTCTTAACACTTCAATATTAATTTTCATGTTTATCAAATTAAATTAATGAAAGTTTTAGGTCAAATAAACGTTAAATTAAATAAGCTGAATTATACTTAAATTTATTAGTACCATATGAGTTTTATTGATAATTATGAATTAATAACAAAAATTACATGAACAAACACAAATTAAACCAGTGGCGAAAGGAAACCTCCGCTAGACTTGCCCTACTACAAAAAAAAAAAAAAAAAATAAATAAATTTAAAAATTATTTTTTTTTAAATCTTCAAAAATACATCAAATTATGTTGTATACAAATTTTTGTCCAAGGCTTGGTTGACTAGTTACGAATTAATTATCATGACCATGGAAACGTTACATATAAATATGAAAAAATTTTAAATAATTTTACAAAAATTTTCGAAATTTTTCGTTTAATCAAAAAACGTCTCAAATAAAAGTTGTTAGTTATTACATTTATAGTAACTTTTGTTCAATAAATTTTTTCGAAATATTTTTCTGTTGCTAAATATTCGCAAAAATCTTAAAATCGACACGAGTAAACTCCCATTTCTAGTCAACCGATTTTCATGAAAAACAATAGGGTTCTTCCCATTTAGTAGTAGAATTTTTTAGTACCAGAACGAATTCTCTAAGTTGAACCGTTTTTGAGTTATCGTGTATACACACAGACACACACACACACACACACACACACACACACACACACACACACACACACACACACACACACACACACACACACACACACACACACACACACACACACACACACACACACACACACACACACACACACACACACACACACACACACACACACACACACACACACACACACACACACACACACACACACACACACACACACACACACACACACACACACACACACACACACACACACACACACACACACACACACACACACACACACACACACACACACACACACACACACACACACACACACACACACACACACACACACACACACACACACACACACACACACACACACACACACACACACACACACACACACACACACACACACACACACACACACACACACACACACACACACACACACACACACACACACACACACACACACACACACACACACACACACACACACACACACACACACACACACACACACACACACACACACACACACACACACACACACACACACACACACACACACACACACACACACACACACACACACACACACACACACACACACACACACACACACACACACACGGACGGCACTTCGAAAATAGGTTTTTTGGATTCCCTGGACCATGAAACGTGGTCATCAGTCAAAATCTCGACATCGAAATTTTTCGCGATTACAATATTTGCCCCTTATATATTAAGGTCGGGCAAGTAAAAAGGTGAAATTTTCTGCTTAAAGCTGCATTCCCACCTCAGTAATTTAACACTCTGTGCGTTGTAGATAGTTTTTAAACGAGTGCAATTGGTATGATCGGACAAGCTCGTACTATCTCGCTCAACAGTAGTATAGCAACGACAAAGCACGAGCATGTCCGATCATACCAAATGACCTCGTTTAAAAATTATCCATAGCGTACAACGTATAGATTTACAGAGGTGGGAATGCAGCTTTAGCCTCACTGAATCTATTCAAAATTGTGTCATAACTAACACCAGCCGTTATTTCAGCTTCAATTGACCAAACTGATAACGCAGATAGTCTTTCTTGGCTCATCGTGCTTCTTAAGTAGGTCTTAATCAGTTTTAACTTTGAGAAGGTTCTCTCAGTTGTGAGCATGATTCTGATTGTAATGTAAAGATTTGGATATACTTCTTCAAAATTATTTTCTAAAATGTACTGGATAAGTTGTTTTGCATCATTCATATTTTCTAGTGAAGTCGATTTTAAAATTAGCAGTTTTTCATAAAGTTCGAAAGGATCTATGTCGCTGTTTTCACCTTCCCGAAGTATTGTACCTAAATCATTACAATGCTTGAAAAGGTCCTCTTTTGGCATTTCAAATAATTGATGTCATAAATAAAACCAAATCGTTCAAAATATTCATTAGGCGCTTTGAATCGACATTCAGTGTCGACTATGACTGCGTCTATCATTGTGTTGAAAAAATTAACTTTGTACTGCGTTTCAACAACTTTTAAAATTTTTGCGAGGCCCCATCAAGCACGAAGCCGTCGGCGATCGCCGACGCCTAACGCCGCCACTGTTAATATGAACCCGCTATAGAAGCAAAAATATCAATATATTTCTTATTAATTTAATTCATATTCATATTCATATTCATTTATTGAACAAGTACATTTATAATGAGCTTGCATAGTCAATGTTACAAAGTTAGATAAATATAAAATTGATAATAATAGATAATTACATATAAAACATTACAAATGAAGAATACAGTATATATACATATATATTATATATATATATATATATATATATATATATATATATATATATATATATATATATATATATACATATACATACACATACACATACATACATACACATACATATATATATTAGGTGTAATTATATAGGGCTATCCCAACTGTTCCGAATAGAATTCTTCCAAAGTGTATAATGTCTTTTGAAGTAAAAGTTTTTTTATTGCCCTTTTGAACGAGGTGAGATTACTAATTTTTTTGATGTCGTCGGGCAGGGCATTGAACGTTTTAATTGCATTATATTTGGAACTTTTTTCGTACAGTGTGAGTCTATGTTTGTCTTGTTTTATAAGAGCTTTGTTCCTGGTAAAATGTCCGTGTTCTTGATTTTGCGTATTTATTGCAATATGATGCTTGAATGCAAAAATTAATAATTCTAAAATGTAAACGCTTGGAACAGTTAGGATACCAAGATTTTTAAAAGCGTCGCGACAAGAGTCGCGTCCTTGTAAGCTAGCCAAGACTCTTATTGCTCGCTTCTGAATGGTAAACACTCTACTGTAATCAGAGGAGGAGCCCCAATGCATAATACCGTATCGTAGCAGTGAATGAAAGTTTGCAAAATATAAAGTTTTTAAGACATAATTTCGGCATTTTTGGGACATGATTCTGATTCCATAGAGTGCTTTATTCAGTTTCTTACATAAGTTGGAAATATGAACATCCCATTTGAGATTGCAGTTTAAGTGCAAGCCTAACAGTTTGATAGTGTCAGCCTCCTTTAACACACTCTGTACTTCCTAAATACCAGATGAGCGACTTGTTTGGAAAATAGTAAATACTGATTTAGAAGTGTTTATTTTTAATTTGTTTTTTGTTATCCAAGTAGACAGAGTGTCGTAAACGAGCTGAAGTTTGTAAGAGAGATTTTCTGATTTTTTTAATTTGATTAAAAAGTTATTGTCGTCTGCATAAGAGATAATGTTTATCTCAAATGGGAGTTCTTTGAGGCATGCCGGAAGGTCATTGGCATATATGTTGAATAGCAAAGGGCCGGTGATTGATCCTTGAGGTACACCATTGTTGTTTGGGAGGGACTCTGATTTAATCTCCTGTTCTTCGTTTGTGTCGATCGATACCACTTGGGTCCTATTCGAGAGATACGACGCGAACCATGTAAGTGTATTGCCTCTTACACCGTATCTCTCCAATTTGGCCAAAAGTATGGAATGGTCCACACAGTCGAACGCTTTAGATAGATCGACGAAAACTCCAATAGCTATATCTCCCGAGTCTAGAGTTGAGTAAATTCGATTGATAAACTCGAACAATGCGGTATCTACGCTCTTTTCCTTGAAGACTTAAATACGAAGCAAATGTAGAAAAACAAAATTAATTTATATTTTCTTATGACTTATCTTTCGCAAATTATTTAAATTTAGTTTAAACAAATTAAATGGAAGCTTTTAGTACTCAAATATCGAATAAAAATGATTATCAAAAAACTGTTGATTTTGATGTGTTATAGAAAAAACATTCCTAGACATCCAGTATTATGTTGGCTTCTTACACTTATTAAATAACTACAAAACCCTGAAATGTGTGAAAATTTACACATATGTATATATAAATAAAGTTGTTAACATCCAAAAAATAAATTGATTAGTTATTGATTGAAGGCCCCAGTACTTATGTCATTGATAAGAAAAACATATAACAATAGGGGATACGCATAAAATTTATATTTCCTTAAAACTACATTTTTTTGATATGTTAATGTTAGTTATGTCACCTAACAAAACAAAAATCACATTTTAATTAATATTATAACCAAGTTTTTTAATTAAAATATTATAAATTTGAAATAAGCTGACCACAACGCGAAGGTTTCCGAGTAAATACGACTGAGCATGACGTCAAACCCCAGACAGCCCAGACTACAACATAATCTATACGTGTGTATATTGTATTGTTCCAGAGTTTTGTATTTGTTTTTAAACAATTTTTCACGCATTTATTATTAAAATGGCAGATAAAGATTTTGTTTGGGCTCAGAGTGTTAATTTACCCAACATTGATGCTTTTATGCTCATGGAATATATGAAAAATAATGAATGCTACAGTGCTGAAGAAATACGTGGTGTCAAAACAGACTTGTAAGTAACCCATTTATGTGTTCTATAACATATGTAAACAATAAACGCTGCAATTCTGTAAAATGTAAATATTAATGTAATTTAGATGTCAGAATTTTACTACATTGTTTACATGAAGTTACAAAACGTTAGAAGCATAATTGAAATACTGCAATATAGGTTATATATTTTAATATACAATTTAATTCGGTAAACATGTATAAATTGTTTGTATAGAATTAAACTTTATTTTAATTAAAATCACTCTAACTTTACACAATCTATAAAAGGTATGCAAGCAAATAAGTTCACGACAGACTGTGTAGGCTGTACGCTGTACACTGGGTAGGCTGTACGCAGTACACTTACGTAGGGTATGACGTCACACATGGTTTTCGTGCGCTACATACATTTATGATTTTTTTAAGCCTTCAAATTAAAAAAAAAAAGTGCGAAACTGTTTTTTATGTTTTATGCAACAAAAGGAATATAATAAAAAAAAATCATGCCTATCCCCTATTGCTAACGTTTACAAATATATGAAAATTTGAACGTGAAATCTGGTCAAGTTTACCCCGATTTACGGAACAGTTTAGTTTTTAAACAGTTCCTACGAGGGATGTTTCAAAAGTTCTTGGAATTTTGCTATAATTTTTATTATTTTGTTAATTTTCGTCAATATTACAATGTAGTTTTTCAACATCATCTCTATTTAACTGAATACATTTATCCCAACGATAAACTAATTTTTTTAAGTCGTCCTCAACGAACTTTCCTATTGAGTTTCTGTTCTGGTCCCAACAGCCTTGGCCCCCAGCGCGGCGAAACCTTGCTAACGCCCAAACAATCATGCAAGATGTCATGAACTTGTCGTGTACCTATCCCTAGGCACACACTAATTTGACGAATAGTCATTCGCCTGTCCTCTTTCAGTAGGTCTTCGACGGCAGTAATGTTTCTTTCATTTACCGACGTGCTTGGGCGCCTGCGTGGATCGTCTTCTAGTGATGTTCTACCGGTTTTAAAACGATCGTTCCACCGATAAACAGTACTTTTGGATTCTGCAGACTTACCAAATACTCCTTGCAGACGCTGAATAATTTCTGATGTTTTCACACCTTTCCACAAAAAGAAAATTATTGCTCTTTGAGATTTTGCTGCGTCTTCCATGGTTACAAAAACAGTGCTATGAAAACGCGTCTATATCAGTCGAACACCTAAATCAGACTGAACAATATTCCACTAGATAGTTGCATAAACATGTCATGACTTGTCTGGCACCAATAACATTGCCTATAAGTTCTGCGTAATTTAATTATAGCACAATTCCCAGAATTTAGGAAACATCCCTCGTATAAATACCGTTTAGATATTATATAATTTTAAAGTCAATATTAATACATCTAAAGCTACTTCTCTTTGAAGGTATGAAATTTTGAATCCATGTTCTTTGGCGGTAGTTTCAGTGATATGGGTTGGCCAGTCTGCTCCTTCCTAAGTTCAGTAAATAACAGAACCATCTGTTTGACCTCTGGGCTTGCGCGTGAATCTGGTAATTCCTCGTATTCCCTATGGGCCGGCCAGACCCTGCCTCTCTACCTTCCTCTATTAAAAATTTAATCCTTTCCCAACATGCAAAGGAAATAATTCCAGATTCATATTAAGAGATTATAACATATTTGTACATTTATGTTTGCAGCGAGATATTAGGTCATGGAGTTGCGAGTTCAACACGAATAAATATACGCCATTAATAATATCTTACAGGTTATTTATTAAATTATTGTTGTTTCAGGAATATCAGAAGCGTTTTAAGATTATGTAAACATGCTTTCGAACGAAGGTACAGGGTAGGTTATAGATAGTACAGGGGTTGAGGCATTTAATAAGGTTTTAGGGTTTCGTACAGAGGCATAAAAAAGAGTACATGTTTATAAAGGAAAAATTGAACCAGTGAAAACATCACACTGACCACGTGGCTCTCATACCTAAGAGGGTTGCCTCTTATATTTCGGGATTACGCTAAACCAGGGGTGATAAAGAGCCAAATCTATATTGAAAAAAAAAAACAATAACATGGAAGAGCCGCTAAAAAATATATGCTATATTTAAGAAAATTTATGTGAAGTGTGAATTTTCAAACATTTCAGGGTTTTGGGATGCCAAAACAAATTTTATGTCAAAATATTTTTTTATGAATTTTAATTTGAATGCCTAATACCATCATTATTTAAGTTTCTAAATATGTGCAGTATTTTTTTTTTATATATAGCAAGGTTTATTAAGATTTTGAAAATGCGCCTATGGCTTCCATTGGTTACTTAAATCATAAGCCCCGCCCTCTGATTTTGCATACAATCAAACATAGAATTAAATTATAATTTCAACACTTCCCTCTGGTTATTAAATTTACGCTTTTAAAAATTAAATGCAACATTTACCAAAATATTACTAGAATTTTCACAAAATAATTTAAACAAAATAAAAATGCAAAAAAAAAGAAAAAATAAAAATTGACGGGTATTCGAACAGTAGTTTGGAACTTACAAAGCGAGAATGTTACCACTGGACTACGGACGTTCACTCGTTTACTGTGTTAAATAGCGGATTAAATATTTTACATATTTTAGTTAAAAACACAAAAAATGCGTTATTTTCCGAAAACATAATTTGATCAAAAATTCTTGTTGTACTATTCCGGTTCACACCAATGTACATTACTAAGAATTTTTTCAGATTTTTAGTTAAAACTTTCTGGGTACTTTGTACCACATCCTGTATGTGGTACAAACATTTTGTTGCACAATTTTAGCAAAAATCGCGTCAAAATAATTTATTTTGCAAAAATAAAATTTTGATCGTTAATACACGTACTAAGGGCTTTCATTTGATACCCTACTCAGAATTAAAAAAAAAAAAATCTTTTTCGATGAGCACATATTTGTTTATATTTTTAGGGGGTATGTTTTTTAGATGTTTTAGTATTTTTCCTATGTGCGGGTCAAAGAGTTGTATAAGCATGCCAAATTTCAACTCTCTAGGTTTAGCCGTTTGGCTACAATTTTTACCGAACAGACAGACAGACAGACAGACAGACAGACAGACAGACAGACAGACAGACAGACAGACAGACAGACAGACAGACAGACAGACAGACAGACAGACAGACAGACAGACAGACAGACAGACAGACAGACAGACAGACAGACAGACAGACAGACAGACAGACAGACAGACAGACAGACAGACAGACAGACAGACAGACAGACAGACAGACAGACAGACAGACAGACAGACAGACAGACAGACAGACAGACAGACAGACAGACAGACAGACAGACGACAAAATGACGATATAAGGGTTTTTTGGTCATACCTACAAAACCCTAAAAAAACATAAAAATTGTTTATTTGTTTTGAAATAATCAAGTATTACAATAAATTAATATTTACTTATACATTTAGTTGTGAAACTTATTGCTCTTGCATAGTGTTCGATAAGACTTCAATATTTGGTGAATATTCAGTAGTCTTTAACTTAAGGCAGCACTCTAGTTTCAGGTCAGTAAGATTACTTCTTAACTGACTCTTTATTAATTTCATATGTGGAAAGACTTGCTTACAGTAATATGTGGATTTTTGCGAATATTTAGCAACAGAAAAATATTTCGAAAAAATTTATTTAACAAAAGTTGCTATAAATACAATAAATAATAACTTTTATTTGAGACTTTTTTTGATAAAACGAAAAATTTCGAAAAATTTTGTTAAGTCTCAATTTTTTCATACTTATATGTAACGTTTCCATGGTCATGATAAATAATATCTCCTGAAAATATTAGGCCAAGTTATTTCTACTCTGCTGCTAGAATGTATTTTATACAAGTACTTTCTGATGGCGGTCGGTCCTGTGGTGGCCACAACTGATTTTTTTTTAAAGAATCGAGAAAAATACTTTTTTTTTATCAAAATAATAAAGTTGTTCTTAAAATATAATATATCAGTAACTTTTTGGCTTTGTTATTAAACCAACTTTTTTTGTATTTATTCTAATATTTTTCTGATACTGCTATTTATACGCACATGACTGTAGGTTCAGAAAAAAAGCACGTGCCGGATTACAGACTTTCGAGGGCCGGAGTTGGCCCGCGGGCTGGAGTTGTCCTATCCCTGCTCTTTATTATAACAATATTTACAAAAAGAACATTTTAAGAATGGAATCCAACCCTGGTCCTTATAAACATTTGATATGATCACTTGTAGGATACAAGTTTTATTTTTTCGCACTTTCCCGAGCGCCTGAGAAGTGCCGTGTAAACAGACGCACAGAGACTGCGACAGTAATTATTTAAAATGTTGACACAGTGGTGTAGGCCCGGGGGTGCAGTGGAGGGCTATAAAGGGGGTCGGTTGTAAGAGAGTGACACTCAAGCACGAGCCTCTGTTCGCTGCTATCCAGTTACCGAGCGTCTCTTGTAATGGACACCCCTGTTAATATGTCATGAGCCCTGCATATTGATTCCTTGTTTCAATTAACTCCATATTCAAACTGCAATTATCTTTTCAGTTACGGATTAAACTGTTACCTTAATAGCGTAGGCTTATTAATAGCTTTTATAATGGAACCACTTTTAGAGATAGAGAAAAAATTATGTCAAGTGTACTGTCTTGCAGGGGAGGATTAAGTGCACTAGGGAACCCTTGCGTTAAAAAATTATGAGGCCCCAATAAAAAAATATTTAAGAAGTCTACTCGCTGCTTCACTAGCGGGAAAAAGCAGTCTTATAGTATTTCCAAAATGAAATGGCCACTTTTGTTTAGAAACTTAACAATGCGGTAGCGGGTGTATGACAGTAATGTTAAGACTCGTTGCTGTAAAAAGAATATAGGAGGAATTAAGTGAATTTAACATTTAAATAGAATAGATGTAACACTAGTTCAATTGAAGTTTCTTCAAAACCATTAACGACTAACACTATTTAGTAGAATTTTGAAAATTCAAACCGCAGATATCTATCCTTAACCATTTTTAGGGTTTTGTAGGTATGACCTGTCTGTCTGTCTGTCTGTCTGTCTGTCTGTCTGTCTGTCTGTCTGTCTGTCTGTCTGTCTGTCTGTCTGTCTGTCTGTCTGTCTGTCTGTCTGTCTGTCTGTCTGTCTGTCTGTCTGTCTGTCTGTCTGTCTGTCTGTCTGTCTGTCTGTCTGTCTGTCTGTCTGTCTGTCTGTCTGTCTGTCTGTCTGTCTGTCTGTCTGTCTGTCTGTCTGTCTGTCTGTCTGACTGTCTGTCTGTCTGTCTGTCTGTCTGTCTGTCTGTCTGTCTGTCTGTCTGTCTGTCTGTCTGTCTGTCTGTCTGTCTGTCTGTCTGTCTGTCTGTCTGTCTGTCTGTTTGTCTGTCTGTAAAAATTGTAGCCAAACGGCTAAACCTAGAGAGTTGAAATATGGCATGCTTATACAACTCTTTGACCCGCACATAGGATAAATACTAAAACATCTAAAAAACTTATCCCCCTAAAAATATAAACAAATATGTGCTCATCGAAAAAAATTTTTTTTTTAATTCTGAGTTGGGTATCAAATGAAAGCCCTTAGTACCTGGATTAACGATCAAAATTTTATTTTTGCAAAATAAATTATTTTGACGCGATTTTTGTCCCACACCCTGTAGCCCAGATGGTTTAAACTAAAAATTGAAATAATTCTAAGTAATGTACATAGGTGTGAACCGGAATAGTACAACAGGAATTTTTGATCAGATTATGTTTTCGAAAATAACGCATTTTTGTGTTTTTAACTAAAATATGTTAAATATTTTATTCGCTATGTAACACAGTAGATAAGTAAGCGCTCGTAGCGTAGTGCGTTGTGTCGTCGCTTCGTAATTTGCAAACTAGAGTTCGTGTCCTGTCAATTTTATTTTTTCTGTTAATTTTTGCATTTTTATTTTGTTTAAATTATTTTGTCAAAATTCTAGTTATATTTTGGTAAATGTTGCATTTAATTTTTAAAAGCGTAAATTTAATAACCAATGGGAAGTGTTGAAATTATAATTTAATTCTATGTTTGAATGTATACGAAATCAGAGGGCGGGGCTTATGATTTAAGCAACCAATAGAAGCCATAGGCGCAATTTTCAAAATCATAATGAACCTTGTTATATATAAAAAAATACTGCACATATTTAGAAACTTACATAATGGTATTAGGCATTCGAATTAAAATTCATAAAAAAATATTTTGACATAAAATTTGTTTTGGCATCCCAAATAATCATCATTCAGTTACTAAATACCTGCGAAACCCTGAAATGTGTGAAAATTCACACTTCAAATCATTTTTTTTTAACGCTTACTGTCAACAAACTACTCTGTCAATTTATAAGCTGCCAGTGATTTCACAGTAAAAAATCTCAAATTTTGCGAATATAGTAATGACACATTTCAATATTGCCATCTAGTGCAGTGTTTCTCAATCAAAAATGCCCCGCGGACCAGTATAATATATAATTTTCTAACGCGGACCACTAATAATAATTGTTGGTTCATTTTTTGCAAGAAAATATTTAATGTGCTACTAAATACATTTATTTTATTTGTAGAAAATCACAGGAAGTTTACAGAAAATAAACAAAATAAAAATTATTTACATAAAAAGTTTAAAAAAAAAATGCAAAAAAACAGATATAAAAACTTTCGCGGACCACAAAAATTTTCTGGGGACCACTGGTGGTCCGCGGACCACCTGTTGAGAAACACTGATCTAGTGGTCGTTTGTAAAAATATGAAAGATAAGCCTCGTAAAGTCTCCTATTTTATTAACATGGAATTCGTGTGTTTTCAAGAATTTGTTTTTTTTTATCTTTCAAAAATGGTGTATTTTTAGGGTTTTGTAGGTATGACCAAAAAACCCTTATACCGTCATTTTGTCGTCTGTCTGTCTGTCTGTCTGTCTGTCTGTCTGTCTGTCTGTCTGTTCGGTAAAAATTGTAGCCAAACGGCTAAACCTAGAGAGTTGAAATTTGGCATGCTTGTACAACTTTTTGACCCGCACATAGGAAAAATACTAAAACATCTAAAAAACATATCCCCCTAAAAATATAAACAAATATGTGCTCATCGAAAAAAAATATATTTTTTTTAAATTCTGAGTAGGGTATCAAATGAAAACCCTTAGTACGTGGATTAACAATCAAAATTTTATTTTTGCAAAATAAATTATTTTGAGGCGATTTTTGCCAAAATTGTGCAAAAAAATTTTTGTCCCACACCCTGTAGCCCAGATGGTTTAAACTAAAAATGTGAAAAAATTCTAAGTAATGTATATTGGTGTGAACCGGAATAGTACAACAGGAATTTTTGATCAGATTATGTTTTCGGAAAATAACGCATTTTTTGTGTTTTTTGGTTGACAATGCATACATGTTATACTCTTATAACACACTAAGTTGATAAGCGTTTGGTTGTCTAGTGGCTCAGTTGCGCGACAACTACACAGGATCGTTATTCACTACACAGGTTCATTCCTGGCTTGTGGAGTTAGTTTTTTTTTTCATATTTATTTTGTTTAAATTAATTTGTTAAAATTCTAGTTATATTTTAGCACATTTTGAATTTAATTTTCAAGAGCGTAAATTTAATAACCAATTGGAATTATATTTTCATTCTATGTGTCATTTATACGAAGCCAGAGGGGCGGGGCGTATGATTTAAGACAACCAATGAAAGCCATAGGCCCAATTTTCAAAATCCTAATGAACCTTGTTATACAAAAAAAATACTGCACTTATTTAGAAACCTAAATAATGATATTAGGTATTCGAATTAAAATTAACAAAAAAATATTTTAACATAAAATTTGTTTTAAAGCTCTGAGATTAACAGACGATAAATTATTTTAAAAAGATCGTTCATTTTGCCGTGGTTACTACAAAGCAAAATTTGTCCTACACACTCAGCATGCCGCCTTCACTTATTATATACCTGCGAAACCCTGCAATGTGTGAAAATTCACATTTCACATCAATTTTTTTTACTGCCTTTTAATTGAATTAAATATTTATTTTTGAAAATGCATATTCATGTTATTTGTTTTTTACATGTAAAAAAGTTGCAAAGTGATGCTAAGTAGCTTGGAAAGGCATCCCGCCTTGGCACTCTCAAAATCTGCTCACATAATAGAACTTTTGTAAATCGAACATTAAACTTGAATTTGATATCATCCTGTTGTGGCCCGTTTATGTCTCACAGCTCTTCCTGGAATCTCTTAAGAAACTTTTTAACATTCTTTTTCCGACATGATCTTCGCATTACAGAGAACTTTAACCCGTAATCTTTGAATTGCTTTCGTCAATTTTTTTACAGTAAACGCAGAAAAACGAACTTCAATTCTACATCTTCATCCATAAAAAATATATTAAATATCCACCTTTTGACAGTTTTTTTCATGTTCATTAATACGACGACTACATTCTATCTACAGAATCTCGACAGAAGAAATCAATTACTTTTTTTTTTTCATCACGGTATTTGAACTCAGAAATTTAGACAACCAGTACAAGTCGCCATTTAACGAGGAGCGTGACTAAAATATCCAATAAATTAGAAACATTAATTCAATAACTGTTTAATTAAAGTCTGGAAGTCTGGAGCAGCGCGGATAATAATTACGGAAATATTAGGATGAGGTGTTAAAAATTACTAACAGGGTTACCCTTTAAGATCTTACAAACGACCACTAGATGGCAATATTGAAACGTGTCATTACTATATTCATAAAATTTAACATTTGTTAACGTGGAATCAGTGTCAGCTTATAAATTGACCGAGTAGTTTGTTGACAGTTTGCGTTAAAAAAAAAACGTTTAAATTAAGTTTGTGAAAAAATGGATATTACTCGTGAAGGTTTTCGTTGGATGATTTTTTACGATTTTAGAAAAAGGCCTGACTCAACAACAATGCATAGATTCGCTTCGTTCAACTTTTGGTAATGAAGCACCATCAGAAAAGACTGTTTAAACTGGGCCTAATGAAGCAGTTTGTAAAAGCGTTGAACAAAGATGGTGACTGTTTCAAATATATATCTGAAACATTTCAAAGTAGTAATGAGAAGCTAAAAGCTGGCATTTTTGACGGACCACAAATTAGAAAATTAGTGAATGATCCACATTTCACTGTACATATGGATGATATGGAGAAGAATGCATGGCAGCTTTCGTGGCGCTTTTCAAAAATTTTCTTGGGAATAAAAATGCCGAAAACTATGGTCGTTGAAAATTTGATTGAAAATTATCATCATCTGGGGTGCAATATGAGCGTGAAATTTTTTAAACAGTCTTGACAAATTTCCTGTCAATCTTGGAGATGTTAGTGATGAACAGGGTGAACGTTTCCATCAGGATTTAAAAGAGATGGAGAGACGTTATCAAGGAAGGTGGGATACTCACATGATGGCTGAATACTGCTGGAGTATTAAAAGAGATTTATCGGGAATGGTGCACTCCAGAAGATCTTACAAACGACCATTTAATCCTTAAATTATTTTGTATTATTCTTTAACACTCCAGTGCATTAAAATGTAATTAAAACTGTTCTCATTTTCTTTCTTTCACTATAAATAAAATTTTAAGAATATTTTCTAATTATTTAGTTCTTATTGTTCCCCAAATTTGTATCAATTACAGTATCGACGTTTAAAATTAAACGATAGAAGCATTATTTGTCCGAAAATATGTATTTGTTGTAGAGCAAAAATCTGATGTAATACGCAAAAACTGATATGATATTTGAGTTCAGCAGCACCAAATTAGTAAGAAACAAGTCTTAGATGTAAGTCAGCAAAAATTGTGTTGACCAGTGTAATTAATTTTTTTCTGAAATATAAATATTATGGTTAGGTTATTTTCTAATGGGATACTTATCTAAGTTATCACCAATAAATTGTGAATTTTAAGATAGTACAAGATGGACAGTCAAGGGGATGTGAAATGATATTTAACAGTTGGATAATGTAAGCTTTTCCGGGTAGTCGCGTTTTAAGTTGTGGCGCTTAAACCGTTGTAGGGTTAAGTCATGTTTAAGGAGTAGATTGTAAACGTTAAGTTATGTTTTAGAGTTGAGCCTAAAGAGTGAAGAAGTTAAGTCGTGTTTTTAAGTAGAGTGAGATTTTGTTAACCATGGGTTAACAAAACTCTAAATGATTCTTTGTGTTCGGGCGAGTCGAGTTATTAACAAGTAATTCCGTATTTGCGTTAATGTAGTGTTCGTTTGTTTGTAGTGTGTCTAGTGTGTTTGAATGTCTTATTTGGATTTAGCTGTATCGACGTAATTGTAAGTCTAGTGTAATCATGTAAATATTTAAACCGACCGGCGGATCCTTTAGGTTTTCAGACTTGATACCGCTCGCAAGTTTTGGAATGAGCAAAACTAGTAAGTTAGAACTTTAATAAAGAGCATATTCTAAATAAAAACGTCATATTTTATAAGGTGGGAATACAAAAAATCCATACAACTCCTATTATACCACCAATAATCTATTATAAATAAATTTAAAAATAAAATAGTTATTCAGAATTAACGTAAGTACCATGAAGTACAATGAAATTACTTAAATTCATTTAGCTAAGCTTGAAGTTTCGACCGATCCTAGAAATGCCCCCACAACAGATAGATTGACAAAGTGAATTTTCCTTATCATTATTATAGATATTTAGATATTATTATACTATTAAATAAAAGACGACAAATGACATAAAATTTAAAAATGTACTATACACATGATAATTGAACACTGTTTGCTACTAAGTTGTAAATTTAAATGTAGGAAAATTTTAACACCGCAAGGTGAAAAATATATCTTTACTTACTACTACTATTATAGATATTTTGTGTGACGTGTCCTGGCTGGTATGCTGGAGGGAACACACGTTGTCGTCCTGCTATATGTCATTAGTGATTATAGTAGCGGAGATCTCAGAGAAATGCCTGAGTCAATAAAAAACAAGACAATTAATTTTTTGTGTCCGCTGCTCTCGGCCCGACATACAGAAATATACTTTGACGTTTGCGACATTGGCTTTTAGCTTTTAACACATTTTATTGGACAACCAAACAAAAATATAAGAAAAAAAAAAAGATACTAACAATGATCAAGCTCTACACACGATTGCTAACTCCATTTTCTCACTTTATTAACAGAAAGAAAAATATTGAGTTAGAGACAAGATCTCGGGGTTCGAGATGGGGTTTGTTCAACTAACACAGTGTTTCTCAACCTTTTTGAGTAAACAGATATGAGCAAAAATCCTTTATAACGTCACTCATATGTCTGTCAGTTCGCTAGAAATTGAACGAAATTGCTAGAATCACACGGTTGAACACAGAAAGTTGAAATTTGACATGCTTGTGCAACTATTTCTCATATTTCAGGATTTTGTAGGTATCTAAGTGTTAGATGTCAACAGAATGCTGGATGTCTTGGGCAATATATTTTTTTTAATAATCACATCAAAATCAATAGTTTTATTTATGATCATTTTTAGGGTTTTGTAGGTATGACTAAAAAACTCTTATACCGTCATTTTGTCGTCTGTCTGTCTGTCTGTCTGTCTGTATGTCTGTCTGTCTGTCTGTCTATCTGTTCGGTAAAAATTGTAGTCAAACGGCTAAACCTAGAGAGTTGAAATTGGCATGCTTATACAACTCTTTGACCCGCACATAGGAAAAATACTAAAACATCTAAAAAACATATCTCCCTAAAAATATAAACAAATACCTATCTGCTCATCGAAAAAAAAAATTATTTTTTTAAAATTCTGAGTTGGGTATCAAATGAAAGCCCTTAGTACGTGGATTAACGATCAAAATTTTATTTTTGCAAAATAAATTATTTTCAATTTTTGCCAAAATTCTAAGTAACGTACATTTACGTGAACCGGAATAGTACAACAGGATTTTTTGATCAGATTATGTTTTCGGAAAATAACGCATTTTTTGTGTTTTAACTAAAATATGTTAAATATTTAATTTGCTATGTAACAAAGTAGATAAGTAAGCGCTCGTAGCGTAGTGCGTTGTGTTGTTACTTCGTAATTTGCAAACTAGAGTTCGATTCCTATCAATTTTAATTTTTCTATTTTTTTTGCATTTATATTTTGTTTAAATTATTTTTTCAAAATTCTAGTTATATTTGGGTAAATATTGCATTTAATTTTTAAAAGCGTTAATTTAATAACGAGTGGAAATTGTTGAAATTGAATACTCTTGGACTTACAACCAAGTAACTTATATATAATACCATGGATACAAGTAAAAAAATAAAATATACAAAATATATGTTATGTCATGTGTTGTAATGTCTGTATCATATTAGTGCCTAAATATATTACTGCTATACTGCTATTTATATTCCTATAAATACACGAAATCAGAAGGGCGGAGCTTATGCCTAAAACAACCAATGGAAGCCATAAGCGCAATTTTCAAAATCTTATTGAACCTTGCTATATAAAAAAATACATACATGTAGATTTATGGATCTTATACTTCTCAGAAATTTTTTTCTGTGTCATTCTCTTTTTGTATTCAAGTAGAATTTTTGATTTTATTTCAAAATTATACTTCACCTCCCATTTTTTAAATTATTTTAAATACTACCTTCATATTTTAAATACATTTCCTATCTTCTAAATGTACCAATCACACTATTTTAAATTGAGAAAAATAACTAATAAAAACTCGGTAAATCCCGCAAATATTCCGAATTCGTACGAAAATTCACGATAATTCACGTAAACGAATAATGACATGAGTTGCAAATGTTTTGCACAGTCAAATTATACCTAATTGTTATATATTTTTTTCTTTTTTTGCCTAAACAATTAATTTTAATTATTTTTGTTTTTGTTTATAATAATAAACAAAAATTCTGCTTTAATTTAATTAAAATTGATGTGAAGTGTAAATTTTCACACATTTCTGGATTTTGCAGGTATTTAGTAACTGAATGATGATTATTTGGGATGCCAAAACAAATTTTATGTCAAAATATTTTTTTATGAATTTTAATTCGAATGCCTATTACCATTATTTAAGTTTCTAAAGATGTGCAGTATTTTTTTTTTATATATCCAGGTTCATTAAGATTTTGAAATTTGCGCCTACGGCTTCCATTGGTTGCTTAAATCATAAGCCCCGCCCTCTGATTTCGTATACATTCAAACATAAAATTAAATTATAATTTCAACAATTTCCACTGGTTATTAAATTTACGCTTTTAAAAATTAAATGCAACATTTACCAAAATATAACTAGAATTTTGACAAAATAATTTAAACAAAATTAAAATTATTAAGCAAAAAAAAAAAAAACAGAAAAAATAAAATTAACGGGATTCGAACTCTAGTTTGGAAATTACAAGGAGCATGACAAAACCAACTACGCTATTAGAGCTTATCTGGCGTGTTACATAGCGAATTATATATTTAACATATTTTAGTTAAAAACACAAAAAATGCCTTATTTTCCGAAAACATAATCTGATCAAAAATTCCTGTTGTACTATTTAACCAATTCCTGTTGTACGGTTCATACCAATGTACATTACTTAGAATTTTTTCAGATTTTTAGTTTAAACCATCAATTTTGGCAAAAATCGCTTCAAAATAATTTATTTTGCAAAAATAAAATTTTGATCGTTAATCCACGTACTAAGGGCTTTCATTTGATACCCTACTCAGAATTTAAAAAAATATATATTTTTTTTGATGTGCACATATTTGATTATATTTTAAGGGGGATATGTTTTTTAGATGTTTTAGTATTTTTCCTATGTGCGGGTCAAAGCGTTGTATAAGCATGCTAAATTTCAACTCTCTAGGTTTAGCCGTTTGGCTACAATTTTTACCGAACAGACAGACAGACGACAAAATGACGGTATAAGGGTTTTTGGTCATACCTACAAAACCCTAAAAAGCAACAATATTCAAACATATAGGTTCAGTTGCAAATGTTTTGCACAGCACTGTATATTATTTTTTCCATTAAATACATATTTGTTTATATTGGCCTTAAGATGTTTTTGAACTATATTTTTCATAAATGTGACTCAAAGAGTACAAGTATGTCAAATTTCAACTTTTTATGTTCAGCCGTTTGGCTACAATTTCTACCGTACAGACAGACAGAGAGACATAAGAGTGACACTATAAGTGTTTTTAGTGGTCAAACTACAAAACCCTAAAAAATAGAAACATCATTTGTCAATAGGTGATTATCCTTGTAATCTCCTATGATCTGAATAGTTAAACAGTTGGAGTGTTCGAGTCGTACAATAAATCCATCCTCTAACTAAGCGTTCTAAACCCATTAGCATAAAATTTGCAGTAGTTAAAGTGTTAAACTTACCAAACCAAATTAACTATTAATAAATTCGCTGGCAATCAAAGTGTTAAACGTAGCGCTACCAGGATAATGGGCTTGTTAGTTCAGTCATGGAACTATTCTCGAAAATCTCGCAAGGACACTGCCGGCTGTATTGCCCGGGGGGGGGGGTCATGATGTGACCGTGGTGATAGAGCGCCATCTGGACCAGAACTAATCATAATATTGGGGTCCGGACCGCAGGACCTGCCACTCTGATCGATAATTATATCAAATACCGTAACTTGTAGCACAACTATTCCAAGTCGCTCAATTAAACTTGACAAATAGGTTTTCGACTGAACTATCAACTGATTTTACAAACATGAGGACCCTTGAGATCTAACATCACAAAAACAATAGATATTTATAGATACTATAGTTTGTTTTTAAACTAGGAGGAGTAAATTCAAAAGTCATATTTACGAGGGTTACCTTTTATGTTTTTACAAACGACCACTAGATAGCAATATTGGAAAGTGTCATTACTATATTCGTAAAATTGAACGGCCCGAATTGAATAATAGGTAAGGTGCTGTCTTTCATCATGACAACGCAAGACAACACACTTCTTTGATATCCCGTCAAAAATTGGGGAAGCTTGGTTGGGAAATTTTGTTGCATCCACCGTATAGTCCAGACATAGCATCCTCTGACTATCACCTATTCCGATCCCTGCAGAATTCTCTCAATGGAATTAAGCTGGTTTCAAAAGAAGCCTGTGGAGACCAATTGATACAGTTTTTCAACCAATAACCACAGAATTTCTTCACCGATGGCATCATGGCTCTACCCGAAAAATGGCGAAACGTTGTCGATAATAATGGAGCAAATTTGGTTTGAATAAATTCATTTTCACACTATAACAAAATCAGTTGAGTTTTACTAAAAAAACGCCACGAATTTTTTCCCAGACTGATATCATAAATAACTAACGTACAATGACCAACATTACGTCAAATCAAAATCATACGAGGGTTACCTTTTACGTTTTTACCATCGACCACTAGATGGCAATATTGAAATGTGTAATTAGTATATTCATAAAATTTTACATTTATTATTGTGAAATCAGTGGCTGCTTATAAATTGACCGAGAAGTGTCTTGACAGTGAGTGTTAAAAAAACAAGATTGTGAAAAAATTGGTTTTTGTTGGATGATTTTGTACCATTTTAGTAAAGGCCTAACTCAACAATAATGCATAGATTCGCTTCGTTCAACTTTTGGTAATGAAGCACCATCAGAAAAGACTATTTACAATTGGTTTGCAGAATTTCGTTGGGGTCGTGCGTCCGTCAGTGATGAATCTCGTGAAGGTATACAAAAATCGGTTGTGATTCAAAAAAACATCGATGCTGTGCGCAAAATTGAAGAAGATCGGCATGTGACTTACCGTGAGATAGAGGCATCCTTTCGCATATCGCCGACTGCAATACATTCGATATTGCATGAACATTTAGCTGTAAATAAGATCTGTTCCCCATGGACGCATAATTTGACCGAAGCCCAAAAAAAAGGCTCGTGTTAATTGGTGTAAAGGAATGCTAAAAAATCAACCTAGGCACAAAATCCGTATACATCATTACAGGTGACGAAACATGGATTTCTCCAATCCTTTACAGGATCGGTTAATGGTTTACAACAATTTGTTTGCCAGAAGTCATTGACAAAATCAGGAAAAACAACCAAAAACGTCGCATCATTCTTCATCATGACAATGCAAGTTCCCACAACAATTGATTATTTAAAGGAGAAATACGTCGAATTAATATCTCTCCTAACGACATTTTTTTTGTTCCCCAATGTCAAGGAAACAATGCGTGGACAGCGATTTTCATCACCTCAAGAAGCTGTTGAGGACTTTGAAAACTATATTTTTGAGATGCCAATTTCCGAGAGGAAAAAATGTTTCGAGAATAGGGGATATGCATAAAATTTATATTTCCTTAAAGCTACATTTTTTTGCTATGTTAATGTTAGTTATGTCACCTAACAAAACAAAAATCACATTTTAATTAATGATACAGCCAAATTTTTAATTAAAATATTGTAAATTTGAAATAAGCCGACCACAGCAAGGTTGCCGAGTAAATACGATTGAGCATGACGTCAAACCCCAGACAGCCCAGACTACAACATAATCTTTACGTGTGTATTGTTCGAGAGTTTTGTATTTGTTTTTAAACAATTTTTCACGCATTTATTATTAAAATGGCAGATAAAGATTTTGTTTGGGCTCACAGTGATAATTTACCCAACATTGATGCTTTTATGCTCATGGAATATATGAAAAATAATGAATGCTACACTGCTGAAGAAATACGTGGTGTCAAAACAGACTTGTAATAACCATTTATGTATTCTATAACTTTATGTAAACAAAAAACGCTGCAACTCTGTAAAATGTAAATATGTATGTAATTTAGATGTCAGAATTTTACTACATTGTTTACATGAAGTTACAAAACGTTAGAGGCATAATTGAAATACTGCAATATAGGTTATATATTTAAATATAAAATTTAATTCGGTAAACATGTATAAATTGTTTTTATAGAATTAAACTTTATTTTAATTAAAATCACTCTAATTTTACACAATCTATAAAAGTTATACAAGCAAATAAGTTCACGACAGACTGTGTAGACTGGGTAGGCTGTACGCAGTACACTTAAGTAGGGTATGACGTCACACGTGGTTTTCGCGCGCTACATACGTTTATGATTTCTTTAAGCCTTCAAATTAAAAAAAAAAATGTGAAACTGTTTTTTATGTTATATGCAACAAGAGGAATATAATAAAAAATAAAAAAAAATCATGCCTATCCCCTATTGGTTTGAACACATGCAAACGTGTATAAATCTTAAAGGCGAATACTTTGAAAAGCAACAGTTTGTTCTAAAAAAAATTTTTTCTTTCTTAGTTTTTGTAAAATCTTAAAAGGTAGCTCTCTTATTGATTATATTAGGTATTTTCAGTTGTAGGTTAGATGGTCAGATATGCCCCCCCCCGAGTTGTTAGTGTTGGAGTGCTGAGTACGTATGGTGGAGGCGACCGCAGGAATCCCTGAATTAATCAATCCATAATAACATATTTAATAATGATGCATTGTTGGCGGGGGCACGTGGAAGCAGAGCAGGCACGTGCTGCCATGTTACATTACCCGAATAGTTGGAGTTTTCTTCAGCCAACTCGACACCATTCATTACTGAAGGAATCCCAACTATTCACCTCTGCTACACTATGGACATTCTGTTATTGCTGCAAATATTTAAACACGCCATATTTACGTCTAATTATATTTAATAAAATTTATATAAAATTGTTGTGATTATGATTTTACAAAAGTTTTATATAACTTTTTCATATATAGGGTTTTGTAGGTAAGACCGAGAAAGCATTATGTTAGTGGTGTCAATCAGTTTTTACCAAAGACCTATTTTATTGGTTAATTTTTACGGTCGTTTTACTTTCCTTAAAACTTTGGCTTGGACTACAAGGTGTGGATCTTCTTTTATTTACTCGAGACTAAAAAATCGGCCAAACCATTGGCGATCATCAAAAAATCATTATACATTTGACCAGTCGAAAGCGTTCGACCTTATTGACTTTCAGCCTTAAACCGCCACGGAATTTTACGTCTAACTGGTTTCTCTGTTTTGCCAGGATGGAATTAACATGGCTAAAACCAGCCTCAACCATATACGAGTTTGGAAATGCTAGCAAAAAGTGAACTACCATTTCCGAAAGTTTTGGATATTTCTGTATAATCTGAAATGTGTGAACATTCACATTTCGAATAATTTTTATTTCAAAGGTTTCATTGACAAACTTTAATTTGATACACCAATGGAAATACATATTTTTAAAAAAAGATTTGTTAATATTCCAGAATTGTGTTGCATGAAAAATTCCAAGATTATTATTCGAAATGAAAGAGGGATGGGAAGCTCGGTTAATTTAGTGTAAAATGTTTTATATGTCTATTAGGCAGTAGTGCATTTTTTGCTAGCTTACCTTTCATGTCTCGTACTGTGCATACGATATATGAAAAAGAGTGGTAAAAAGTTCATTAGTATTCTGTGAAAAAAATTCAATATTTTCAGAGATGGTCTGTTTAAGGCACACCTGAATAAATCCTAGTGTGTACACATCCCGCGGCGTCTCTTTGGGACGTCGACGCTCGGCGTCCCACCAGTGGCGTCTTCCCACTTATGTTGTAGGGTTCAGAAAGCAAAATAACGCTTGTTCTTTAATACAGTGTTCTTCAACTTTTTACACCCGCGGACTGGTGAAAATAGGATAAATATTTCGCGGACCAGGTGAAAGCTAAAACACAAATAAAAACCAATATAGATAGTATTTTACTATTTATATAGGTATATGTTTTGCAGTTGCAACAGTACTTAAGAATGATAATAACTCGAACAAGTGAACCAAGTATAGTTGCCAAGATATTCACAAAACAATTTTTATCAGCATATAATGGGTGTTTTTTTTAGAGGTATAGAACTTTAAATTGCAATAAAACAACGATGGATTATTCGATTGACATGAATTTTTTTTTATTCGAAAGATAATCTTGTGGCATTACATTTTAAATATGATTTCTGGCATATGACCGCCACGGCTGGCTCGGATGTAGTCCAATCTGGACGTCCAATTTTCGATGACTTTTTCCAACATTTGTGGCCGTATATCGGCAATAACACTGCGAATGTTGTCTTCCAAATGGTCAAGCGTTTGTGGCTTATCCGCATAGACCAATGACTTTACATAGCCCCACAGAAAGTAGTCCAGCGGTGTTAAATCACAAGATCTTGGAGGCCAATTCACAGGTCCAAAACGTGAAATTAGGCGGTCACCAAACGTGTCTTTCAATAAATGGATTGTGGCACGAGCTGTGTGACATGTTGCGCCGTCTTGTTGGAACCACAGCTCCTGGACATCATGGCTGTTCAATTCAGGAATGAAAAAGTTAGTAATCATGGCTCTATACCGATCACCATTGACTGTAACGTTCTGGCGATCAGTACCAATAGCTTCTCTCTACAGTACCAATAGCTTCTTCTGTACGCACCGTACGGCGTCTCTGGGGATGCGAGTTATCAATAAGAGTAAACGTGGTGCGAAAACGTTCCATGGTTAATCGAATTAACTGCTCTGATGGACGATTTTGTCGACGATAAAATGGACGTAGTGCGCGATACGTATTCCGTACAGAACCATTATTTTCGAAATAAAATTGCACTATTTGCAAGCGTTGTTCAGGCGTGAGTCTATTCATGATGAATTGCCAAACCAAACTGAGAATAAATCACTTGACAGCTGTTAAATCGGTCGCCATCTTGAACAGTAATGCCAACTTAAAGTTCTATACCTCTAAAAAAAACACCCGTTACAAAAGAACCTGACACGCCTCTTCTAACATTGGACCCCTCCACTAAAATTGCCGATGAAATCACTTCTGTTGAGTTATCACCTAATCTTATTTTGAACCCTCCTTAAATATACGCCACTGTTTCCCATTCCATTTCAGCAAGGGCGCGCACACCCTCATTAAAGAATTAAAAAACAAAGACATTTTACAAACACGAGAAATGAACAAAAAATTAATAACTGGAACTGGAGTTAGGACTGCTGTTACCCATTGTACCTACAGCAGAGCACAGTACCAGTACCAGTACAGCACAGGACAACAGTGAGACTGGAACAGAATGCCAATGTTAACAGGCTTATTACAGTGCAAAGAGTTTTTAAATATGTCGTTTATTATGTTTTTAAAAATAAAGTATTCAAAAACAAGAAAAACATATCACACACCGTAATATTCTGCTTTATAAAACACTTGGGACGAAACATTTTGTAAAGGTAGTTGGTTTTTTGTCAACTTTTCAGGGTATTAGTGTTAAATATAGCAGAATGCGTGCATAATGTATCTGAATTTTAGAGTGTTATATCGACACAACTAAAAAACCCTTTATACCGTCACTCATATGTCTGTCTGGAGCTAATTACAAGCCTGTTTATAATGTGGGGGTCTTTTTAGGGTTTTGTAGGTATGAACAAAAAACCCTTATACCGTCATTTTGTCGTATGCCTGTCTGTCTGTCTGTCTGTCTGTTCGGTGAAAATTGTAGCCAAACGGCTAAACCTACAGAGTTGAAATTTGGCATGCTTATACAACTCTTTGACACGCACATGGGAAAAATACTAAAACATCTAAAAAACATATCCCCCTAATAAACAAATATATGGTCATCAAAAAAAAATAATATTTTTTTTTAAATTCTGAGTAGGGTATCAAATGAAAGCCCTTAGTACGTGGATTAACGATCAAATTTTTATTTTTGCAAAATAAATTATTTTGACGCGATTTATACCAAAATTGTACAAAAAAAAATTTGTCCCACATCCTGTAGCCCAGATGGTTTAAACTAAAAATCTGAAAAAATTCTAAGTAATGTACATTGGTGTGAACCGGAATAGTACAACAGGAATTTTTGATCAGATTATGCTTTCAGAAAATAACGCATTTTTTGTGTTTTTAACTAAAATATGTTAAACATTTAATTTGCTATGTAACACAGTAACTAAGTAAGCGCTCGTAGCGTAGTGCGTTTCGTCGTTGCTTTGTAATTTGCAAACTAGAGTTCGATTCATGTCAATTTTAATTTTTCTGTTTTTTTAATTGCATTTTTATTTTGTTTAAATTATTTTGTCAAAATTCTAGTTATATTTTGGCAAATGTTGCATTTAATTTTTAAAAGCGTAAATTTAATAACCAGTGGGAAGTGTTGAAATTAAAATAATTCTATGTTTGAATGAATACGAAATCAGAGGGCAGGGCTTATGATTTAAGCAACCAATGGAAGCCATAGGCGCAATTTTCAAAATATTAATGAACCTTACTATATATAAAAAAAAAAATAATAATGCACATATTTGGAACTTAAATAATGGTATTAGGCATTCGAATTAAAATTCGTAAAAAAATATTTAGACATAAAATTTGTTTTGGCATCCCAAATAATCATCATTCAGTTACTAAATATCTGCGAAACCCTGAAATGTGTGAAAATTCACACTTCACATAAATTTTTATATTTAAGATTAACTGAAACTTTTTTTTTTTAATTTAATAGCCTTTGCTGCTGTAGCAATTATCCAGGACTTTTTTTATTAGAGAAAATTTCCATGCCTAAACGGGATTCGAACCCGAGACCTTCGCAACGCAGAGCACATGTGTTACCACTACGCTACGCCGGTCGGCAACTGGAACTTACAGCAAGTGTTTTATTTTTGTCAAATTTTCCTAAAGCTTGCAGCTCTGCGACATATATTCTAACTACGCCACTGTTTTCTAGATAGAACCTCACGTACACCACTGTTTTTCCATCTCTCTAATCTATAATAGACGCTTTATTAGAGCTGATGAAAACACATCACTTTTTTGAAGTTATCTGCTGTAACTCAATCATAATTTTTTGTATCATAAAGAGAAATAGTAACGTTTATTTCCAACCATTTATTCTGAAAGGTCTCTCTGATGTTATTTCCAATAAAACTATGAGTTATTTTACGGAGAGAGCCAGCCACTGGTACAGAACATGTGTTCAATGATAACGTGCTCTTGCGAGTTGCGAACACAAACACAAACACACACACATTCAATGTGAAACGCTGCATTACGGTAAATAAGATATATTACAATAACCGACAAGATAACACAAAAAGATGAAATTTTATATATTGCCACATCTATTTCACACGGATTTTATCTGGAAAATCTAATGAATAGAATGAGTATAGAGAGGAAAATAATAAAATAAATACATTAGGAAGTGTGAATATTCCCGCATTGCAGGTTTTCGTAGGTATCACTGGTGGCTCTAGGCCTGAGCAACTGGAGGGCCAACCAAAGTTTAAATAAAAAAATTCGACAGCTTATCAGTTATAAAGTTTTGTTTTCAGATTAAAGATTTTTAAGATCAACCATGTGATATTTACGCTGTGTAAGCGCAAATAGCATTTGATGCAATGCGTCAAAAATTTCTCCTAACCTATTAGTACAGTTGTCGAAATTGTGGGGAACCTACGATATATAAAATGTCATAGTTGGCTGATTAAATTTAAATATTTTCTTTTGTACTTACTTTAGGTCTCTTTCACATTGTGAGTATTCAGACTTGCAAACGAATCAAGTATGGACCCCCCTCCTCTTTTGGTCCGTTAGCTGGTTGCTATGATTCTTGGAAGGATATCAGGGTTGTTCAATTAAACGCAATATTTTAGTTAACCTACTTTAATTACGATTACGGTTTAGTATTTACATGATTTACATAGATTTACAATTATACGATTACTAAATCCAGAGAGACACACTCGCGTACACTAGACACACTTTACACCAAACACTAATTTAACCACTACATGTTTATAAATATTGTCTCTCTATTCTTTAGCTGGGCACTACACTAACGTTCATACGGAATTACTTGGTTACATTTTTACTTGACCGACCGAACACACTAATTGTCTCTAACCCATAATTAACAAACTCTACTCCCTTAACTACGTCTTAACCCCATGACTCTTAAAAACCAACTCTCTTAAACATTGTCTTTCTCTTATGGTAGTCTAAACTGCACTCTTAAACATGACAATTTATTGGTGATAACCAGTGATGGGCGCGTAAGTTACATGATGTAAGTTACTTCATTGTTGACGCGTAAACAATGATGTAAAGTAAACACAAAAACTCTTGTAAACAATGTAAACATTGTAAACAATGATTTAGACATGCGCACTTGTTTTGAATTACAGAACCTCATTTTCAATACATTTTTATAAATAATAAAATTTTAATGAAACGATTTTAAATGAAAAAGTATCATTATACAGGTGTTACATACAAATTAGTAAATATGAATATGAAAAATAAAAACCTTGTTTCTTTAAAAAATTCAATCTATTTTTTTTAATAACAAAATACATTAAATTTCCCCTTTAAGAAAATCAGCCTGTATTTTTTAATAACGAAAAGATTTATTGCAAATTTTGCATAACGCCCTATATTTTCTTAAATTTTCTTTAATTAAAACAAAACCTAGTTCTTCAGAACTATTCCTTCGGTTTCTTCCCACCATTTTTTAAATAAATTTATTGTGTTGAACTGAATATACTTGTTCATTAACCCTATATTATTCGTATTAAATAACTAAAACTAACCTCATTATTTGACAGTTTAAAAAGTTTACATTGTTTACATTGTTGACAAGTTTACCAATTGTTTACATAAGTTTACACGTAAATGTAAACAATTAAAGTTTACGTGTAAACGCCCATCACTGGTGATAACTTAAATAAGTATCCCATTAGAAAATAACCCAAATATAGTATTTATATTTCAGACAAAGATTAATTATTATTTATGTGCTTACGGTTTCAAAACCTCTAATCTATTAATTGACAGAAATGTGATTAATATTAGAATTTACGATTTCCTTTTCATGTTACGTTTACAAAAGTCTCAAGTTACAATGATAAACAAGTTTACCCTTATCTTAAAGGTCTTTTGTAAGAAATAGATTATTTTTTATTATTTAAAAATTTTAATATTTTACACTAATTGGATGATTATACTGAATTTATTTATGAAATTTTACTTATGAAATAATACATCATCTTCATCGAGTTTTCATCTTCATCTTCATCGAGTAGTCTCATCATCTTTTGAACTTCATAATCCTCTTTTATTTCTTTATCATACTCTTCAAAGAGTACATATAAACAGATCTCTTCAATATCATTAAGGCCGTCTATTGATGTTCAATTGTTTTTCTAATTTAATATCCTTATAGAATATATTTAGTTTAATATTCTTGTAAAATAATTCATCTTTCTCTTATCCCCTCTTCATATCTCTTATAATAGAGAAGATAGCAATTCTTAATTAGTTCACAAAAATACCCTGTTGGTATACCACGAAATAATTTTTTTTGTAATCATATGGGACTGTATATCGCTTATCGCTGATATTTTGGACAAACGACGGCGTAACACTAGAATGAATCCACACATGTCTAGCGATGGAAATACCGCTTGTATATGAGATGACCTATGTATATAGACAAAGAACAGTACTCACATTCAGGTGCATATTTTCAGCACGAAACTCCTTACACAATATAAATTGGTAATGGTTTTATTTGAACAATATTTCTGTTTTATAACAAGTCTTTTAATGTGTAATGATATTGTATCAATTGATCTTGGATGTTTGTGTCCAATACATCTCTGCCCCCAGTACTTTTCTACTTATCAAATATACATTTTCCATCTGATGTAACACTTAATTCAGCAATATCAAGATAGCGAATGTAGCAAATTTTCTATATTGATTTCTCCTATACTGAAATATTGTTAAAATTCTCTGCATTCCAAAAAGAAAACGATCCGAAAACTCTTTCGCTGAGATCCGTACCTATATATTCCATCATGTATGATTTCTATCAATTCTAGATTCGCCCGCTCCAAAATATTTATACTTTTATATCGAAGATTCGTTTCTCTAATACTCCAAGGTGATAGCATTACTTTTTATACGACGCCTTCACATGACCACATCATTGAAATTCAAGTAATATTCTCTTAACATAAACTTATGGCGGTATTCTGAAGTTAGATGTTAAGTCGCACATCGACGGAATCGCCCGAAATTGAACGATGTTAGAAAAACGGTATTCTGAAACGTCGCTATGTTAACGTTCGTCGATGTGAATTAACATTTTAGTTGTTAGATTAACCGCTAGCAATTAGCTCGACGGAATTGAGATTAGAGTGGTGTTAAATTTTATTTTGAACAAATTTTCAACTAAAATCACTTCGCTTTCGTGATTGTCTATATAGAAAAGAAAATTTATTTTATAAGCTTAAAAAATAACGGCTCAAATTCCACTCAGTACCGCAGTACAGAATGGAATTTTTACCAAAATAACATTAAGTTTCTTTTAACATGTAAAATACTTACTGTTCGAACGATGCATTTTGAAGCGATTCACTCATTTTTTTAAATTCTGGAACTTTGCAATATATACTGTTTTCAGGTAACTCATCGGTGTGACTGATCTATTTTTGCCAACTATCCTATTTATGTAAGAGATCTTTGGTAGGAATTACCGGGGTTAAACAACCCCTCAATCCCTGTGATTACATATGTTACAGATTAGAACATTTTTCTGAGAAAGTACTCTCATTAAAAAGGATCGAAATTACCTGTGTTAAAATTACCTGAATTGTAAAAACCCATGTTGATTTACAATTCAAAACAAAAGAAACAGGTTATGTAGTAATATGAATGACATCAAACACTGGAATTCCATTAATAATTATAACCCGTACCTAATCCTGCAGTAACATTTGGTTTAGCCTTCAAATTAGATTTTTCTGCAATAGTAGTTACATTTTGAGTGTCTTCTGTTTTTATTTCTAATTTATAAATAATAATTTAACCGTTTTAAAAACGTTAACCCAACAAAACATAATTCTTACACGGCTGTCAAAACGAACGTGAAGTTAGCACCAGTGTTAATTCTACACTGGAAACAAATTGTAACATTGGATTTTACATCGGGTTGTTCAGAATACTGATTTTTTCAGCGATGTTAAATCTGATTTAATAGAGCAGTGTTATTTTCATTGGTGTTAAGTTCACGGGTGTTACGATGGAAACTTCAGAATACCGCCATTAGTCATACTATAAATATTGTCGCAAAATTTTAAAATATATACTTTAATATGCTTAAAGATAATTTGGTTTTCTTTTAGTATATAATATATACAGGGTGTTGAATTGACCAGGTACGTATAAGGATTTTACATGTAAAAACAGAAAAATTCGATTTCCTGTCTCCTCTTTGGTTATTCAGAAATTTAAATATAAAAATTGTTCAGAATTTTATTTTGAATTTAATAAATTCATAAAAACTATTTTATTTACAGTATATATTTTAATTCAAAGCTATCCCAGCAAACATTCAACTAACGGCCGAATGCCGACTGCTTTTACTGCTGGTAAATTGCTGGCACCAAAAGTAAGTGCAACGCCAGTATTACTAATGTACTTCACATTTGTATTTCGCATTCCGCCTATAAGTACTTTACCAGCATTTTATAAGCACTCCTTATTTGTATTAATCCAAGCAAACATTTTTATACGGGCTATCGTCTCTTCTTCACTCATACTTTTTACTTAAAACTAAACTTTTTTTGAATGTAATAATTTGAAAAGTCTGATTGTTCTTAGTCATAAAACGCCCTAACCGCGTGGCCTTGGAGGGCCAGTACAAGTTGATACGTGTTGGTGGACAGTTTGTCAAGATGTGTATTTAAATAGTTATTGTTTTGTGAACATTATACAGTTTTTTTTTTGTGATTTGTGTGTGTTTTATTAGATTTAAGGACGTAGTTTACACAAACTGATTCATGTTAAATTGTTTAATTTTTAGTTTAGTTAAATCATAGTTTTTTTCATGTAATAAAATTTTCAATTATTAATAAATCTGTTACAAGATTATAAATATGTCATTTAAAAAATATAATTTGTCATATTTCATTTTGAATAGTGACATCTTAAATATTTTGTAAATATAATACTAACCTAAACAAATACAAACATAATCCAAAACTGTAAAGCTTTTTTTACAATATAACCAAGTTTCTAAAAGTCAGTAATACACTATAAAAATCACCAAAATAACCAGATCTAGTTTGTTCTTACAAAAGTGAACAGCTTATAGTATTAATGCTTATAAAATTTGATAATTGAATTTATTTTAACAAGTATGATTTCTTTAGGTTGGCACTCTTCAAGTCAGGGGGAAAAGATGTGGTAGATAATACAAGCCGAATATTAGCGAAAATTATTAGTCACCACCGTTTTTTTTTTTTTTGCATTTTTATTATGTTGAAATTATTTTGTCAAAATTCTAGTTATATTTTGACAAATGTTGTATTTAATTTTTAAGAGCGTAAATTTAATAACCAGTCTTATTATATGATTAACAGACGATAAATTATTTTAAAAATATCGTTCATTTTGCCGTGATTACTACAAAGTAAAATTTGTCCTACACACTCAGCATGCCGCCTTCACTTATTATATACCTGCAAAACCCTGACATGTGTGAATATTCACACTTCACATCAATTTTTTTTGTATAATGAACGAGGAAGTTAGAAATCGCATATAGACCGGGAGCTCATGACAGTTTTTGGTCTCCGATTTAATACAGCATGCCTTTTGGAGGAGACAATATTTACCCTGTGACAACAAAAAAGGGATGGTACTAAACCCCTGTATAATTTCCGGTCATAGGGAAAATTGCATTTCCACTTAAACACAAAATTTTTGTGCTTTTCTCTGATTTAATATTGCTTGCCCTTTTGTCAAAAGAAACCCAGCAAACATTCAACTAACGGCCGAATGCCGGCAAACTGCTTTTATGCTGGTAAATTACTGGCACCAAAAGTAAGTGCAACGTCAGTATTAATAATGTACTTCACATTTGTATTTCGCATTCCGCCTATACGAAGTACTTTACCAGCATTTTATAAGCACTCTTCTTCACTCATACTTTTTACTTAAAACCATCAGAAATAAATCTTGCAACTAATGCGATTATTTTGCACTTTACCGTTGCTGGGCCGGCAACTAATACATCAATGGGCCAGTAACGGCCACGGGGACACCGGGGTACTGGCCCATTACTTTCAATGCCGGGGAGTATGTGCTTTACCAGTACTGGCCCGTATAAAAATGTTTGCTGGGAAGTTATAACAAATTTAAAGTCTTTTAAATATATGCATGCGATTCGGAGGGTCCCAAAGGCCTCAAACGGTCATGTGATCTTATAATAAAAAAATATGATTTTCCGCGTTTTCATACAGTATGCCTATAATTAAAAGACTTTAAATTTGTTATAACTTTCTTTTGACAAAAGGGCAAGCAATATTAAGTCAGAGAAAAACACAAAAATTTTGTGCAAGTGGAAATGCAATTTTCCCTATGACCGGAAAGCGTGCAGGGGTTTAGAACCATCCCTTTTTTGTTGTCACAGGGTAAATATTCTCTCCTCCAAAAGGCATGCTGTATGAAATCGGAGACCAAAATTGGTCAATTGAACACCCTGTATAATGCATTTATATTTATTGACATGTTTATAACTTGGTTTTGTTTTCTGTGATGTTTAAATAAATTAATTTTGTACTTCTAACTTTATTTTAAATTTTCATTGAAACCGAACTTGAAAAAAATTAGGTTACTGAACCCGAAACTGTACCTAAATAAATTCAATTATTGGAAGAGCTTTAGTGTACTGTAGAATTCTGGAAAGAGTTTTGGTGTGCCCTGGATAATATAACGTTGCAGAGCACTGGTTAAACTAAATTAGTAGATTGCTTAACATAACTAAATTTGAGTGCAACTGAGCCAAGAAAACAAAAATATCCTGCAACTTTCTGAGTTCATGTCAATCATATTTCGAAACTTCAAAACCTTGAGAAGTAACGCTTTGATATGAGAACAGATATAGTAGAACGCGTGCTTAACTCGTGTATCTAATCATATAATAAACAACATCAACTGAACCGTATAATACATTTAGCAAGAAACAAATCAGTGAAATCAACCTTCAAAAATATATGCAACTCTTGCAAAACAATACAAAAACCTACTAAATCTCATATAAATTCCGGCCGATTCCAAAATCAAACAGTCTTCAACTTAATCTACAGATATGAAGTTGTATTTTGTGTTATTGTGTGTGGTTTGCACCACGGCATTGGAGTCGATGTATATGGAGAGGGCTGGTGTGGAGGATTTGGTCAGTTCGGGTTCGGGATATATTTATCAACACCATGCTGGACAACCGATCAGTTATGTGCATTTCACGAATACACCAGTTTTAAGACCACTGGTTCATTATGCTCCAAAACCAGTTGTAGAGGTCCAGGATAATGATGAAGAATACGAAAAAGAATCAGGTGAGAATCATCAAGAAAAATGGGTGTTCAGGGTGTACTTCGCACACGGGCGTGTTATCAAACGAATGGCATTTGGGATCAAATCCAATATAATATTTCTAGCAAAAAAAAAACGGTCTTAAACGAGTATTATAATATAAAAAATCTTTTATAATAGTTAATTATGCAATGAGTGCATAAAATAGGACAATCCGATGAGTCAAAAAAAGACGTTTTATGTATGTGTTTCATACGATATTTTTTCTACGACTATCTCTAATTAAATAAATAAAAAATGGAATGTAGTATACAGTGAAATCTCTATCTATCGTTCCTCGAATAATAGTTTTCCCGTGTGTATCGTTATTTCTTGCAAATAATATCTTTGAAATTATTTTGCAATGGTCCAATATTAATGCGGACACGTTTATTTTGGACGTTTGCCATTGCTGATAGTACAATATAATGAGTATTAGTATCAAAAAGATAATACTTCAAGAGTAATATAGAAAATAAATTCGGACGTTTCGGAAACTGCTCAACAATCTGTTTCCGTCTTCAGCGATCACGAGAAGTGATAAGTTGAGAAGTGATCGTTATTTCTTGCGGTTCTGAATTAATTCCATACAAAACACGCAAAAATAGATCACTTCGATCGTTTCTCTATGCATCATTTTACAATATGCAACATTCAGCAATTGCTCTTGAGGAATATTGTTGGATGCTTGAACAATTTTGTCTTGCAGTTCAGCAACATCCCTAAGTTCTCCATTATATACTATGGCCTTTAAATATACCCAATTAAAAAAAATCATTGGGTGCCAAATCCAGAGATCTCGCTGGCCAATTCATCGACCCTCCTCTTCCAATCCAACTATTTGGGAAAGTTCTATGTAAATATTCTTTAACTATTCTAGAATAATGGACTTGTGCGCCATCATGTTGAAACCAGACTTGTCCATTAATATTCAGGATTCGCAACGCAGGTAATATTTGGTTTTGCAAAAGGGCTAGATATTTTGCGGCATTAAGGTTACCGTCAATAAAAAAAGGCCCTATAATATTGGTTCCTATTATCCCTGCCCAAACATTTAATTTTTGCGGCCTTTGAGTTCGGGAGAAATAAAACAAATGTAAATTTTCTCGACTCCAGTACCTAAAATTTTGTCTGTGCACTTCACCATTTAGAGTAAACGTTGCTTCGTCAGTAAATAAAATTCTTTGAAGCATTTTTGGGTCGGAATTAATTTTTTCAAACATTTCAAAACAAAAATCCATACTTACTGCTGCGTCCCTTTCTAACAATTCTTGATGATTTTGAAATTTGTATGATCGAAACTTTTCTTTTTTTAAGAAGTTAAAAACAGATCCAATACTGACACCAACGGTTTGTGCAATTGATCTTATAGTATTTTGATTGTTTTCTTCCACTTTAATAATATTTTCAACTGCTTCTCTTCTGTAAGCACATGGGATGTTGTTCTTTTTTACTGACCGCCAACATATATGAGGGAGGTATTGTGATCATACCGATTTTGACATTTCGAGATTATGATGGATCTCCACGAATTGAGGTCCCTGCATAATGTTTTGACTATTTTTAGCATGAAATCTGTCGGTCTGTCTATCCGTCTGTCCGTCTGTCCGTCTGTCTGTCTGTCTGTCCGTCCGTCTGTCTGTGTACACGTGTAGAGCAAATTCGGCTAAAAGGATTTTTATGAAACTTCATATTTAAGCTTCAGCCATCAATGGCACAAGTTGATTAACTTTTGGTAAAAATCGGTTGACTAAAAATGGGAGTTTAATCGTGTCGATTTTAAGATTTTTGTGAATATTTCACAACAGAAAAATATCTCGAAAAAATTTATTAAGCAAAACTTATTGTTGCTATAAAAGCAATAACTAATAACTTTTATTTAAGACGTTTTTTGATAAAACGAAAAATTTCGAATAATTTCTGTAAAATTTTTCAAAATTTTTTCCAAGTCTCAATTTTTTCATATTTATATGTAACGTTTCCATGGTCATGATAAATAATATCTCGATGGGTATATTCGATTTGACGCTCTGAGCGTTCCGAGCACGTTCTGTACACTCAAACGTGTTCGATTTGACGCTCGGAGTACACTCAATTGCATTCGTTTTGCGATCGAGCGAGCATTTAGAGTGCGCTCTATGTGTTCTGGGTTTTAAGACCGAGCATATGGAGTATGACTTAAAAAAGTGGGAGAACGGCGGGAAAGAAATGAAAGTTTAAAATTAAATCATAAATAAAATAAAAATAATAGCCTTAGACAAATAACAATAGACAAATAATATTGTTATTTATCTATGGCTACAGAGCACGGCCATTTTATGTATTTTTGACGTTCTGTAAACAGCAAAAAAATTATTAAAATACACCGTGCATAAAATTAAAATGGAAAACATTCATTAATTATTATTTAATTTTTAATTAATTTTATTTCTTCATAATTGAAAAAAAAATCAAGGAAAAACCGGGGTATATAAGCCGTTCACTTTTGTAAGAACAAACTAAGAGGGAATTTTGTTTTCAACAGTTTGCACCTTTGAAGCTGTATGTCATGTTGGTATTAAAAAATGTCACTTTTTTAAAATGTCGATCCATTTGACATTTGTCATAATGAAAAATGATATCTTAATTATAATGATCATAACCTTATCAACCTAAAGTCCGTTTTACAGCGTAAGGAATATTTTTAATTGTACATTTAAAGTCAGTAACACACTATAAAAGTAACCAAAATAACCAGATCTAGTGTGTTCTTACAAAAGTGAACTGCTTATATAATTTTGATTCATGACTGACGTGAACTAATCTGACAGTAAAAACGCCGCCTAAAATTGTAGGGTTAGGTTTTACAAACATTACGTCACAAGAACGCTCGCTCCGTTAGTGCTCTATTCATGACGTCACCATCAACTGTTCGCTCAGCGCTCGCTTTACTCTGTACAACTCGAGTGCACCCTATTAGAAAATATTAGTTATTTCTACTCTGCTGCTAGAATGTATTTTATATAAGTACTTTATGATGGCGGTCGGTCCTGTGGTGGCCACAGCTGATTTTATTATTATTATTTTTTTTTGTTGAAAGTGACATTTTGATTTAAGAAGAGTTAACTCTATAAAAATATATTTTATTAGTGCCAATTAAATAAATACTCTTAAATGTGCATTATCTTAGTTCATACTATAATATAGTAATGGGATGGTTCCCAATGATGGTTCAAGATGGTTCTTGTGGGGGTACAGATGAAGGAAATATCACTCCTATTTGTGCTGCGTCATGCTTCTAAAATCAAAACTGTTGCAAACTTTGTAAACAATACCTTTAATATTTAATGAGCAACAACTTTCAACTTAAACTATACAGAATTTCTAATTTAATTAATTATTTATTTATATTTTTTTATTATTATATTAGGTGAACAATATAAAGAAGAAGAAAATTCAGCCGAAGGCGAAAAGGGCGATTCTGGATATGAAAACAAACACGCATACGAAAAAGGAGAAAAAGGTCAACACGAAAAAGAAGCGGAACAAAAATCATACGAAGAAAAAGGAGGTAACAAACAAGGTCACCATAATTCTGCAGAAAAATACGAAGAAAACCACTCAGAAGCAAAAGGATCCAAAGGTGGTAATTTCGAAGAAAGTGGTTATCATAAAAAAGGACAAAAAACAACCGGTTATCACAATGTGTACCACAAGGACGAATACAAAAAAGACCATACCTTTTATGATGAGAAGGATCATAAAGGTTCTTTCCAAAAATACGGTAATGGACACAAGGAATTCAATAAAGAAAAGGGTGGTTTCCAAAAAGGTGGACATCATGATTCTGGTTTTCGTGATGCTTCTGCTGCTAAGAAAGGTTTTCTTGACAGAGGAAAAGGAGAGACAGAAGCGAAAGGATATAAGTCTGAGGAAGGCGGAGAGAGCTATCATAATAATAAGGCACAATTTGCTAAAAATCAGGGCGAAAGTGGAGGATCTCAGTTTGGATACAGTGGAAAAGGTTATTGATAATATGAAGTTGTTTTGTTTTTATTATTATTTATGTATTTAATGAAATAAATTTATGTATTTTATATTTGTTGATATTTTGGATCAGTATAACCAAATCCACAGCAGACATACGAGGTTTAATAATATAATAATATTTATTTATTGACCACAATACAATACAATTAAATCGTTTACAGTCAGTCAAGAAAAATCAAGCAAATAGTGTAGATTTACACAAAAAGAGTTACACATAGATACAATTATTAATCAGAAACAAAAAAACTAATGATAATTCTAAAAATTTAAATCAAAATATTCGGACACAGAGTACAATGGATTTTGAATTAGCACATCCTTGACAAACGCTTAAAATTTATTTTGGGGTAAAAGTCTTACTGACTCTGGCAATTTATTAAAGAATTTAATAGCGTAGTAGGTAGTGCTATTTCTGGATTTTGATAGACGGCAGGATTTAGAATATATATCATTCTTATATCTAGTATTATGATTATGAATGTCATTAAAAGATTTAAAGTCGTTTTTATTCTTGTAAAAAAAATTTAAACAGACAAAAATGTAGAGTGATGGCAGAGTCATAATTTGCAAAGATAAAAATATTTTTGACAGTCTGCTCTGTTAGAAATTCCGTCAATGATTCTCACAACGCGTCTTTGCAATGCAAAAATTCTATCAGCAGAGGACGAGTGTCCCCATGCTAAGAGGGCATAAGAAATATGTGATTGAAAAAGTGAGTAATAAGCTACTAAGAGCACATCTTTAGTTACTATGTCCACAAGATTTCTCAGTAAAAAAATTGTTTTACCTAGCTTACCACTCACATAATCAACATGGTGTTTCCAATTTAATTCCTTGTCAACATATACCCCTAAAAATTTAATAAAGCCTGGACTCTCAAATGTATACTTTCTTAAAGAAATAACCATGCACATTTGTTTGTGTTTAGAGACAACATGTTTGCCGCAAACCAATTGCTAGAATCGTTTAAATGTAAATCACTATTACTAATTAAATCGCTAAATGATGTGGATCTTGAAATGATTGTAGAATCATCGGCATATAAAATTGTTTTCGTTTTTAAAAATGATGGAAAGTCATTAATGTAAATAATATTTGTCGTTACTGGAGTTGTCTTTTTAAAAAGGATTTATTTTAATATTACAATTTAAAATATCAGAAGTACATAGTTTTATGTCAAATACCAGAATGAATCTAATACATAAAAATGGTCTTTTATAATCTTAACATATTTAGCAAGGTCAGGGGTTTTAACATGACACTGTCTGGCGTGCTTCTCACAGAGTCATCATAATACCGAAGGTAACTCCCCCGTTCTTAGAATGAAGCCTCTCCTGGAAGGTTGATAACGTTTGCTTCCTGGTGTTGTTGGCCTCTCTTGGAATTCCGCTGAACGATATATCTTGTAGTGATGTAGGTCAGGATACTCAAGAGACAGAGATATAGAATTACTGTCCATATGTTAATATTTTTTGGATCGAAGAATTTTTGATCATCATCGATTGACAGCATTGGATTGGATTGTAGATCTTGTAATTTTAGCGTTTTCAGGTTGATGGAAAAATTTGATTTAGGATGATCTTGTATTGATAATCCTTGGCTATTGATTATCTTTGGCTGTCCGTGACTGATGGTTTGGAACAGGAGTTCTTCGTTACGGAAAATAATTTTGCAGTTATCTTCTTTGATGAGATATATGGCCTGAAGAATTTTTATTTCTGCATCTTCTTTACATTTGATTTCTAACTTCTCCTTTTTAGGGAATACTGCCAAATATTGGTTGATTTCTGATATGATTTTGAGGTGGTTGTCGTTGACTTGAAGTTTAGTGAACTGACAGTTGTTGGACTGGCCGTTGAGTAGGATTCCTTCTTCGCATGGAGACCGATGATTGGTTTTTAGTTTGATTGGACATTGGTACACCTTGCTTTTTGTACAAATATCGCTTAGAGGCATTAAATCATTTTTTGATTTTAGAAAATATTTTACATCAGGTATAATAGTAATAATTTCTGATTCGTGTATGGTAGGTACAGGTAATAAATGATATAGACTGAAAATCTCTTCAAAATTAATCGGGATGGTTAGAAGGTATATAATTTTGTTGTTATCAATTTTACAACTAACGTCGATTACTGATTCAAAATCTAAAATATTGTTTCGTGTTAATTCGAAAGGTAGTTCATTTTTGTAATGACTTGAAATCTTTTGTAGTTCAAGGAACAAGTCTTTGCTTGTTACAATACTGGGATGCAAGGTTTTAATTTTGCAGAACGCAAGTGAAGTTTCCAAATTTTGTACCTCATTCAAGATTACATTGTAAAGTATAACAATTTGGTTCAATACGTCTTTTGTTGTCAGTAAGTCAAAATGATTTGTTTCGTCTTGTAAAATTTCCGAAAGTTGAGTTATTTTGGATTTAATCATTAAATTGTTGATTTGCATGTCTTGTATGGTCTCATTAAAGTTTCTTATAATTTGTCTGTTAATACTGTATTGCATGTTAAGTTGATTTTGAACGTGTTGTTCATTCTCTTGTAAGTGTTTTAGAATTTTATCGTATTTTGCGCCATCGTCCGCGTCTAAGTTTCCTGTCAATGTTTTTAATATTGTCCCAAGTCCATTTACGAGTCCTCTTTTGTTCCTACTATGATTTTTAGTGCTACTATGTATTCCTATATTATCTATTTTATCATTTATGCTATCTCTTAGGTAACTAGTGATTCTAAAGTAATGTCCTAAGTTTCCAATAAAGTATGTATTATTATCTATACTATTTCTAATTATTTCTAAGTTGTCATTCAATTTGTCGAATTCTACGTATATCGTCTGTAAGTCAAAGTAATGGATCAGGGTGTGTTCAGTTTTTTGAAGTCTTGCTTGTCCTAAGTTTATAGGGAGTATTCCTATGTTTTTTGAAATGTCTTTTATTTCTGTCCCGAGCCCGAAGCTGCAGAGCCTGAAATATTTTTAAAACTGTAAGTTTTCTGCGGCGGTCTTTTAATATTTGAGATGTGAATGTTTTCCGCAGTGTTATGGTGTTGAGTTACAATTTTGGCGGTTTTCAAATTAGGTTTCACACTTTTAATAGTTTCCGCTTTATATTTGTTCTTGGTTTTATTTTGTTTCTGTTTATTTTTGATGAATACTTTTTCAGGAATATTTGAACGTTTTACATTAAAATTTTTGAAAACTGTTATTGCTATGTTAGTATTATCAAAAATAAATTTTAGCATCGATTTAACTTTATTCCAATTCAACATGTCAAGACCAGATGCAATTTTTGGAATGCTTAATTTATTAATTTTGTTTTTAGTGCAAAAGATTTTTAAATTTAGTAACGTATAGAATAAATCTTGATAAGTTGGTTTGTGGAAGTATTTTTCTTTTGTTACGAGATATAAAAGGAAACGATTTGTATTTTTTAAGAATACTAATTTGTGAAGTTTAGGGTTTTGCATTTTCAATTTATCTACATTATTGAATTTATCCCGAAATTGTTTTGCGATTCCTCTTGACATGTGCAAGTCTCTACTGACACAATGTGCTAGACTACTGTCTAATGGCGAGTCAAAAAGATTTCCTTCAACTTCTAAAATGTTATTACTATTTAAATTAAAGTTTGGTTTTTTGTCTAAAAATTTTTTATAAAGCACAAGGGGTGATTCGTTTCCTATATTTTGAGGTAAATTTAAAATTGTGTTATCTAATTTTAGTGTTATATCAGGTTCATTAGAATTTGAACTAATAGAATTGGTTTGGTGGTTTTTCACGTTAGTAACATATTCTAAATTTTCAAAATTTGTCTGGGGTATGATAGTTTCTTCATTTTTTATATTTTTAATCGGAACTGTAATGGCTTGTTCTGTGTTAGGTTGTATTATGTAATTGTGAGTGTTTGGTATTGAATCTTGAGGTGTTTTTCCATAGTTAATTTTTATTTTACAATGTGGGGTTATTAACAAATTTTGATTAAGGTCAATTTTTGCATTTAAGAGTTTTAGGTTATCTAATCCTAATAAACAATCGAAATTATCATGGAAATGAAAAAGATGGAATTTTAAAAATTGTTCTTTAATTTTGAATGTTTTTGGACACAGCATAAGGGTACTAAAATGTTCTTCTGATTTTCCGTGTGCCGTAGAGATTTGAAAAGGGTCTTTAACGATAGATTTTTTAAAATGTTTTTGGGCAATGATTGGGTTTACAAATGATTTTGTGCTTCCAGTATCTAAAAGGATTTTCAAATTATTTTCAGGGAAAATAACGTATGGTAGTTTACTTTCGTTATTTGTCAAATTTAAAAGTTCGAAGTTGGTTCCGAGGCTGTCATTTCTAAAAAATGATTTTGGTCAACCTCTTCAGGGGTTTGATAGTAATCTGTATCGTCCTCATAATTTTCATATTCAATGTTGGGTTCAATTTCAAAATATGGATTTTGGAATGGTTGCTCTTTCATGTTATATAATTCTTCACTTATAAAATTTTGATTTTGTTGTGGAAATCTTGGAAAATTGTTACTTGGTTTGTAAGCGTGATTAGTTGAAGTATTTCGACTAGCTAAAGTATTTCGCGTCGTAATACTCATTGGGGTAGGTTTTGAGAAATTCGTTTTAGTGCCTGGCCTAAAAACGTTTGTGGTTTGATTAGAATTGGAAGATTTAGCATTTGAGTTAAATCTATTACTGTTGAACGTGTTCGGACTGGAATTTTGAAAATTAAATGAATTGTTTGGTTTAAAATTTTGAGAGTTTGCCCTTTGTGGGGGTTGTCTGAGTAGTGGTGAATTGTGCATGTAATTTGCATGTAGTGTATGATAGTTTTGTGAGGATTTGTGTGATTGTTTAGGGGTTGTGTTCCAATTAGGTTTCGTTTTGTAACTATTTATGTCTAGTTGAAAGTCGTTCGTGAGCATATTGAGCGCATTATTGAGATCTGTTGGGTTCTTTGTGCGCATAAGGGAACCTAAGGGTTCTCTCAAACCTCTTAACAGAATTCTCAGAGCATAATTTCTGAAATAATCATTTAGTATAATTGAGTGTTCTTGGGAGCAATGTGTTGTAATATATGAGATTTGAAGGTTTAGGACCTTTTGAATCTTATTATAGAAATCGAAAGGCGATTCGTTCGAATTCTGTCTTAGTTCTGTTAGCTCTATATTTAATGTAAAACAGTCTCGTTTGTCAGAGTAACCGTTTAGTAATGCTGTCTTTAAGTCCGACCAATTTGTTATATTGCTCGATGCAATATTTATGGCGGCTTCACCCTTGACTCTAGCAAGGATGCTTGACATAAGGTACTCATTTTGGAAGTCATTTACGTCTGTTGCATTATAAAATTTGTTAACTAATTTTTCGCACACCTCTAGAAATCTAGGTAGCATTTCTGTTTCACCCGAAAACTCCGGTATCATAGCCAGATACTCTTTTTTGAGTTCCATTGGGCGTACGGTGATCGGAATTGTTGTGTTCGGCATTTTGCCTGTTTTTATTATATTAGAAGGGTTAGAAAAATTAATTTTTGGGATAATGTCGGAATCTGAATCTGAATCAGAGCTTATACTATTATCCGATTCTGGTCTATTTAAAAATTCGTTAATTAACAAAGAGCCTCTAAAAGACATTAATACTCACAGCAACAGTGTTGGAATGTGTGCCCTCCTGTCCATGGAAGTTGACTGCTTGACTGGATCTGCCTCGATGTTCTCTCGAAGACGTTGTCACTGCTTACAGTTCTTTGCACACACGTTCACGTTCTGAATAACCGATATTCGTTCAGTCTACACAGAGTCCGTGATTTTGTTCGATTAACTAGCAAAACGTTGATACGCACCGATGTTATATTCACTAACACGTCTAGTTATCCGACCCGACTGCGCCAATAATATTTGTCGTTACTGGAGTTGTCTTTTTAAAAAGGATTTATTTTAATATTACAATTTAAAATATCAGAAGTACATAGTTTTATGTCAAATACCAGAATGAATCTAATACATAAAAATGGTCTTTTATAATCTTAACATATTTAGCAAGGTCAGGGGTTTTAACATGACACTGTCTGGCGTGCTTCTCACAGAGTCATCATAATACCGAAGGTAACTTGTATATTAGAAATAGAAGCGGACCGAGGATAGAACCCTGAGGTACGCCACATTCCAACGGCAAAATATCTGATTGATTGGTATTAACAGCATTGATTTCTGTTTGCAAAGTAAGATTGTATTAGTTGTACTTTTCTCATTGAAACCATATTTTTTAATTTTGCTAATTAAAAAATCATGCGGCACATAGTCAAAGGCTTTACTTAAGTCCAAGAAATTTCCTATGCAAAATTCTTTAGATTCGAGGGTGTCACATACCTCTTCTAACAAATCTAGTATGGCATCAGTTGTTGATCTGTTTAAACGAAATCCGAATTGAGACGAATTTAACAAATTATTTCCTTAATTAATTTCTAAATAAATTGTAAAATATAGATAAATTAACAGTTCAAAAATTAAAATTAATTAAAAATAAGTTCAATAATTCTATTTTTTATTTTCAAATAATTTAAAATTTAATTAAAACATATTATTTATACAAACCTGTCACATATAAAAAATAATATAACAATTGAAAATTTAATTAAAATTTATTATTTATACAAAACATAAAAAATAATTAAGAAAAATATATAAAATAATATTGGAAATCAGTCCGAATCAATGGATTCTTCTTCTCTTTATATTTGATCGACACTTTAACACAACACAAATTATTAATATGGCGCTCGTTGACAGCAAAGAATATAACAGTTGAAGGCAAAACAACTGTTGTGTTTGATACCAGAGGCGTACGTACATTATTTCATTTTCAGACGACTTCATTTTAAAATATTTCTCTTAATATATATATTCTAAATTAATTTAAAATCCATTTATTCACTTACTTTTATATTATTTAACATTATTTAAACATATACCTCCGTTTTACTTGTCCGCATATTTTTTTATAAAACAGATAAAAAGTTTTAAATTTAGTTAATTTTCTATTCCCTTAACAATACCTTCCTTATTTCGAAATTGTAAAAGAAAACAACAAATTAAATTCTTCCCCAATATTCTCTTCAATAGGATTAAATTTATATAAAATTAATTTTAATAACACGCAGCCAAACCGATCCAATTTGTATATTTCAGCTTTGATAATAATTCGATGAATTCAAATAATTCGCTTTATTATAAAATAACAACACAATAATAAACACTCATTGATGCCCCCGCTTCTACCTGCGCCCCTGGGGACGGCCCACACCTCTCCACACGCAGAGGGGGTGACGCAGCATTCACCCGATTTTATGTCAACGATTTTCAATTTGTGTTAATTATACATTGTGAAAAAAATACAAGAGTTTTATAATTTGCTTGTATTTATCAGTTTGAAAATTTTGTGTTTAAAACTGGAATTTAATTTTGTAACAAATACGGGCTTTGAACAAAATTTGATTTTATTGAAAATGTAATAGGTATTGTATGTTTGAATTTTAGTTTATTTGTTCAGTTTTAACTCATGATTTTGATGTTTCAGAAACTTTTATAAATATAAAAAATGTTATGAATAATGAGTTTTCATATATTTTAGGGTTTTGTAGGTATTTAATAAGTGATAACCAATTGTGGTTATACGAGGGTTACCTTTTATGATTTTACAAACGACCACTAGATGTGGTTGCTTATTAATTGACCGAGTGGTTTGTTGACAGTGTGTGGGGGCATTTCTAGGATCGGTCGAAACGTCAAGATTGGCTAAATGAATTTAAATAATTTCATTTGTACTTCATGGTACTTACTTTGAAAGACCCTCCACATAGTGGATTCCAAGACTTGCGAGCGGTATCAAGTCTGAAAACCTAAACGATCCGCCGGTCGGTTGCTTAGATTATTTATGACAGGAATAAGGGTGTTTGAATTAAAGTCTGCATTTTACTTAATCTACGTTTAATGTTTAGTTAGGATCGAAGGTTATTAATTACATTAGAACTTACAATTTAATGTTGGCTGTAAAATCCCATGAGAGACACTCAAACACAAAACCTCACAATCACCGTATTCACCTCACAAGCCGCTAAACACCTCATAACACTCACAGTGTTTAACCCCTTAACGAGGTTCGTTTATTTCATTAAACTGTCCTCAACACTTCCAGATTACTTCTGGTTTACCCACTACACGCTACCGAGTTTCTCTACCAAAAATGCTTGGGAGGTTCGTCCGTACACGGTGTCGGTTTGCTCGTGACCCCTTTTTCTCTCACAAAATTTTTCCAACTCTTTTCTTAATTAATAATCTGATCTCTAACCTCATTTTTTTGTCGTTGTAAAAATAATCGGCTCTCCACATTAACAACAAAACCCTTTTATAAACTTATCTTTCTATGATCAATAATTTATAAACCCAAGTAATTAATTTTGACTCTAATTGCTACGAGGTCCATATCACTGAACGCTCACTGTTAACAACCACTCGGTCAATTTATAAGCTGCCACTGATTTCATAAAACCAAAACAAATGTAATTTTTTTAAATATACTAATTAGACATTTCAATATTGCCATCTAGTGGTCGTTTGTAAAAACAACAAAGTAACCCTCGTATGACTTTGATTTGACGTAATGTTGGTCATTGTAAGTTAGTTATTTATGATATCAGTCTGGGAAGATTTCGTAGCGTTTTTTTAGTAAAATTCAACTGGTTTTGTTATAGTGTGAAACTGAATTAATTTAAACCAAATATGCTCCATTATTATCGACAACGTTTCGCCATTTTTCGGGTAGAGCCATGATGCCATCGGTGAAGAACTTTCTGATTGAAAAACTTAATCAATTAGTTTTCATAGGCTTCTTTTGAAACCAGCTTAATTCCATTGAGATAATTCTGCAGAGATCGGAATAGGTGATAGTCAGAAGGTGCTATGTCTGGACTATATGGTGAATGCAACAAAATTTCCCAACCAAGCTCTTGCAATTTTTGACGGGTCATCAAAGAAGTGTGTGATCTTGCGTTGTCATGATGAAAGACAACACCTTTCCTATTATTCAATTCGGGCCGTTCTCTTTCAATTGCCTGGCGTAATCTCTCTAGTTGTCCACAGTAGAGTTGAGAATCAATCGTCTGACCAACTGGAAGTAGCTCATGGTGGACGATTCCCTTCCAGTCCCACCACACACACAGTTCTTTTGATTCGATAAATGTTTGTAGAGTTATGGCGGGAAAAGTCTTAAAATTTTAATAACTCCATTATTATTGACTTAACAGCAAAATATGTAAATCAAATACTGTCTAAAATTAAAAGATTTTTTATTTAAATACATTTTTTTGATTTGATAAATATTTGTAGAGTTCCCAGCAAACATTTTTATACGGGCCAGTACTGGTAAAGCACATACTCCCCGGCATTGAAAGTAATGGGCCAGTACCCCGGTGTCCCCGGGGCCGTTACTGGCCCATTGATGTATCAGTTGCTGGCCCAGCAACGGTAAAGTGCAAAATAATCGCATTAGTTGCAAGATTTATTTCTGATGGTTTTAAGTAAAAAGTATGAGTGAAGAAGAGTGCTTATAAAATGCTGGTAAAGTACTTCGTATAGGCGGAATGCGAAATACAAATGTGAAGTACATTATTAATACTGGCGTTGCACTTACTTTTGGTGCCAGTAATTTACCAGCATAAAAGCAGTTTGCCAGCATTCGGCCGTTAGTTAAATGTTTGCTGGGTTATGGCGGGAAAACTCTAAAAATTTAAAAATTTAATACCTCCCTCATTATTGACTTAACAGCAAAATATGTAACGCAAATACTGTCTTAAATTAAAAGACAAATCTTTTATTTAAATACATTTTTTTAATTCGATAAATGTTTGTAGAGTTATAGCGGGAAAACTCTAAAAATTTAAAAATTTAATAACTTCCTTATTATTGACTTAACAGCAAAATATGTAACACAAATATTGTCTTAAATTAAAAGACAAATCTTTTATTTAAATACATTTTTTTGATTCGATAAATGTTCGCGAACGCTTGTGACGGGTCACCATTCCTTGTCTACGATCTTTTACGCTTCCGATTGTCGTACGTGATCCATTTTTAATCACCGGTTATGACACGTTTCAGAAATAGCTCGATTTCATTGCGTTTCAGCAGCCCATCGCAGATGCTAATTCGGTCTATCATGTTTTTCGCACTTAACTCATGAGGAACCCATATATCGAGCTTCTTTTTGTAGCCAGTTTTCCGTAAATGGTTCAAAACAATTTTATGGTCAATGCCTAGCTCCGTACCAATATCGACACTGCTGCATATGCCTATCTTGCTGGACTTCAAGAATTTCATCAGCTTTTTCACTGATTGGATGACCAGAGCTTCATCTTTCACATTAAAATTACCTGAACGAAAGCGAGCGAACCATTTCCGCGCAGCAGATTTTGATAAAGTACTTTCACTGTACACAGCACAAATTTTTTCACAAGCCTGCGCAGCGTTCTTCCCTTTGTCGTAATAATATTGCAAAATATAGCGCAATTTTTCATTACTTTTCTCCATTTTCAAACGCAAACAACTTTCCAACCACTGCACAAGTTTTGATGGACTTGGATACTTAGAGGATCACTCGAACTGTCACCTTTCCAACGAGCGTTTAGTGGTGTCGCTGCGATCTGTGTTTCCTGAGTTATTTGCAATTGGCGCCATATATCGGCAAAAACACCACGAACTTTTTCCCAGACCTGATATATCGCAAAAACTTATTAGTTACTTGCCCTGAGTTTCTAATAACCTCCATCGGTTCATAAACATGCCACGTAAAGAAGATAATTTGAGGAATTTTGGGTAAATACTTATATAGAATATAGGCTGGCCGTTGGCACAGTTATTTGACAACAGAAATGTGTATTGTCCGAAATGAGTCAGGAGTAAATATCAGAAGCTGGACGATTTCCACAGTTAATGTATTGTAATATATTCGGTGATGCGAGGCGGCATTCTCTCCATTCCCCACAGGAAACTGGACATTCGCGAGGTAAAGGACATCTCCGTCTAATGTTTATTTGGTTTAGTTGTAACTAAATGTATGTTTGGTGACATGTTACGAAAATACAAAAGGGTGAAACCAGAGACGTTCTAAATTGACCTGGATTTTATTATTTTCTGAACGCAAGAAAAGAACTACTGCTAAGGCAACTGCATTACACACACTTATACACTGCACATTCTGCTAAAATTCTATTTGTGTGTACATGCATACAGGCATGTGCGTAAAAATAGCAGTATCAGAAAAATATCATCTTCGGACTTAATATTACAATATATTTTTAAATCGTTAGCATATAACAGAAATTTAGCTTTTTTAAAGCATATATTAATATCGTTAATAAAAATTGTGAATAAGACTGGCCGTAGATGTAATCCTTGACCAAAACCGGAAATTATTTTAATAAAATTTGACACACAATTATTGATAGCGACCGCCTGTATTCTGTTAGTAATATAAAATTTTAACCACTGTGGCAGTGGTAATTTCAGATATAAAATTTCATTATTATTTAAAATAAAATTATTCAATTAGTTAAAAAGTATTTAAATTATTCAAATATAAAAACTAATCTATTTTAAGATAAACATCCTCAAAGATTAGTTGAGCTATCACATATTTTTATAGTTAAGCGTTAAAAAGATACGCAGTGATTTACGCAGTGTATTATATGATTAGTTTGAAAGAACGTTATTGTTTAGATCAAAATAGCAATGGTCAAATGTTTACACAGAAGGTGATAGGCGACAATATATTTTCAGTGATATGGACCGCGTAGTAATTAGAGTCAAAATTAATTAATTGGGTTAATAATTTATTGGTCATATTTTATTATCATTGTTAATGTGGAGAGCTGATTATTTTTACAAGGACAAAAAAATGGGGTCAGAGATCAGATTATTAGTTTAAGAAAAGAGTTGGAAAAATCTTGTGAGAGACAAAAGGAGTCATGAGCAAAACCGTCACCATGTACGGATAAACCTCCCAAGCATTTTTGGTAGAGAAACCCGGTAGCGTGTAGTGGGTAAACCAGAAGTAATCTGGAAGTTTTGAGGACAGTTTAATGAAATAAACAAACCTCGTTAACGGGTTAAACACTGTGAGTGTTGTGAGGTGTTTAGCGGCTTGTAAGGTAATAAAGGTGATTGTAAGGTTTTTGTGCTTGAGTGTCGCTCATGGGATTTTACAGCCAGCATTAAATTGTAAGTTCTAATCTAATTAATAACCTTTCGATTCTAACTAAACATTAAACGTAGATTAAGTAAAATTACAAACTTTAATTCAAACACCCTTATTCCTCTCATAAAGAATCTAAGCAACCGACCGGCGGATCCTTTAGGTTTTCAGACTTGATACCGCTCGCAAGTCTTGGAATCCATTATGTGGAGGGCCTTTCAAAGTAAGTACCATGAAGTAGAAATGAAATTATTTAAATTCATTTAGCCAACCTTTACGTTTCGACCGATCCTAGAAATGCCCCCACACCACCGTAGCAAGTTGCCATGTGTCCCAATCGACATTCATTTTTAGGGTTTTGTAGGTATGACCAAAAAACCCTTATACCGTCATTTTGTCGTCTGTCTGTCTGTCTGTCTGTCTGTCTGTCTGTCTGTCTGTCTGTCTGTCTGTCTGTCTGTCTGTCTGTCTGTCTGTCTGTCTGTCTGTCTGTCTGTCTGTCTGTCTGTCTGTCTGTCTGTCTGTTCGGTAAAAATTGTAGCCAAACGGCTAAACCTAGAGAGTTGAAATTTGACATGCTTATACAACTCTTTGACCCGAACATAGGAAAAATACTAAAACATCTAAAAAATATACCCCCCTAAAAATATAAACAAATATGTGCTCATCGAAAACCAAAATATTCAAAACAAAAATTCTGAGTAGGGTATCAAATGAAAGCCCTTAGTACGTGGATTAACGATCAAATTTTTATTTTTGCATAATTAATTATTTTAATGCGATTTCTGCCAAAATTGTGCAAAAAAAAAATTGTCCTACACCCTGAGCCCAGATGGTTTAAACTAAAAATCTGAAAAAATTCTAAGTAATGTATATTGGTGTGAACCGAAATAGTACAACAGGAATTTTTGATCAGATTATGTTTTCGGAAAATAAAGCATTTTTTGTGGTTTTTGGTTCACAAAGTACAAAAGTTATACCAATGTAAGACACTCACATGCAAGGCGTGCGATAGCTTAATGGGTTAGAGCATTGGTGTCGTAAGCTGGAAAACGAAGGGTTTCGAGTTCGAGTACGGAGCGAATTTTATTTTTTCTGTTTTTTTTGCATTTTTATTATGTTGAAATTATTTTGTCAAAATTCTAGTTATATTTTGACAAATGTTGTATTTAATTTTTAAGAGCGTAAATTTAATAACCAGTCTTATTATATGATTAACAGACGATAAATTATTTTAAAAATATCGTTCATTTTGCCGTGATTACTACAAAGTAAAATTTGTCCTACACACTCAGCATACCGCCTTCACTTATTATATACCTGCGAAACCCTGAAATGTGTGAATATTCACACTTCACATCAATTTTTTAAACAGTAAATCGTGATTGACTTTATCAAAAGTCGGTATAAATAACATTGACTTGGCCAGCACCGCAGACATTAGACTGCAAGTATTTTGTAAAAGGTAATAGATTCGTAATAGCAGATTTATTTGCTCTAAATTCCTGCTGTTCAGGAATCAGGATATTTTTTAAAGCTGATGACAAGTACTTAGTTATAATTTTTTCAAAAATTTTAGCTAATATGTTTAGTTTGGAAATTGGTCTAGAATTAGTTACATCACTCTTCGATCCGCTTTTAAATATAGGGGTTACTAACGCTTGTTTACATAAGTCAGGAAATATTCTTTCTTGTAGAGATTTGTTAAATAGGATATAAAGTGGTTCAGTTAATGCAAGAGCAAATATATTGCATAATAATAACTATTAAAATCGCCCTGTATAACTTTTTTCACTGCGGTTGATTTCATTGTGCGTGGAAAACTGAGCATGTTGAGTGATAACCTTATATACGAGGGATGTTTCCAAACTTCTGGGAATTTAGCTATAATTTTTATTATTTTGTTAATTTTCGTCAATATTACAATGTAGTTTTTCAATATAATCCATTTAACTGAATACATTTATTCCAACGATAAACTAATTTTTTTAAGCCGTCCTCAAAGAACTTTCCTATTGAGTTTCTGTTCTGGTCCCAACAGCCTTGGCACCCAGCGCGGCGAAACCTTGCTAACGCCCAAACAATCATGCAAGATGTCATGAACTTGTCGTGTACCTATCCCTAGGCGCACACTAATTTGACGAATAGTCATTCGTTTGTCTTTCAGTAGGTCTTCGACGGCAGTAATGTTTCTTTCATTTACCGACGTGCTTGGGCGCCCACTGCGTGGATCGTCTTCTAGTGATGTTCTACCGGTTTTAAAACGATCGATCCACCGATAAACAGTACTTTTGGATTCTGTAGACTCACCAAATACTCCTTGCAGACGCTGAATAATTTCTGATGTTTTCAAACCTTCTTTCCACAAAAATAAAATTATTGCTCTTTGAGATTTTGCTGCGTGTTCCATGGTTACAAAAACAGTGCTATGAAAACGCGTCTATATCAGTCGAACACCCAAATAAGACTGAACAACATTGCACTAGATAGTTCCATAAACATGTCAAGACTTGTCTGGCACCAATAACATTGCCTATAAGTTCTGCGTAACTTAATTATAGCACAATTCCCAGAATTTAGGAAACATACCTCGTAGTTGTATTTCTCAGTGCAATGTTTATTTGTTTTTCCTTCTGTTAACCAAGCGAGTATTTGCTCAAATATTGATATTTCTACGCGGCCCAGAGGAGGAAGTGCCTCTGCAAATACCATCTGCAGTATGCCTCTGTTAATATGTACACACATCTCCTGTGTACACCACTGATTTGTATAGGGCCATTTACACCGCTAAATCCATTACACAGTCCATCAAACCAACATTTATTTGTTCAATACTATATTGGTTAAGGGGGCGCTCAACCGGATAGTTTCTTATATAAAACTAACAATCTGAAATAAAATTAGTAACAATCTATACATTGACGCAAATATCCGTCGAATGATTTAGAAGATGGCGTCTATAATGCAATTTGTTTATTTACAATTACATAACAATTTTTAGATTCCAGTTCGCAAATGTTGATATAAATGTTCATTTTAAATTGCTTATCATTACTATCTCGATAAAAATACTATTTAACAGGAAAGTAGTTAAACAAGAAGATTTCTGGACCAAATTGGTCCAGAACTCCCCTAGTGGTCCAGAACTCCCCCTGTGTACTAGTATACTAAGAAGAGTTCTGGACCAAATTGGTCCAGAACTCCCCTAGTGGTCTAGGCTCTCCCATGGTCCAGAACTCTCCTAGTGATCTAGAAACACAATGGGAGTTCTGGACCAAAGTGGTCGAGAATTCGCATGACTCTTTTATCGGTGGTGTATCGATTGATATTTGTTGGTCTAGAAACACAATGGGAGTTCTGAACCAAATCTATCTTTAATCAAATATATCTTTGTTGAATTTTAATATAATAAAGCATTTTAGCATAATAAAATTCAACAAAGATATATTTGATTAAAGATAGATTTGGTTCAGAACTCCCATTGTCTTCCTAGACCAACAAATATCAATCGATACACCACCGATAAAAACGTCATGCGAATTCTCGACCACTTTGGTCCAGAACTCTCATTGTGTTTTTAGGTCACTAGGAGAGTTCTGGACCATGGGAGAGTTCTAGACCACTAGGGGAGTTCTGGACCAATTTGGTCCAGAACGCTCCTTGTTTAACTACTCAGGAAAATATCAATGAGTGAAGCAATTTTTTAGTTCGACCAGTAGTTCTCAAAGTACGTTGTGAAACTTTCTTATTTTAAATAGAAATGCACATTTCATTTTTACTTATTCGATAGAGTATTAGCAAGCCTGTAGCTGCAAACGTTAAATCGTTTGTATCATATATTTGACCGTAAAGCAAGAGCACGGACGTGTTCAGTTCCTGCTTGTGTCAAATAATTTGTGTAAAAATATTTATACAAATTACAGGTTCTGTTTAGCCGATCGCAACCGGCTTTAGACTGTAGGTGCCTTTCTGTGTACGCTAAAAAACATACTATTGATCTCACTACTCTTGAATGTACATAGATTGAAAACATGGTCATGAAACCTGGAAACAGGGGGCCTAAGTTCAACTCGGGCTCTCGCGCCAATGATGATGATAGAGTATTCTATTCTGATTTCAACGATATAAAAAAATCATAGCCTTACATCACAAAATAATCGAACTATATATTAATTTAGATTTAACTAAATAACAATTTTGGTTATAAAGTGATACAGTGTCTGCGAACGCTCAACTGTGTTTCTTAAGTCACATTGGCGGAGGGATATTACTACTGTAGATCACGTGCGACAGAGGCGTTTGGCTTCCGCGGCAAAATATAGTTCTGTTAGCCGACCGGCGTAGCGTAGTGGTAACACATGTGCTCTGCCTTGCGAAGGTCTTGGGTTCGAATCCCGTTAAGGCATGGAAATTTTCTCAAATAAAAAAATTGTCCTGGCTAATTGCCACAGCAGCAAAGGCCATAAAATAAAAAAAAATAGTTCTGTTACACTTATATTTTTTCAATTTCAGAAACGTATTTCTCACTATTAACAATGTGTTTTATTCCTCTTTGATAACTTAAAATCAAGACATATAACGATAGGCTCCGCGTAATGATCGAATTTATAAGTGCAAGCTCCTTAAGAAGGCGATTCGTTCTCAGGCGTTAATATGTTAAGAAAGGAAAAAAAAAAACCCAAAAAACATACACTGCCTTAGTCATAAATACAAAAAAAAAAAACATAACATTATTAGCCATAAATTATCATAAATTAAAAAAATAATAATTTTTTACCTAACCATAAAATTAAAAAATTGCGTATGTAATTAGAGAAGGTGGGGGGGGGGAGAATAATTTTACGCACCAGGCGCCAGTTTATGTTGTTGCAGCTCTGCTGGGAACATTGCAGGGCTCAGCATTTAACACAGTACTTTTCCTATATGTGGTTCAAAGAGTTGTACAAGGTGTCTCAAAAGAAATTTTATATTTATTTAGCTTACTGCGTGAACGCAACGTATGCGAGGGGCGCGGGGGTTATGTCAATCGGTAGCCTGGCTCTTGGGAATTCACTCACTATGGAGCGTTTCTCGGGAGTAGACCGCGCGTTATGCGTGCGAGAGTTTTACAAAAACGGTGATTCGGCGACTGTAGCGCGTAGAAAATTCTGCAGTATTCGAGGTTTTCGCCACTTAAATGATGCGCCAACCATTCCTCTCATTCGACATTGGGTTAAAAAGTTTGAAGAGACTGGTACAACGCGGGATAAATCAAAATCCGGGCGACCTAGGTCATCATGAACGGTAGAAAACGTGGAGAATGTTAATCAGTCTGTTCGTGACGACCCGAACCTTTCAATTCGGAAGCGCGCAAGTGCTTTAAATGTGCATAGATCATCATTACATCGCATTATGCACAAAGACCTAAAGCTGCACCCCTACAAAATTCAATTGGTGCAAGAATTAAAGCCCTAAGATGCCAGTCAGAGGCTTAATTTCGTAAATCAGGTGATTGAGCGATTTTCAACGTTTACCAACATTTTGTTTTCGGATGAAGCTCATTTTCATCTTAATGGCCACGTAAATAAGCAGAACTGCCGCTACTGGAGTGCAACGAATCCGAAACGTAAACATCAGAAACCCCTACATTCGCCTAAAGTGACCGTATGGGCTGCGATGTCGGCGCAAGGAATTATCGGCCTTTACATTTTTGAAGACGAAAGGGAGCGTGCAGTTACAGTGAATTCAGAGCGTTATGTGGAGATGTTAGACAAGTTCTTGGTACCTGAACTGCAAAACTTTCCTGGCTATAACCAAAGAACATGGTTCCAACAGGACGGAGCAACTTCACACACGTCCAATATGTCTCTGCCACGTGTTCGTGAAATTTTCTCAGGCAAATTGATCTCCCGGAGAGGTGACATAAATTGGCCTCCACGCAGTCCAGATTTAACCCCTATGGACTTTTTCCTATGGGGTTATCTTAAATCTAAAGTTTACGCCAATAAACCAACATCACTGGCGCATTTGAAAGAAAATATCCGTCACGAAATGGCAGCCATCCCTGAGTCCACCTGCCGAGACGTCATAAGTAATTTTACTGTTCGATTAAATGATTGCCGAGAACGCGAGGGTCTACATTTAGACGATATTATTTTTAAGAAATAAATCCCCAAAAAGTGTATTTTAATAATTAATAAACATTTTTTTTATATACGGCTTACTTTTTTTTTAATCGATCCACTAAATATAAAATTTCTTTTGAGACACCTTGTATAAGCATGCCAAATTTCAACATTCTTCGTCCAGTCGTTTGGCTACAATTTCTACTATACAGACAGGATAGACAGACAGATGGGTTTTTTGTGGTCGTACTTACAAAACCCTAAAAATCATGATTACCTTAAACCCGGAAACCGTAGACGCCTCTGAGTTCCTTTGTAGAAACATGTCTAAATGTTTGTTACCTGTACCGTGCGCTTGTAACAAGGGCCAGGTGAAGTGGGCGGACAGGGGAGCGGGCGGAATGGCCGTATGTCGGGGGTATAATATTCTAGATAACCCTTTTTGATAATGGCTCTCTGAGGATAATTTAATAGGGTAGTGTTTGTAGCAGCTCGCTGGAAAATGGGATGCAGAAAAATGTAGTTACCGGATTATTTACTGCAAAATAGGCTTATCTAGAGAGCGCATATTTTCACCGAATTCACACTGAAAATTTGCATTTTCCTTTAAAAATTTTCACAAGGATGAACAAAGTTTTTGTAAACAAAATACTTAAATTATATGGTAAAATATTTTCGTTTTTAAATTGAGTTTTTTAACAAAGCCTGCTGTAAACATTGTAGTTATATCTCATCGCCTAACTTGTATACAAAAATTAATGTGAAATGTGAATTTTCACACGATTCAGGGTTTCGCAGGTATATAATAAGTGAAGGCGGTATGCTGAGTGTGTAGGACAAATTTTACTTTGTAGTAATCACGGCAAAATGAACGATATTTTAAAAACAATTTATCGTCTGTTAATCATATAATAAGACTGGTTATTAAATTTACGCTCATAAAAATTAAATACAACATTTGTCAAAATATAACTAGAATTTTGACAAAATAATTTCAACATAATAAAAATGCAAAAAAAAAAACAGAAAAAATAAAATTCACTCCGTACTCGAACTCGAAACCCTTCGTTTTCAAGCCAGTTCAAGAGTGCTCTAACGCATGTAGCCATCGCACGCCATGCATGTGAGTGCCTAACATTGGTATAACTTTTGTACTTTGTGAACCAAAAACCACAAAAAATGCGTTATTTTCCAAAAACATAATCTGATCAAAAATTCCTGTTGTACTATTTCGGTTCACACCAATATACATTACTTAGAATTTTTTTAGATTTTTAGTTTAAACCATCTGGGCACAGGGTGTGGGACAAAATTTTTTTTGCACATTTTTGGCAAAAATCGCATCAAAATAATTTATTTTGCAAAAATAAAAATGTGATCGTTAATCCACGTACTAAGGGCTTTCATTTGATACCCTACTCAGAATTTAAAAAAAATATTTTTGTTTTCGATGTGCACATATTTGTTTATATTTTTAGGGGGGTATGTTTTTTAGATGTTTTAATATTTTTCCTATGTGCGGGTCAAAGAGTTGTATAAGCATGCCAAATTTCAGACAGACAGACAGACAGAGAGACAGACAGACAGACAGACAGACAGACAGACGACAAAATGACGGTATAAGGGTTTTTTGGTCATACCTACAAAACCCTAAAAATTAATGTGAAATGTGAATTTTCACACATTTCAGGGTTTTGTAGGTATTTAGAAAATGATAACAAATTGTGGATATATATTAAAAAATCAGCTGTGGCCACCACAGGACCGACCATCATCACAAAGTACTTGTATAAAATACATTCTAGCAGCAGAGTAGAAATAACTTTGCCCAATATTTTCTAACAGATATATTATTTATCATGACCATGGAAACGTTACATATAAGTATAAAAAATTGATGTGAAGTGTGAATTTTCACACATTTCAGGATTTCGCAGGTATTTAGTAACTGAATAATGATTATTTGGGATGTCAAAACAAATTTTATGTTAAAATATATTTTTTTTGTTAATTTTAATTCGAATGCCTAATACCATTATGTAGGTTTCTAAATATGTGCAGTATTTTATTTTTTATATAGAAAGGTTTAATAAGATTTTGAAAATTGCGCCTATGGCTTCCATTGGTTGGTTTAGTCATAATGTCCGCCCTTCTGTTTTCCTGTTTTGGAAAATAGAACCTAAAATTGACTATAACTCAAAAACTAAGGCCTCTTGATTTTTTTATTAATCCTCACCCCAAAATTACCTAACGGCCATATTTTGGACTGTATTAGGAAAACTTTTTTTTTTCAAAAAAATTAACAGAGAATATATGAACATGTATTTCAAAAACTAAAAGAGATAGGGACCTGCGGTTGGAATTTTTGAAGTTTTAAGGTCCGATATATGGTAAAGGCACATTTTAAAACATATTTTAAACAAAAAAAATTTTTGAAAAATTTTTAAATTTCTGTTAAAGAATTTAATTTTTCAAAAAATTATATCTCAATAACGGTAAAAGATAGGGACCTCTGGTTTAAATTTTTGAGTTCCTCAAGTCCATTTTAGTCGAAGGAAATTAGGGCTATAATAACCAAACTTATACAAAAGCATGTATCATAAAACAAAACCCTTAAAAATGGCAAAAAATCGAAAAAACGTAAGGGGGACCCCTTCGATAAGAAATCTCGAATTTTTACAAAAAAAAATATTTCGGATTATTCTCAAATTAGATACACATTGGGCCGTAGATCACAAAAATAATGTTCATTTTGGATTTTGGCCAACTGTTTTTGAGTAAATCGGAAAAAAAGTACCTAAAATTGACTATATCGGAAAATAGTACCTAAAATTGACTATAACTCAAAAACTAAGACCTCTTGATTTTTTTAAATATTTTTTTATTAATCCTCACCCCAAAATTACCTAACGGCCATATTTTGGACTGTATTAGAATTTTTTTTTTTTTTTTAAATTAACAGAGAGTATATGAACATGTATTTTAAAAACTAAAAGAGATAGGGACCTGCGGTTGGAATTTTTGAAGTTTTAAGGTCCGATATATGGTAATGGCACATTTTAAAACATATTTTATACAAAAAAAATTTTGAAAAATTTTGAAATTTTTGTAATAGACATTAATTTTTCAAAAAATTATATCTCAATAACGGTAAAAGATAGGGACCTCTGGTTTAAATTTTTGAGTTCCTCAAGTCCATTTTAGTCGAAGGAAATTGGGGCCTTAATAACTAAACTTATACAAAAGCATGTATCATTAAACAAAACCCTTAAAAATGGCAAAAAATCGAAAAATCGTAAGGGGGACCCCTTCGATAAGAAATCTCGAATTTTTACAAAAAAAAATATTTCGGATTTTTCTCAAAATTGATACACATTGGGCCGTAGATCACAAAAATAAGGTTCATTTTGGATTTTGGCCAACTGTTTTGGAGTAAATCGGAAAAAAAAATACCTAAAATTGACTATATCGGAAAATAGTACCTAAAATTGACTATAACTCAAAAACTAAGGCCTCTTGATTTTTTTAAATATTTTTTTATTAATCCTCACCCCAAAATTACCTCACGGCCATATTTTGGACTGTATAAGGAAAACTTTTTTTTTTCAAAAAAATTAACAGAGAGTATATGAACATGTATCTCAAAAACTAAAAGAGATAGGGACCTGCGGTTGGAATTTTTGAAGTTTTAAGGTCCGATATATGGTAAAGGCACATTTTAAAACATATTTTAAACAAAAAAAATTTTTGAAAAATTTTGAAATTTTTGTAATAGAATTTAATTTTTCAAAAAATTATATCTCAATAACGGTAAAAGATAGGGACCTCTGGTTTAAATTTTTGAGTTCCTTAAGTCCATTTTAGACGAAGGAAATTGGGGCCTTAATAACCAAACTTATACAAAAGCATGTATCATTAAACAAAACCCTTAAAAATGGCAAAAAATCGAAAAATCGTAAGGAGGACCCCTTCGATAAGAAATCTCGAATTTTTACAAAAAAAAATATTTCGGATTTTTCTCATAATTGATACACATTGGGCCGTAGATCACAAAAATAAGGTTCATTTTGGATTTTGGCCAACTGTTTTTGAATAAATCGGAAAAAAAATACCTAAAATTGACTATATCGGAAAATAGTACCTAAAATTGACTATAACTCAAAAACTAAGGCCTCTTGATTTTTTTAAATATTTTTTTATTAATCCTCACCCCAAAATTACCTAACGGCCATATTTTGGACTGTATTAGGAAAACTTTTTTTTTTCAAAAAAACTAACAGAGAGTATATGAACATGTATCTCAAAAACTAAAAGAGATAGGGACCTGCGGTTGGAATTTTTGAAGTTTTAAGATCCGATATATGGTAAAGGCACATTTTAAAACATATTTTAAACAAAAAAAATTTTTGAAAAATTTTGAAATTTTTGTAATGGAATTTAATTTTTCAAAAAGTTATATCTCAATAACGGTAAAAGATAGGGACCTCTGGTTTAAATTTTTGAGTTCCTCAAGTCCATTTTAGTCGAAGGAAATTGGGGCCTTAATAACCAAACTTATACAAAAGCATGTATCATTAAACAAAACCCTTAAAAATGGCAAAAAATCGAAAAATCGTAAGGGGGACCCCTTCGATAAAAAATCTCGAATTTTTACAAAAAAAAATATTTCGGATTTTTCTCAAAATTGATACACATTGGGCCGTAGATCACAAAAATAAGGTTCATTTTGGATTTTGGCCAACTGTTTTGGAGTAAATCGGAAAAAAAGTACCTAAAATTGACTATATCGGAAAATAGTACCTAACATTGACTATAACTCAAAAACTAAGGCCTCTTGATTTTTTTAAATATTTTTTTATTAATCCTCACCCAAAAATTACCTAACCGCCATATTTTGGACTGTATTAGGAAAACTTTTTTTTTTCAAAAAAATTAACAGAGAGTATATGAACATGTATCTCAAAAACTAAAAGAGATAGGGACCTGCGGTTGGAATTTTTGAAGTTTTAAGGTCCGATATATGGTAAAGGCACATTTTAAAACATATTTTAAACAAAAAAAATTTTTGAAAAATTTTGAAATTTTTGTAATAGAATTTAATTTTTCAAAAAATTATATCTCAATAACGGTAAAAGATAGGGACCTCTGGTTTAAATTTTTGAGTTCCTCAAGTCCATTTTAGACGAAGGAAATTGGGGCCTTAATAACCAAACTTATACAAAAGCATGTATCATTAAACAAAACCCTTAAAAATGGCAAAAAATCGAAAAATCGTAAGGGGGACCCCTTCGATAAGAAATCTCGAATTTTTACAAAAAAAAATATTTCGGATTTTTCTCAAAATTGATACACATTGGGCCGTAGATCACAAAAATAAGGTTCATTTTGGATTTTGGCCAACTGTTTTTGAGTAAATCGGAAAAAAAGTACTTAAAATTGACTATATCGGAAAATAGTACCTAAAATTGACTATAACTCAAAAACTAAGGCCTCTTGATTTTTTAAAATATTTTTTTATTAATCCTCACCCTAAAATTACCTAACGGCCATATTTTGGACTGTATTAGGAAAACTTTTTTTTTTCAAAAAAATTAACAGAGAGTATATGAACATGTATCTCAAAAACTAAAAGAGATAGGGACCTGCGGTTGGAATTTTTGAAGTTTTAAGGTCCAATATATGGTAAAGGCACATTTTAAAACATATTTTAAACAAAAAAAAATTTTGAAAAATTTTGAAATTTTTGTAATAGAATTTAATTTTTCAAAAAATTATATCTCAATAACGGTAAAAGATAGGGACCTCTGGTTTAAATTTTTGAGTTCCTCAAGTCCATTTTAGTCGAAGGAAATTGGGGCCTTAATAACCAAACTTATACAAAAGCATGTATCATTAAACAAAACCATTAAAAATGGCAAAAAATCGAAAAATCGTAAGGGGGACCCCTTCGATAAGAAATCTCGAATTTTTACAAAAAAAATATTTCGGATTTTTCTCATAATTGATACACATTGGGCCGTAGATCACAAAAATAAGGTTCATTTTGGATTTTGGCCAACTGTTTTTGAGTAAATCGGAAAAAAAGTACCTAAAATTGACTATATCGGAAAATAGTACCTAAAATTGACTATAACTCAAAAACTAAGGCCTCTTGATTTTTTTAAATATTTTTTTATTAATCCTCACCCCAAAATTACCTAACGGCCATATTTTGGACTGTATTAGGAAAACTTTTTTTTTTCAAAAAAATGAACAGAGAATATATGAACATGTATTTCAAAAACTAAAAGAGATACGGACCTGCGGTTGGAATTTTTGAAGTTTTAAGGTACGATATATGGTAAAGGCACGTTTTAAAACATATTTTAAACAAAAAAAAAAATTTTAAAAATTTTGAAATTTTTGTAATAGAATTTAATTTTTCAAAAAATTATATCTCAATAACGGTAAAAGATAGGGACCTCTCGTTTAAATTTTTGAGTTCCTCAAGTCCATTTTAGTCGAAGGAAATTGGGGCCTTAATAACCAAACTTATACAAAAGCATGTATCATTAAACAAAACCCTTAAAAATGGCAAAAAATCGAAAAATCGTAAGGGGGACCCCTTCGATAAGAAATCGCGAATTTTTACATAAAAAAATATTTCGGATTTTTCTCAAAATTGATACACATTGGGCCGTAGATCACAAAAATAAGGTTCATTTTGGATTTTGGCCCACGGTTTTTGAGTAAATCGGAAAAAAAGTACCTAAAATTGACTATATAGGAATGACTATGATAGGAATATAAATAGCAGCATAGCAGTAATATATTTAGGCACTAATATGATACAGACATTATAACACATGCCATAACATATATTTCATATATTTCATTTTTTTTACTTGTATCCATGGTATAATATATTTATTGTTACGTTATATTTTAAGTTACTTGGTTGTAAGTCCAATAGTACTCAATTTCAACAATTTCCACTGGTTATTAAATTTACGCTTTTAAAAATTAAATGCAGTATTTGCCCAAATATAACTAGAATTTTGAAAAAATAATTTAAACAAAATAAAAATGCAATAAGAACAGAAAAAATTAAATTGCGTCGAGGTCGATTTGAACTCGAGTTTGCAAATTAGAACACCAGTATACTAACCATTACACCATCGAAGCGCTCTACGTACTGTGCTACATAATATTATTAAATATTTTACATGGTCACGCAAAAAACACAATCTGATCAAAAATTCCTGTTGAACTATTCCGGTTCACACAAATGTACATTACTTAGAATGTTTTCAGATTTTTAGTTTAAACCATCTGGGCTACAGGGTGTGGGACAAAATTTTTTTGTACAATTTTGGTAAAAATCGCGTCAAAATAATTTATTTTGCAAAAATAAAATTTTGATCGTTAATACATGTACTAAGGGGTTTCATTTGATACCCTGCTCAGAATTAAAAAAAAAAATATATTTTTTTTTTCGATGAGCAAATATTTGTTTATATTTTTCCTATGTGCGGGTCAACGAGTTGTATAAGCATGCCAAATTTCAACTCTCTAGGTTTAGCCGTTTGGCTACAATTTTTACCGAACAGACAGACAGACAGACAGACAGACAGACAGACAGACAGACAGACAGACGAGAAAATGACGGTATAAGGGTTTTTTGGTCATACCTACAAAACCCTAAAAATGGATACTTAGAATCAAAAAATGTCTCAAATAAAAGTTATTAGATATTACATTTATAGCAACTTTTTTGAAATAAATTTTTTCGAAATATTTTTCTGTTGCTAAATATTCGCAAAAATATTAAAATCGACACGAGTAAACTCCCATTTTTAGTCAACCGATTTTTACCAAAAGTTGATCAACTCGTGTCATTGATGTCAAAAGCTTAAATATGCAGTTTCATAAAAATCCTTGTAGCCAAATCTGCTCTGCACGTGTACACAGACAGACAGACGGATGGACTGACAGACAGACCGACAGACATCATGCTAAAAATAGTCAAAATGTAATGTAGGGACCTCAATTCGTGGAGATCCATCAAAATCTTGAAATGTCAAATTCGGTATGATCACAATACCTCCCTTATATATGTAGACGGTCGGTAAAAACATAAATTTCGATAACAATTAAAAGAATTTGTCAATAAGTCATAATTTACATCTTCAGTCTTGAATTAATACTAAGAATATTAACAAGAATAAAGGTTATAAAGCGGCAAATATTGAGATGTTTTTATCCCATTTATTACACTCCAATATACATTGCCGCTTCCGCTGTCTATTATATAATGCAAGAGCCAACTGACCGACGTTCTACCTACATCATATTCCAAACTAACAATCGCATTGAACGGTGGGAGAACTGACGACTGATTGACCTGTTTCTCAGGGATAAGTTTACTTAACCGGATCACTGAGCCGGATCAATGGGCCGGCTCAGCAAACTGAACGACCTGCACTGATCCGGTTCCGCAAACTGAGCCGAAATTCCCATCTCTATTTACTAACAATGTAACGTCCGGTGTTAAACCAGCTTAATGGTGCGATTATGGTCCAACATGTAAATTTTACAGAATTTAAGGCTAAATGAATCTTTAACTTTAACTGTTAAATTATTTAAAATTTTGCTATTATGGTCAACTAAATTTAAATACTTCAGCTACAGAATTGTGACTGTTTTAGAGGCTAATTAAGTAACGTTCAACTGAGCATTGTCTGTCTGTGTCTGTGCGCATTGAATAAAGAGAGAAAGCAATAGTAAAGACATGTTAATTTAATGTTTTTAGTGCTGGCTGTCAGAACATATAACGTGATGTAACCAAAAACTTAAAATCTTTATTTATTGAAGTAAAAACAACAAAATACATAGCAAAATGAATTCAAAGTACATGATTTATTAAAATATGTTTACAATATTTCCCCAAAAATAATAAATAGTAAAACAATAATTTCAAGATAAAAATGTATGTTCATAGGTAATTTTCATACAAAATAACACACATGGCTTAAGCGATTCATAATGAGCCTGCATACTTGGTTTATAGCTTGTCTTAAACTACTCTGGCTCATGCAATTAAAAATGGAGTTCCCCACAGCTTTTTGGTCAGAACCTGTTGACAAAAAGTTGATAGTTCCTAACACTTTGAGATGTAGTGGAAGTTCGTCTTGCCTTGTAGGTTGTCCATTATGTAGTGGTTGCAAAATTTCGTAGAAAACCATTTCTTTTGAAAAAATTTTCTAAAACTCTCATTAGCCATTTCAAATGGATTTTCTGCGTCTCTTATAAATCTTCGTTCTATGCGAAGATTGTTCCTAAAAATACATAGTAGGGGAGATGTGGGGACGGTGGCACACATTTTGGTTTTCTGTACATAACATCTTCAATGTTGAATTTTTTAAATAAATCTTTTCGTCACTTAATACTTATAATGTCGTTGTTTAAATAACCTGTTAAAAATTAATGGCCTTATCACGTGCCATTTATAATGGCTATTTGAATTAATATTGTATTAATAATTAATATTTTTGTTGACCTCTGCAATTGTGCCACTGTACCTATACGTGAGGGTACTGTGAAACAGCGTTAGGGATACAGTGGAACAGTAAATATAATAGGTATCTAAAAAATCTGTATATGTATCAATAATTTTTATTGAAACTTCAATTCAATGTCTTTAAAAATAACTCATCTGAAAGATATTGAAAAATTGATAATATTGTAAGAAAATCAATTTTTTTGGAACAAACTACTAAGTAATTAAATAATGTATATAAATATATAAATGTAAATTTATTATTAATATAAAAAAATAAACTTTGGTAAGTTCCTCGGAAGCAGTAAGTTTTGATATTTTTTATTTTAATGTTAATTATATTTCATAAAATTTACTGTAAAAATCAAATCGTCTAAACGGTGTTTTGTCCTACCAGACGGAGCAGGAGATGGTAAAACTTTTATCAGCTCTGATTTTTTAAATGTGTAATTTTCATTTGTTTTAATAAATTTAAAGAGTAGAGTCAGCCGTCGGAGATATGTTAAAACAATATCGTCAGTCGTTATTTCTATGATTTCCCCTATAGAGTGGCTCTTCATTTTATTCTTTCTCTGAATCTGTGTCACATTCAGAGTCAACATTATCATCTGAGTTTGATTTCTCATCAATATTGACATCAGTATCAGATGTGTCTGAACTTATAAGAATATCTTTTAATTTTCTGATCTTTTTTATTTTGCGCCGCTTGGAATTGTTCTTCTAACTTGGAACCCACGTACGTGGGTACAGTGGCTCACTGTACCACTGTATCCACATAACACGTGTGCCACTGTTAGCCTAACCCTATTTTCACGAACATTTTATCAAATATAATAAATGATATAGTTTAGAACATTAGTAATTGCTTTACACTGTAGACAAATGACCAATTTACAACATGTAATACAAAATTTCTTACTAATTTAGTTGTATCTCGTTCAAATAAAAAATTTCTTGTTACGATAAACTTTAATTTGTCAACCTCAAATCAACATTTTCATCATAAATGGCGGGGCTTAAATTTATAGACTCAAAATGTGGATAGTATAATTTCTCAGTACCAGAGGGGCCTATATATACCCAAACAGACATGAAAATTTTCTATATTTCAAAGATATTTCAAATGTTCCACTGTACCAATTGTGCCACCGTCCCCACATCTCCCCTACATATTTTTGATAATTTATAATGTTTATAAATTTATCTTTTATTACCTGTTGTCATCTTCTTCGGCAATTAAATGAACTAAAACATGGATCAATTCAATTTTTTTGTTAATAAAAATGTTTAAATACAATTTCGGGAAACGTTACAGTCTGATCCAGTGTCAAACACAATCTGAAATTTAGCGCTATGGAGAGATATATCTGGCTGTAGCTTAAAGAAAAATTTAAGGATTTATTTAACGTTAAATGGTGACCGTAATTGCATTTCATGCTAAAGCCTGTGACCTTCACATTTAAAGAGCTTAAATATTTAACTGAAATGACCATAATCGCACCATAAGACTTCTATCCTCAACCAAAACAACTGACAAATCATATCAAAGATCTAACCCAGTGGCGGCTGAGACAGGGAGGCGCTGGGACAGTGACCTCCTAAAAATTTTTAGTAAAAAAGCTAAATTTAATACTTTATTTATACTTCTTTAAAATTGCATTAAAGTAGCTAGATATATCTGCATATTTTTATTTTTATTATTTCTTATTCAAAGATTTTTCACATAAAAGTTAGATTTAAAAAATTTAAATCAAGACAACTCTTCCGAGCGTTGTTGGACACTCCACGGAGTGTCCAAAGATACAGCGTTGCCACATGCAATATCTAATGTTCTTATCTACATATGTAGCAAAAATTTCCTAGTAACGGCAACAGCGGCGAAGGTTAGTGTTGCATATATTAGTGAATTACGGCCGGTGTCCCGTAGCTTAGTTCGGTCGTTGTGATTTGTGACAAGTACTTAAACGTGAAAATGAATCGAATGAAGCACGTTAGTTTTATTAAAATATACTGTATATTTTAATACAACTAACGTGCTTAACTATGAAACAAAATTATTAATAAAAAATCATCTGTGGCCACCACAGTACCGACCGCCATTATAAAGTACTTGTATAAAATATATTCTAGCAGCAGAGTAGAAATAACTTGGCCTAATATTTTCTAACAGAGATATTATTTATCATGACCATGGAAACGTTACACATAAGTATGAAAATTTGAGACTGAAAAAATTTTACAAAAACTTACGGCAAATTTTTCGAAATTTTTCGTTTCATCAAAAAACATCTCAAATAAAAGTTATTAGTTATTGCATTTATAGCAACTTTTGTTAAATACATTTTTTCGAAATATTTTTCTGTTGCTAAATATTCGCAAAAATCTTAAAATCGACACGAGTAAACTCTCATTTTTAGTCAACCGATTTTTACCAAAAGTTGATCAACTCGTGCCATTGATGGCAGAAGTTTAAATATGAAGTTTAATAAAAATCCTTTTAGCCGAATTTGCTCTACACGTGTACACAGACAGACAAGCGGACGGACGGACAGATGGACAGACGGACGGACAGACAGACCGACAGACATCGTGCTAAAAATAGTCAAAACGTTATGTAGGGACCTCAATTCGTGGAGATCCATCGAAATCTCGAAATCGGTATGATCAAAATACCTCCCTTATATATGTTGGCGGTCGGTAAAAATATGGGTCCTCATCGGCCAAAATTGAATATTTCCCAACAGGATAAAAATGGAAATAGAACATTTAATAGAAAGTTTAGTGAAAAACAATATTTAAATACAAGTTGGTTGTGTGGATGTGATAAATAAAATGTTTTTTTTTTTTCCTGTGTTTGATTTGTTCATCAGACGCATATGAAATAAAGACAGTAAATAGTGTTAAAGATATTAAACATTGCAAAGATAAAATTCTTAAACATAATGTGTCTCATAAACATATGCATTATTCGGTCAAATTTGCCATGCTGGGATCGGTAAATATACGATTTCAACTTGATACTGCGTATAAACTTTCAATTAAAGAACATAACTAAAAGGTTAAATCTAATATTTAAATACATGTGAATATGTGTAGGTATCTGCTTAATTAATAACCAAATATGTTATGTTTCTGACTACAAAGCATTGTCTTAATAATATTGCAATTTTAATAATAATAATAATAATAATAATAATAGAAGTAATAACTACAAAAATGATAATAATATTGACCATAAATCTTAATAAAAGTGCCAGATTTGTCAGTTTTTCTAGTTGCAGAACATATTTTCAGGTATTTTTTATTTATTTACTTTTTTCTCGTATAACTATATTTTAATAGATATATATGGGAAAAAAGTGTCCCCCCAAATATTTTACTCACCAGCCGCTACTGATCTAACCTCTCCCTGACATCCTTAAATTTCAGCATTTATTTCACTTTACAAAAATTTTGCTAAAATTGTTTTTTTTTTAGATTATAACAAGAAATTTAATGTAGAATCTTGTCTGACAATAGTGAATGTTTCTCGTTATTTTATGTCTTTTTGCATTCCTTCTTCAAGTTTTTTAATTATCTCGAAGTATTTGTGATGTCCTTTGTTTGTCTGAATATTTTTTATCTGTCTCCCGGAATTAATCTCTGGGATTTAATGTCAGTCTGGAATACGAGAGGCCTAATTTCATTAATGTCAGTAGCCACCATGCTAAATACACAATCAGAATATTTGAGTCGGGCCGGGCAGAAGAGGGCTGGACGGGGGAGGGGGAGAGGAACGGGACTCACTCTTTCAATTATAGTTTTTTTGAGGTTTTATTGTGATGGTCACATGCTATGTAAATTGGATAGACATTTGTTCAAACAGTACAAAAATCTAATCATGTCACTCGTAAAATTGGTTTTTGTGTTTCAACACGTTTTTACACAAACAAGATTTGACTGGAATTCATTACAATTCTGTTTTGCTTTTTTTAGATATGACGGTTAATCAACAGTGGGGGATTAACTTAATTGTGTGCCCTTGACATAACCTGATATGGACGCCTTTAACCACCCCCCTCCCGCAAAAATGTAACACGGAATTTGGAAAAATTATGTAATGTAAATAATGGACCGTATGAATAAAAATAAGCATAACCTTTTACTTATATTATAAAGCAAATCCTCCCAACAATATGAATAAAAATGCAAGCAAAACCTTCTACTTATGAGTAAGAAGCAAATCTTTCGTTCAAGACAGAAGTAAATGGTTATGAATAAAACAGACCTTTTACTTTAAATTATAAGCAAATGCTTCGCAAAACATGCATCTATATATTCATATACTGACTTGTGAAAACGTGTTGTAGTGAACTAATTGCCATGGCGGATATTGTGCATTTATGAAATATGAAACACTTAAACTACGTTGTTAAAACTCGTCGCTTCGCGACTCGTTTTAATATAATAAGGCATTTTGTCGCACTTGTCGATTATAAAACTCGTCGCTCATCTTTTTTTAACACTATTTTATGGAAATTCCCCCTGCAAATGTCTTAAGTTTTATCGTTAATTCACCTTAAATACTTAATTAGTTTTCTTCTGTCAAGAAATACGTTCAAAATGTGAAATCTTGTCACATTTTAAATTGCAAAAATTTGACAGCTGTCACCTTTTGAAATCTTGTAAGCATATTTTTGCCTCAAAATGCTCATATAATGGGCCAGATTCTTTGAAAAATGTTTTCTGATGCCTCAAAATATTATCTCGCACGTCAAAAAAGCTATCTTGAACCATTATCACCACTTAGCACTTTGATTAACCCTGAAATTTTTAATATATATATATAAATCTTTTTTTAACACTATTTTATGGAAATTCTCCCTGCAAATGTCTTAAACTTTATCGTTAATTCACCTTAAATTCTTAATTAGTATTCTTCTGTCAAGAAACACGTTCAAAATGTGAAATCTCGTCCCATTTTAAAATGCAAAAAATTTGACAGCTGTCTCCTTTTGAAACCTTGTAACCATATTTTTGCCTCAAAATGCTCATATAATGGCTCAGATCCTTTGAAAAATGTTTTCTGATACCTCAAAATATTATCTCGCACGTCCAAAAACCTATCCTGAACCATTATTACCATTTAACACTTTGATTCTCGCCGTAAATATTCTGGACCGGCCGTTATCTGATAAAACCTGTCCGTGCCGATCAATGGTGACTATGATTTGACACGGATTCGAAGAAAAAATGCATGATTTTTATCAATAAAAATTAGTCAGTACCCCTTGTCGAAATAAAATTAAGCCTAAGCACTAAAAAAATATCACCCGGATAAGACGGCGGTTCAATTTCCTCTCTTTACGGAATAATGAAGATACACCCGAAGTTGAATAGAATATACATACCACACTTGTACAATATAATAGTAGATTATAGGCATTCTTCATCACGTCATACTGACATAAAATTTAGTTTCGTTTTGAACAGGAGAACATGGAGTGTTTAATAATTTTTAGGTAACTTTATTTTTGTTGAGATATCTAACTGATCTTGAATTTCAAAGAAGTATCGGTGAGGAACTTAGGGTAGAACACTCCATAGTATCACTGACTGTCAGCAGTGTTGTTGATCAAATAGTTGCACAAGCTGGCAACTGGATTAAATTTCTTACTTCCCAAAAATTATTAGTGGAGGCGAAAAAAATGTGGCAAGAAAATACCGTTTTCCAACCGCAGTTGGTGTCATTGACTGTACACATATAGGGATAGAAAAACCGAAGATCCATGAAAATGAATATGTCTATCGGAAAGGAAAACCTATGCTAAATGTATATGCAGTTTGTGATGCCAGTGAAATGTTCACAAGTGTAGGTGTAAAGTGCCCTGAATCTGTACATGACTTTTTTTTTTTTTTAATTCTTTGGTCTTAGCTACTATGGCCATTAACCAGGATATCTTTATTTTTATTATGGATACATTAGAAATTTTATAACAAATACAAACATCCATGCCATCACCGGGATTCGAACCCGAGCCCCCATGGTTAGTAGTCAAATGAGCTGACCACTACGCCATAGCGACCAGCGTACATGACTTTACACCAATAAAAATAAACTGATATGTCAAACATGGAACTCAGTACAGCACTAGTACTGTTTTGATAGTGTTTATAGACTAATTTCAAGTCAGCAATCAGAAAGAAGTAGTACGATTTTGATAAATACTGATTTTCAGGTTTCAACATAAACACATCCTTTTGACCTTTTACTCACCGGTAGAAGCATTGACTTGTAAGTAAAAGGTAATCATTATTCATATAAAAAGAAGCAAATGCTTTTACTCCGACCTTTTACTCGAAGCAAATGCTTTTACCTTCTACTTATGAGCATTTACTTCAACTTTATTCATACGGCTGAATATATCGTACCTAATCATGAACCATAACGCACTTTTTTACATAGAAAATTCTACTTAAAATTGTGGCGGACCCCTGAGGGTCCGCGAAACAATTTTGACATTAACTTTACATCCCCCAACTTTTCGCTTTTATTCAAATAACTCATTTAATAAAAATTTTACATGGTTAAGACTTTTTGTATTTGTTGTTATCTAACTAGTTATTGACATAACTAAACAATAATTAGTAAAAATTTAATTATTTTTATAAAATTGCAAATTATTTACAGAAAACATATTATAATAAGATCTTTTTTAACCAATATTTGACCAAGAAATGTTTGTATGAGTTTAACGTATTATAATTTGTAACTCTTTTTATTCTTTTTACTACTATTTTTATTAATTTTATATTTTCTATTCTATATGCTAATAAAAATGTTCCTCTATAAATGCACAAGACCATTTATTAAAATATCCAGCGATACATTTTACCAATATTTATTACAACGTAGTGCCTATGAGATTATTGAGCCAGAAATTAAGTCTCAAGAACGACGTAAAATGCCTCGGGTTGGGATGAGGTCCGCAAAAAAAAGGTTGGCTAAATGAATTTAAATAATTTCATTGTACTTCATGGTACTTACTTTGAAAGGCCTTCCACATAGTGGATTCCAAGACTTGCGAGCGGTATCAAGTCTGAAAACCTAAACGATCCGCCGGTCGGTTGCTTAGATTATTTATGACAGGAATAAGGGTGTTTCAATTAAAGTCTGCATTTTACTTAATCTACGTTTAATGTTTAGTTAGAATCGAAGGTTATTAATTACATTAGAACTTACAATTTAATGCTGGCTGTAAAATCCCATGAGAGACACTCAAGCACAAAACCTCACAATCACCGTTATCACCTCACAAGCCGCTAAACACCTCACAACACTCACAGTGTTTAACCCGTTAACGAGGTTCGTTTATTTCATTAAACTGTCCTCAACAATTTCAGATTACTTCTGGTTTACCCAATACACGCTACCGGGTTTCTCTACCAAAATACTTGGGAGGTTCGTCCGTACACAGTGACGGTTTACTCATGACTCCTTTTGTCTCTCACAAGATTTTTCCAGCTCTTTTCTTAAACTAATAATATGATCTCTGAACCCCATTTTTTGTCGTTGTAAAAATAATAAGCTCTCCAATTAACAACAAAACCCTTTTATAAACTTATCTTGAAGACTCATATTTCTATTACCAATAATTTATAAACCCAAATAATTAATTTTGACTCTAATTACTACGAAGTCCATATCACTGGAAATATATGGTCGCCTATCAACCTCTGTATAAACATTTGACCATGTTATTTGATATAAACAATAAAATTCTTTTAAACAAATCATATAATATACGACCGTCATTCACTCCGTATCTTTTAACACTTAACTAGAAAAATATATGATAGCTCAACTAATCTTTGAGGATGTTTATCTTAAAATAGATTAGTTTTTATATTTGAATAATTTGAATATTTTTTAACTAATTGAATAATTTTATTTTAAATAATAATGACATTTTATTTCTGAAATTACCACTCCCACAGTTTTTGAGATATCAACTTCAGAATGGAAGTAATGTTTCGAGAATTGGTTTGAACGCATGCAAAATTGTATAAATCTTAAAGACGAATATTTTGAAAAGTAATAAAACAGTTAGTTCAAAAAAAAAAAAAAAAACATTTTTAATTTTTGTGAAAACTTGTATTTGTGGCAACATTCATGAAGCAAATGCAAATTTGTCTAATAATTAAATTATTTTACTAAAATAAATAAATAAACTGCATTCGTAATAAATTTCAAGAAGTACTTGACGTATGTATGTAGAAAATAAAAAACACATACCTTCTCTTTTCCCCTGTGACCGTCGCCACAGCCATGATACTGAGTGCACAGATAACTGCGAACAGCGTCTCTTTTCAAATAAATTTTAAACTAAATTCATTTCTAATTAAAACCAGTTGGAATTCACCCAACGCCAAGCGTTAGCACTGCGCCACATTTTATGGCAGTTTTTGTTGCAATCAGTTTTAAAAACTAGAACAGGTTACAACCAATGAAAATGAAGATTTTATACAATATATAGGACAGTTTTTTTGGACCTAGGCGTTACGGAAAATGAGTTTAAATTTGTAATAATTTTCACGGATGTTAATACCATTTTATATTTCGAATTTGGAATAAAAATAACATTTTATGAAAGTTTTATTTAACCCATTAATGGCCAAGCTATTAAGAAAAAATATTTTTCACAAAACTTGTAATGCAAATTAATTAAATTACATCAACTTTGACAATTATTGCATTTTGAAAAAATATATATGCTTAACTCTACAGGAATATAAGGATGCGTATACGCACCCTTGACTAATAACAATATCAAATATAAGTAAACATGTAATAAGCAAATTATTTTATTTATGAATGAAATATGAACTTATTTGGAATGAAACATTTCAAAACACTCTGGGCACAGATGTACTTTACATTTTACACATAAATAAATGGAGTTGCTCTTACACAAACTGCATTTTTTTTACATTCGTTTGATGCCTCTAATCAGATGACCAATATTATCAAATCTGATGACATCTGATAAACTGTTTTTTGAAGGACGCCCATAGTTTGAATTTGTTGCTTCTCTATCTGTATCTGCATTACTCTGATACTTCATAAGAGCAACTGCTAGTCGTGACCAATTAAGAAATTTTACTATCATTTGACAACTGTACAACTAATTTTTATTTTCACTATACTTATTCTGTAAATACATATACTGAACTATGAAAGAACACACAGTAGAAATGAACAATAGGTTAGATGGCTAAGACAAGATGAGACTTGTCGATGATGAATCACGCCTGTACATTTCACTAATTTAGCCAAAGGTGCGTATACACACCCCATAAATTTGAATGATGTACACAGCAACATGACAGATAAATTCACGTAATTTTTTTAAATTTTAGTATAGATAAGTAAATTGGCTGCAATAGCCGCTTAAAGCTACAGATGCTGTGCGCCAAAAAACTATAAATCTTATTAGTTAATATCTGCAGTGTATTTGAACGCGTTGTTTGAGAGGCACTGATAAAATAAAGAGATAGATATAGCGAGAGAGAGAATTAATTATTTTCACTTATTATTGTCTTCTTCAATAAAGACGATTCCAAGTCAGTCAAAGAAAATCGGCTTAATATTCCAGCTTAATTCTTACACGTACGTATTTGTTACATTGTTTCCAGAGAGATACGAATTGGGGAATATAAATAATCTTCTTTACCGCAATGAAATGTTATTTATTATTAACTGGGACTACCAACTTTATATAGAAATATATCATGTTACCAAATAAACGGCTAACAAAAACCCAACAACAGTGTTCTCGAAAACTACAGGGTATACGACTTGTAAGGCCAGATTATTACTATAACTTGTGTATTTGAGTGGCATTTCATAACACGATGGGTATTAAGTAAATAAAGATAAATTAAAAGTGGTGGTAATGTCATGATTAGAGACCGGATAGTTCGGACGAGGATTAATTATAATTAGCTTCAAATTTAAAAGTTTTCCAAAAATTTATGAAAATAATAACTTGTTTTTAATGCAATATATTTAAAACTATAACGGGTGTAATTTCGGTCTATTTTAAGTGAAACACATATATAAACAAAACAAAGTTAGCGTTATGTTAAATTATTTTATATACACTTGCAAATTTAGTCAATATACACAATAATAGTTATTTTTGTTCGATGCACGTCAAATGTCAGGCATAGATAAAGAAAGAAATAGTTATGAAACTGACGTTATATTTTTTTAAACCAAATTAGCACTGTAGTTGTTGGGTTATGGAACTAAAAGTGGCGGAGGAGGAAAGGGGTGGGGTTTCCCGGGTATTTCAAATGTTTCAGTGGATATAGTTGTAAGCATAATTAAATGTTATTATTAAATGATACAATTGTTATGATTTATTTTGTCTATTTTTAATATTACTAACGAAAACAATATTAAAAATAGACAAAATAAATCATAACAATTGTATCATTTAATAATAACATTTAATTATGTTTAAAATTAAGAACAAGCAGTTAGGAATTATACAGAAACAGAAAAACAATAACTAGCAGACATAATTATTTATTAAGAAGTAGAAGTTTATTTAAAGTTCTCCTATTACTAAAACAATCCGAGGTAAAATGTTTTTTGCACACACGAACTCTGTTAGATATCACTTCCATGGACAAGCCATCTAATTTTGGATTTCCAATGTTCCTCATTCACGTTTTATATAATTCCGGAGCCTCACGTATTTTCGGGTTTGGAAAGCGATTTCTAGTAGGTTCATTACTATCACACCTCAAAACAAAGCATGTAACACCCATTTTCCGTATTGAACAATCAAATTACTAAATTACAGAATAACTACGCACAAAATATCACAATTAAAAAAACGCTTAATGCTAATGACGGAAGATGATTTTCACACTAAATACAGATTTTGACGCTAATGACAGGAGCCGTAACAGGCAACATCCTGTCATGTAGCTATAGCGACTGGGGCGCTATTCGTGTTGGGTTATGGAACGTAATATGGTTTTCGTTGTGCCATTAGAGTTTCACCCCCCTGACGTCATGCCGTGGTTCGTTTCCACTGTGTTTCAACTGTTTTTTCAACGGCAACTAGGAACACTCCGGTGTTACAAACAAATTTAAATTATCTAATGTTATTTCTTATTTGTTTATTTATATTTGACGTAAATACTTTGAAATAACTTGTTTTTATGCAGGGCATTGTCAGTTTTATTTTCGGTCTTGGAGTCTAGTGTTATTTATAAAGCTGTTTTTTTTTTTAAATTATACAACAGTAACGTGAAAAGTATCCTTTTGTATGGAGCCAAAACGTGGAAAGGAGACAAGAAGTACATACAACGTATACAAACTTTTAAAAACAAATGTTTAAGGAAAATCTTGGGAATATTCTGGCCCGAAAAAATAACATACGAAAAACTGTGGGAAATAACAGAACAAGAACCAGTTAGGAGAACTATAAAAAATAAGAAATGGAAATGAATAGGACACACGTTAAGAAAATCAATGGAAAACATAGCAAGACAAGCAATAGAATATAATTCAAAAGGGAAACGGAAAACTGGAAGACGAACAGAGATATAGAAAAGAAGCATAAACAGGGAATATGCAGAAATTGGAATGACCTGGAATGAAATTAAAAGGAAAGCAAAGGATAGAGAAAAGTAGAGAGAGATCGTTAAAAAAATATGTGTAAATGAGAATTAATAACTGAAACACCAACTAAAAAGAAAAATCAGAAGAAGTGAAGTGCGCTGGACTAGCCAACCAACCACTTTTCTACCGGCTATAGAAACGCGTTTACGCACCCTATGCTCCACTCGGGAGCTAAAAGGACAACGAGAGAGATTATCACAGTGATGGTCTTATATCAAAGGAGGATCGATAGACTCCTAAAAATTTAATACAATTCAGATTATTATACTTACGTATTTATATGATAGAAATCAGTCTTAATAGTAGAAGTGAAATCGTTAAAGTAAATTAAATATAGTAATGCTCTTAAAATTGTAACATGCGGTACTCCATAGGTAATTTGTTAATTTGAGTCTATCGAACTTAGAATTTTTTATTCAAACAAACTATGTCCTGTTAGGTAGGTAGGATTTTCTACGCAGTCATAGCCTTGGTTTAACTCACTACAATGACAATGATTTGGTCAAAAGGGTCATATCGTCAGCATATAAAATAAATTTAAAAAATATAATCTTAATATCAGAAGTGAAATCGTTAACCCCTTCAGTAATCAATAAAAAATTTAAAAATTGAAAAAACACATTTTTTTTTTATGAATGAATTTTATTTACTGAACATATATATCCTTCATAAAAGCCATTTCGGGCCCAAAATGGGATTGAAAGTTGATATTATGGTGCATAGTATGGATCGAGAAATAAAAGAAATTCATAACAAAATATTCATTTTCTCTCATACCTCGTTTGAATCATCGTAGCTGTCTTTTGTCTTGCTTCTACATACCATGAATCGTATTTATTTTCGCCCGAGTACATTCGGGAGTGATCTTTTCTGCAGGTAATGCTTGCCCGAGTTATCTCGGCTGTGGGAATTTTCGCACATAATAGCCGCCCGAGAATACTCGGGCGTAGTTCTTAAGCGGTTAAAGTAAATTAAAAATAGTAATGAACTTAAAATTGTACCATGCGGTACTCCATAGGTAATTTAGAGTTAATCTGACTTAGATTATTTATACAAACTAGCTGTTTTCTGTTAGGAAGGATTTCATAAGTAAACAGTTACTGTGAAACCGTACATAACAAGTTTGTTAAGTAATACAAGGTGTCTCAAAAGAAATTTGATATTTATTTAGCTTACTACGTGAACGCAACGTATCCGAGGGGCGCGGGGGTTATGTCAATCAGTAGCCTGGCTCTTGGGAATTCTGTCGCTATGGAGCGTTTCTCGGGAGCAGACCGCGCGTTATGCGTGTGAGAGTTTTACAAAAACGGTGATTCGGCGACTGTAGCGCGTAGAAAATTCTGCAGTATTCGAGGTTTTCGCCACTTAAATGATGCGCCAAGCATTCCTCTCATTCGACATTGGGTTAAAAAGTTTGAAGAAACTGGTACAACGCTGGATAAATCAAAATCCGGGTGACCTAGGTCATCAAGAACGGTAGAAAACGTGGAGAATGTTAATCAGTCTGTTCGTGATGACCCGAACCTTTCAATTCGGATGCGCGCAAGTGCTTTAAATGTGCATAGATCATCATTACATCGCATTATGCACAAAGACCTAAAGCTGCACCCCTACAAAATTCAATTGGTGCAAGAATTAAAGCCCCAAGATGCCAGTCAGAGGCTTAATTTCGTAAATCAGGTGATTGAGCGATTTTCAACGTTTACCAACATTTTGTTTTCGGATGCTCATTTTCATCTTAATGGCCACGTAAATAAGCAGAACTGCCGCTACTGGAGTGCAACGAATCCGAAACGCAAACATCAGAAACCCCTACATTCGCCTAAAGTGGTCGTATGGGCTGCGATGTCGGCGCAAGGAATTATCGGCCTTTACATTTTTGAAGACGAAAGGGAGCGTGCAGTTACAGTGAATTCAGAGCGTTATGTGGAGATGTTAGACAACTTCTTGGTACCTGAACTGCAAAACTTTCCTGGCTATAACCAAGGAACATGGTTCCAACAGGACGGAGCAACTTCACACACGTCCAATATGTCTCTGCCACGTGTTCGTGAAATTTTCTCAGGCAAATTGATCTCCCGGAGAGGTGACATAAATTGGCCTCCACGCAGTCCAGATTTAACCCCTATGGACTTTTTCCTATGGGGTTATCTTAAATCTAAAGTTTACGCCAATAAACCGACTTCACTGGCGCATTTGAAAGAAAATATCCGTCACGAAATGGCAGCCATCCCTGAATCCACCTGCCGAGACGTCATAAGTAATTTTACTGTTCGATTAAATGAGTGTCGAGAACGCGATGGTCTACATTTAGACGATATTATTTTTAAGAAATAAATCCCCAAAAAGTGTATTTTAATAATTAATAAACATTTTTTCTATATACGGCTTACTTTTTTTTTAATCGATCCACTAAATATAAAATGTCTTTTGAGACACCTTGTATATCATAAGATACGCAGTCAAAGCCTTGTTTTAGTTCACTAAAATGACAAAGATCTGGTTAATAGGGTCGTATTGTCAGAATGTTAAATAGATTTAGTCTTTCTTTTAGATTTCTAGTTTCATCGAACGTAATATCTCATAGATTTAAAAATGTGTATGCGTTAACTCCGAGTCCTCTAAGTATATATTGTCGATGTGATGGAAACGTTCCGGCCATTAGATTTTAATACAGTATCTGTTCAGCGAGGCATGCCAGGGTGAGGATGACGGAATAGCCGTGATATTGACGGGGCGGCGACAATAGGTTAGCGGGTAACTCGGCCGTCCATAGCGGCCATAGCGGTGGCGGTGGCCTTCACTCTTCGCACCGTGCTCGTCACACCTAATTGTATCCAGGAGGCCGCTTGAAGCTCATTGGAAACAACTCACCCGCAACACTCGAGGGAAACACATCGTTAGTGATGTTACAATCATCGCTGCTACACAATACTATCCACGAGCTTTATAGTCAATTTAGGGTCTGCTAAGTTAATACTATTAACAGGTGAACTGTATCTATAGCTCTAGAAGCTTTGATGATATATTCTCCTATATACAATGGTGGTAAAAAGTATTACATCACCCGGCAGATTTTACGCTTACTCAAATATTTTTGTTATTTTTACTGACATTTTAAATATTTCGTCATACAATAATGTTCACCACATCAGCTATATGAGGATTACCTATTATGTTTCTACAAACGACCACTAGATGGCAATATTGAAATGTATAATTACCATTTTCATAAAATTTGACATTTGTTATTGTGGAATCAGTGCAGCTTACAAATTGACTAAGTACTTTCATGACAGTGAGCATTTAAGAAAAACAAGTTTGTGAAAAAATGGATATTACTCGTGAAGATTTTCGTTGAATGATTTTTTACAATTTTTGTAAAGGCCTAACTCAACAACAATGCATAGATTCGCTTCCTTCAACTTTTGGTAATGAAGCACCATCAGAAAAGACTGTTTACAATTGGTTTACAGAATTTCGTCGTGGTCGTGCGTTCGTCAGTGATGAATCTCGTGAAGGTCGACCAAAATGATTGAAGAAGATCGGCATGTGACTTACCATGAGATAGAGGCATCCTTTGGCATACTGCAGACTGCAATACATTCGATTTTGGATGAACATTTAGCTGTGAAAAATATCTGTTTCCGATGGATTCCGTATAATTTGACCGAAGCTCAAAAAAAGGCTCGTGTTGATTGGTGTAAGGAATTGCTAAAAAATTTTAACCTAGGCACTGCAAAGAGAGAATTGGTTTTCACGCATGCAAAAGTGTATAAATCTTAATGGTGAATATTTTGAAAAGCAATAAAACAGATTGTTCAAAAAAAAAATTTTTTTTTTCTTTCTTAGTTTTTGTAAAAACTTAAAAGATAGCCCTCGTACTATATAGCATTAAAATTTTATTAAACTGAAATAAATGTAGTGCAGATCGCACTCTACTGCAGGCGCAAGACATTTTTTATGCCTTTCATGTGAAATTTGATATGTTATTCAGAATTAAAGAATATATATTTTTAATTTACGCAAGTGACTTAATAACTAATTATTTTACAAATATGACAAACTTAACCATGACTTCATTTGCTGATGACAATAATTTCCTTACTCGATGTAAAAACACGACAGATATTGAAACCTCCTTTAATAACGTAATGAAAATAGCATCCACATGTGCAAATAAAAATAAATTAACCCTAAATATTAATAAGACATCTTGTGTAGTCTTAAAAACACCACAAAATAAATTCATTCCGCCTAAGAAATTAATTTTTGAAAATCAAATAGCAAAAATATCGGATACCTCACTCGTACTAGGACTAACTCTAGACAAAAACATTAACTGAACAGACCCCATCGATAAACTGTGTAGAAGGTTGTGCTCATTGTCTTTTGAATTTTTATTCCTCCTAAGGTCGTTGAAACTGAATTGTAGCATCAAAGTGCTAAAGAATGTATACTTTTCATGTTTCCACTCACATTTAAAGTACAATATTATCCACTGGGGCCAATCGACTAATTGCAAACAAGTATTTCGTCTCCAAAAGTCAGCAATACGAGTCCTTCAATCGCTGAACTCCAGAGACTCGTGCAAGAAATATTTCACCCAACTTAACATATTAACTCAACCAGCAGAATATATTCTATCTCTTCGTCTATGTTCGTCTACAAAAACAAACAACTGTTCCTAAAAATGGAACATTCCCATAACACAAGGAACAAAGATGCACTAGTCCCAAGGCCACACAATTTAACCTTTTACCAAAGGGGTGCCCATTTCAATTGCTGTAAATACTATAATGCGCTTCCTGATGAAATAAAGTTGTCAAAAAATGCACTCATCTTCAAGACCAACGTTAAAAAATACCTAAAGAGAATTGTATGACGTTAAGGATTGTTTTTAGATAATTTCCATATTTATTGCTTATTACTGTTTGTTTATTGATTTTCTTTTCATGTAATAGTATTATTGTTGTACATTGTTATTATATAATATTTATGTACATGAAAGACAAGAATAAAACTAAACTAAACTAAACTATATTAATTTCTATAAACTTGATAAGCAGCAAATATTATTTATTGAATTAACTTGAAAGTACTATATGTGTTTATGAAAATACACTTGTACAGAAGGACTTAAAATTGTACCATGCGGTACTCCATAGCTAATTTGGTGGTAATCTGTTCGCAAACAGTTGATTTTGGTTTGTACGCGCCTTTAGATGAGCAGTACGCGGAAACTCTCCTCTAAATATGATACTAAAATGATTTTCAGATGAAATCTTTTGATGAGATATGTAACTGTGTTCAAAATTTCCATATTAATAAATTGTAAATTATACTAAATTAACAACTGGTCTTTCTCATCAGCTATAATTGCCTACCTGTCTTTATAATTATCACATCTCCCTTACATCTTTGTCTCTGGAACTCTCTCTCTGCCTCTCATATGATTCTGAGAGAAAAGTTTCTGAAATGTTGGAGATGATCTGGTCCGGGCCGGGAGGGGGCAAGGGGTAGATATTCACGAGTTGTTGAAGGCAGGTACAGACTTGCAAACTTGCGGAATATTTTCATTCTATTGACAAGTTTCATGACATTGTAAAACTTTATATTTATGAGAAGTTGGATGGTTGTTGGAGAAGTGCACTGCTTCATAAAACTTCAAGGGGTTTCTCTTATTAAACTCGTATAACCTAAAGTTGCGCATATATCTTCATACTTCATACATTTCATGAATAACGATATAATCGTATATATGATATTACTTCAAAAAATTGGTTTCATAACTAAATTTATTAATAAAAAATTGATGTTAAGTGTAAATTTTCACACAGTTCAGGGTTCTGTAGGTTCATATTAAAATTCATAACTTTAGAGTACCATTTTTTTTTTTCACAAATTTTTATTTTTATTTCCGTCATAATTTATAGGAGCAAATAGCCACCTTTGCTGGGCGTTAAAAAAATCAACCAATTTAGTAACATCATGACGAGGGGTACACTGTAAAAAAAACCAGGGAATTTACATGATACGTCAAGAAAAATTAATACAGTATTCCAATTAATTTTGCAGAACTCTGTAAAATTAATTCGAATACTGTATTAATTTTACAGAGCTCTGTAAAATTAATTGGAATACTGTATTAATTTTTCTTGACGTATCATGTAAATTCCCTGTTTTTTTTACAGTGTACCTTTTAAGTTTTTACAAAAACTAAGAAAGAAACTTTGGTTTGTTAGGTCCATTTTCACCGCCAGTATTGTATTTAAATTGAAGACGTAGAGCGATCCGCTGGTGGTAAGTGTAGGTGTTAAATTAAACTCATAATTTGTGTTTCGATTAGTTTCGTGGGGTAAACCCACATCATCAGAAAATTATAATTGCTACAAAGTAATACATTACCGTCAAATGTTGTACAAAGGGAAATACAAGTTTAAATATCAAAGTAAAATCTATAATACTAACCTACTGCTGATTAACCTACCCTGTTTTGAAAAGACATGGTGTGCCCATAACCTAATGGTTTCCATGATATAATATCAAATTAAAGCGATCATATCGATATAAGAACAGTTATACACGTTAAAATATAAACTGACACTCTTAAACAAAGAAGAGTGTGGGATACCTATCTCATCATCATAAACAGTCTTTTCTGATGGTACTTCATTACCAAAAGTTGAATGAATCGAATCTATGCATTGTTGTTGAGTTAGGCCTTTACTAAAATCGTTAAAAATCATCCAACGAAAACCTTCACCAGTAATATCCATTTTTCAAGCTACTCAGTCAATTTATAAGCTGCCACTAATTTCTATAATAAATGACAAATTTTACGAATATTGTAATGACACATTTCAATATTACCATCTAATGGTCGTTTGTAAAAATTTAAAAGGTAACCCTCGTACCCTATCTTCAATGATAAAAAAGTTGTACATTAAGTAATGCAACTTCAACCACTTGAATACAGTTGGTAAATATGAACACAATTTTTACTGACTTACATCTAAGACTTGTTCTTACTAATTTGGTGCTGCTGAACTCAAATATCACATCAGTTTTTGCGTATCACATCAGATTTTTGCTCTACAACAAATACATATTTTCTGCCAAATAATGCTTCTATCGTTTAATTATACACGTCGATACTGTAAATGGTACAAATTTGGCGAACAATAAGGACTAAATAATTAGAAAATATTCTTAAAATTTTATTTATAGTGAAAGAAAGAAAATGAGAACAGTTTTAATTACATTTTAATGCATTGGAGTATTAAAATTAAAATATAAAATAATTTAAGGATTAAATGGTCGTCTGTAAGATCTTCTGGAGTGCACCATTCCCGATAAGTCTCTTTTAATACTCCAACAGTAGTCAGCCATCATGTGAGTATCCCACCTTCCTTGATAACGTCTTTTCATCTCTTTTAAATCCTGATGGAAACGTTCACCCTGTTCATCACTAACATCTCCAAGATTGACAGGATATTTGTCAAGATGACTGTTTAAAAAATGAAGTTTCACGCTCATGTTGCACCCCAGATGATGATAATTTTTAATTAAATTTTCAACGACTTCCACATAAGCAACTAAGCCTTTTCTGGGAAACTTATTGTACAAGTACAAACCTGAACATTTAATGGATGCAGCGGTCATACTTTACGTACCTTACCCTTGCAACCCCTGCGGTTGTAAAAAGGTCTATAACAAGTACCTGCATGTAAGGCGTTCCTACGAAATATACTGGACAACAAGAACGAAGTTAAAATTATAGTAGACGTATATCAGAACGTGAAAAGGTGAAAAAAGTCAAAATACGATAAAACAAAAATTTGACGTGATAGGCAGAAACTGTTAACATTTTTGTTGACCAGTGTTTATTTTAATTAATTCTACTTCCTCTTATTTTGTTGGCTTTAGTTTAACACCATTTTTGGACCGTAACAATATTTTCAATGTCAAGAATTAGAACCACGTTTTTCATAATTGGACGAACCGGAAGATCTTTCCTGTTTTCTCGAGTACATTTCCAGCCCTGCTAATAACGCACTCCACATTATTTTTTGTCTGGTGAACAATTTAGTGGTGTTGCGCATTGTAAATTTGTAGTTGTTTTATTGTCCAGTGACAGTTTTTAAAGTGGAGATTGTGTCGTTATGCTAGCCTCCAGTCTCAAGAGCAGTGTGCAAGAGCTGCGAGTGCAATTTTAAAGTTGAGACGAGGATTTGCCGACTTGAATCACATAGTATTATTTAGAGTTGTCACTTTACAAACGATTTGAGCGTGCTCTGAAATACAAATCCGACATTTTTCAAAGCTGACATGCATACATACATGTTACGTACATTTGTATTTCGTTTTAGAGAACTTAGCCTGAGAGCTGCGTCGTTAGGTAACGTCTGCGACCCAACAATACATTTCGTATGAATTGAACAGTGGCATATAAAAATACGACATTGGAAAATGAGTTCTAAAAATTTGCCACAAATATCTACGGTTTTTCTGCATTTATTTAAGTCTTTACTAGATTAGTAAGAAATATATTATTATTAATAATAATAATAAAAATCAGCTGAGGCCACCACAGGACCGACCGCCATCATAAAGTAATTGTATAAAATACATTCTAGCAGCAGAGTAGAAATTACTTGGCCTAATATGGAAACCTTGCATATAAGTATGAAAAATATTTTGGTTTTATCAAAAAATACGTATTTTGGACGACCAAAGGAGTAAGACAAGGGTGCCCAATCAGCCCAACCCTTTTTGCAGTATACCTGGCAGATATAGAAATCCACCTCAGTAAAGGACAGACGGGAGGTATGGTGATTGGTAACAGGAAGTTTTGGTCACTGTCTTACGCTGATGACTTGGTACTAGTAGCAAGAACCGGAGAAGAAATGAATTCAATGATTAAGAGGCTGGTAAAGTACTTGGAGAGGAACGACATGACCATAAGCACGGCTAAAACAAAAATAGTAAGGTTCAGTAAAGCCAGACGCAGGGAACCAAATGAAAAATGGCTATGGCAAGGCACGGAGATAGAAATAGTAAAATCAGTCCAATACCTAGGTTACACTTTCCAAAGAAACGGGAAATCGGAAGGGCATATGAAGGAGATGGCAAGGAAAGCTAACATAGCACTTTCGCAGATATGGGGAATTGGACAAAGAAAATTCAGAAACAACTTTAGATTAAGAATGCTCCTTTTCGACAAACTCGTGGCACCCATATTGTACTATGGAGCTGAGGTATGGGGATGGAAAGAGCAAGAAGAGATAGAGAAAATCCACAACAAATACCTACGATGGACACTTTCAATCGATAAAAGAACACCGCTCTACATATTACACGAGGAAACGAAGAGGCATAAACTATGCGTTGAAACGGGCAGAAGAGCAATAATATACGAGGAGAATACAAGAAGATCGAATTGGAAAGAACTGGTTTTTGTATGCTGGGAGCAGATAAGAAGAAAAGAAGAAAATAAACTAGAAAAGAATGATTGGGAATTAGAACGCACAAAGTATTACGAAAGAAAAGGCTATTCAATAACAGAAGTAGAGAACCGAAGACGAATGGAAGTTAGCTTAAAAGAAGAAATTGTGAGAAGGGAAAAGGACATGGAACTACAACAACGAAAAGAGAAGATACAGATATCAAAATACAACCCCAGATACAGGTTTTTAGAAAAAATAGGCATGCCTGTGTATCTAAGAAAACAATCAAAAAACCAAAAAATAATCGCCAGATTCAGAGTAGGAAACGAAGAAAGAAGGAACGAATATTGGAGAGAAAAAGAAGAAAAGAAGTGCAGAATATGTGAGAGGAATGAAGAGACAATAGAGCATCTAACACGTGACTGCAAGGAAGAAGTGAGAAACCCGAAATCAGCCATACAAATACTAAATGACGAAAACCCGGATGAAACCTGGATGAAGAACATATTAAATAAAAGACTATAAATGACAAAATTTAAAAAAATGTACTGTACATATAATAATTGAACACTGTTTGCTACCAGAAAATGTAAATGTATGAAAATTTTAACACCGCAAGGTGAAAATAAATCTTTACTACTACTACTACTACTACAAGTACTTCATGATGGTCGGTCCTGTGGTGGCCACAGCTGATTTTTTTTAAGCACATTTTTGGCTAAAATCGTGTAAAAAAAGAATATTAAAAAACTACTTTGCGTTCCTTAATCAACGTTTTAAGAGTTTTCTCTTGATGCCACAAATTTTAAAAAACTTATTAATTTTTTCAACGACCCAAAAAATTCAATATTTTTCAAAAAACGAATCTGATCAAAAATTGCTGTTGAATTATTAGACCGGGAGCTCATGACATTTTTGGTCTCCGATTTCATACAGCATGCCTTTTGGAGGAGAGAATATTTACCCTGTGACAACAAAAAAGGGATGGTACTAAACCCCTGCACGCTTTCCGGTCATAGGAAAAATTGCATTTCCACTTGCACAAAATTTTTTTCTCTGATTTAATATTGCTTGCTCTTTTGTCAAAGGAAAGTTATAACAAATTTAAAGTCTTTTAATTATAGGTATGAAAACGCGGAAAATCATATTTTTTTATTCAGCCCTTTGGGACCCTCCGAATCACATACATATATTTAAAAGACTTTAAATTTGTTATAACTTTCTTTTGACAAAAGGGCAAGCAATATTAAATCAGAGAAAAACACAAAAATTTTGTGCAAGTGGAAATGCAATTTTCCCTATGACCGGAAAGCGTGCAGGGGTTTAGTACCATCCCTTTTTTGTTGTCACAGGGTAAATATTCTCTCCTCCAAAAGGCATGCTGTATGAAATCGGACACCAAAAATGTCATGAGCTCCCGGTCTATATTTTGGTTCCGACCAATGTAAATTATGGAGATTTTTTCAGATTTTTGGGGTGGGGGACAGAAACTACGGGGTTGGCAGAATATTGAATTTCATCCTTGTGTATATTTTTAGCGCAGTAATAAGTTTTAATCATATTGGCCGTGCCCATATTTGCACATTATTGCAATAAACATATTGAAAATGTAATAAAATCATACGCATAAAAATAAGATAGATGTCGGCAGGAAAAAGCAATTTATCTAAGTGCACATATCGAGGAGTCAATATTTCCACTGTGTCTGTTCTGTCTGCACATGTCTGTACATGTCTTCACACGTCTGTACGTGCGTATGTATGGGTACCTATCTGGGAAAATTGAAATGGAAAAACATGTTTATTCTGTCATCAATTCAGATTAATGTCGGAGAGCCAGGGACTATCCTCGCTCAGGATCATGTTGATAGTCTGATGGGAGACAGAATCAAAATAGAATATGTCTGTCAATATTTTCCTTTTTTTCTCGTAAACGTAATCTAGACGAAGATCAAATGAACTAGAAAAAAAGAATATATGTACTCATAAAACCAGTTTGTTGAACTTTCTAACTGTTGGCAGTATTGATAGAATAAATGGTCTACAGCAGCGGTTCTCAAACTATAGTACGCGTACCATCTAGTGGTGGTACGTAAGCAGACATGACCATAAACCATTTGTACGAGTTAAGTTTTATGTTGGAGCACGAAATTAAAGTTAAATTTCAGTTCATTAATATCATCAACTCCATTGTCAAATGCTTTCTGAAGCTTTTAAAAAATATTTCCAAGAAGACTATTCCGAAATGCTGTGGATAAGGAACCCATTTATTATTGAAAATATTCCACCAACCATGAGTAATAACGATAAAGAGTCGTTGATAGAACTATCTTGCGATGGAGATTTGAAAATTGAGTGAATCAAAACTTGATGAGTTTTGGCTTAAGGCTAAAACTGAATATCCCGAATTGACCAGAAAAGCATTGTTGTTATTAGGTGTGTTCGATTTGCACATTTGCAGTTACTGTTTACTGCCGCGTTACAAAAATCTGTTCGTTTTGTTTCGCAGTAACTGCAAATCTGTTCGATTTGTCGTAATTTACTGCCAGTTTATGACGCTACTGCGAAAAAGTTACAGCTGCTTCTCTTGCGGATTATTTGTTACGGCTGTGTTTGTTTACCTTTTTGAGTTGGTACCATAGATAAAGAATAAATGGTTGGTACTTTGTTTTTGACTTTTTGACAGGAATATGGCTAGCATATTTGTTTTGATATTTATACTATATTCTTTGATGGCTAATGTCTTACAAATTCTTTTTTTTTTTAATATCCTGGGACAATAGTTTCTACAAAAATTTTCAGCTTTTCTATCCTGGGGCACTTTGTAAACCTTCGCAATACAGTTCATAAATTCATCATCCGAACTCGAAAAATCTAAATCTGAATCAGATGATTCTGGATTTGATAATATTTCAAGATCCATTAAATATATCTAATATTTTTCACCCTTTCGACACTAGACTGACCAGATTTTTTTCACAGAAAAAGAGTATACTAAAAAAACAAAGGTTACACTCCAAAAATTTAAATAATGAGCAAAAACAAGAGGTCCTCATTCAAAAATACTAGTGACGAGCAAAAAAAAAAAGAGTACGTCTGGTCACCCTATTCGACACACAAGATAATCTCCGAACCAAATCGTAAAAAGATTCTTAACCTGGAAAGTTATCTGACATCTGTCTGACATTTAACATTTACGTCAGACGTACTTCTTATTCTTTACGTATAAACAAATCGAACAGAAAATTAAACTCGCTGTATGTTATCAGTTTTTAGTAGTAAATTGCTAACTGCAGCGTTTTACTGCGCGCGTCTAGCAGTATAACGCGAAGGTGCTAATCGAACATACCTTTTGATGCCCTTTTCAATAACCTATCTCTGCGTAACCGGATATTCTTCCATGGTGACCATGAAAACAAATTTCGTAATAAATTAACTATCGAATCCAATTTGCGTTTATAATTCAATAAAACGGAACTCAACCTCTTATCACTTGTTTCAAGCTTACAGCTTCATCCTTCTCACTAAACTTGGTAGGTGTATTATCATAAAAAATATAAAAAAAATGTTGAATTAATTCGGTTTTGTCCAGCATTTTCAAACTGGGCGTCGAAGATTAGTGCGCGAAGTTTAACGAAGCTTAAAAACCTTATTATTTTCTGATATGCGTATTTCTTGTAGTAATATATTTTTTACCATTTAAAAATGTGTCTGTATTACTTTATAAAATAAGGGAGGGAGGTGCCAAGGTTGCTTGTTTTTCAAGAGAGGCGTAGTAACCTGTTATTTGGAAACCCTTTGAAATGTGAATTAGTTTGTAGGTATGTACGACCGATTTATTTTTTTGACAACATTGTCAAAATGTGGCATCGATCTAGATTTGTCAATGGTACGCGACTGTTATTCACATAAGTGGTACGAGAATAAAAAAGTTTGAGAACCTCTGGTCTACAATATTCTTTTTGTCTGTCTCTCCGAGGTTCACGCAAAAATGAATGGATATATTTATTTTATAAACCATACAGAATTTATCTGAACCACAGAACTTTCTCTTTCTTCTGAAATATAAGGATTTATATTTTTCTTCTTATTTATTTTATTTATTTTTAAAAACTCACTAGTCATTATATTCCTTAATGTAATTGTTTCAATTCTAAATTATATATATTAAAATATTTCTTTCATTTTCCGAAATTTCAAATATTTTGGATATTTTAAATACTGTTCATACTTGAAATACTCATATTTCCAATACTTGAGCAATTCAAGTGTAGCGGGCCACTGGTACGCTACTTAATATCGTACCATTGATAATAACTAGGTAGCGAGCATGTGATTTAATATAAAGTATAATCTCAAACTGAAATGAGATTCATGACTAAAGGAGTTCGGGTACTAGGCGTGAGTTTTAAACAGGGTTTATCATTATGATACGTGAATTAAATGATATGCATTGTATCATAATATAAGATTTACAAATCAGTTTAATGTTAACGGAAAAAATAGGCTCCCTCTGACCGAAAATAATTCCCAATAGAAATCCGATTTTAAAAATTAAGTTTTTTTATTTATTAGGAGTAGAAAAGTATAAAATAATTGATGTGAAGTGTGAACTTTCACACATTTCAGGGTTTCGCAGGTATTTAGTAAGTGAATAATGACTATTTGGGATGCCAAAACAGAATGTTAAAATCAGAGCCGCACTAAGGGGGGGGGCAGCCCTTAGCGCACTAAGGAAAAGGGCGCTGACGGGCTTGCTAAGGAGCGCCATTGTGAAGATGAGTACCTTTTTTTTTTTGCTCGGTACTTGGATTTTGGGAGGTAAGTACCTTTTTTTTTGCTCATCGCTTAAATTTTGAGAGGTAAGAACCTTGTTTTTATTTACCAAGGGCGCCAAAACACGGCTCTGCCCCTAGCGCAAGTTTTCCTTACTGCGGCTCTGGTTAAAATATTTTTCACAAAAAGAAAACAAATCGGCAGATTTCGTTTCCGTTGTATAAAAGAATTCGATTAATATCGTTATTTACTTTTGCTACCGTTCTCAATCCCTAATTTAAACGGTCCTTTTATGTAGTTGATACGGTCCTGAATAGCGCATTAAGTTTCTTAACGAAAATCCGTGTTACAAACAAAGGGGTTGATAATAAATAGGTATGAGGGTCTCCATTAGTTTTACCGGGTTCATATCTCAGCGTTGCCCGACACTCACAAAAAATATTTAACACGATATAGAAGAGTTTTTATAAAGACTCCGCTCTCATTTATTGAGTGGCTGCGTTTAATGTAAGAGGCTTGTTTATGGCCCTGTATTTCAACTGGTTTTACTTCAATTGTTCTGGGAATTGAAACGTTTTACAGAACAATACACACAACGATATTTACTTGTGACATTTTGTTTATTATGCACGACCGCTCTCACCATTATAATGATAGTATTTATAAAAAAAAATTGATGTGAAGTGTGAATATTCACACATTTCAGGGTTTCGCAGGTATATAATAAGTGAAGGCGGTATGCTGAGTGTGTAGGACAAATTTTACTTTGTAGTAATCACGGCAAAATGAACGATATTTTTAAAATAATTTATGGTCTGTTAATCATATAATAAGACTGGTTATTAAATTTACGCTCTTAAAAATTAAATACAACATTTGTCAAAATATAACTAGAATTTTGACAAAATAATTTCAACATAATAAAAATGCAAAAAAAAAGAACAGAAAAAATAAAATTCACTCCGTACTCGAACTCGAAACCTTTCGTTTTCCAGCCAGTTTAAGAGTGCCCTAACGCATGTCGCCATCGCACGCCATGCATGTGAGTGTCTTACATTGGTATAACTTTTGTACTTTGTGAACCAAAAACCACAAAAAATGCGTTATTTTCCAAAAACATAATCTGATCAAAAATTCATGTTGTACTATTTCGGTTCACACCAATATACATTACGTGAAATTTTTTTAGATTTTTAGTTTAAACCATCTGGGCTACAGGGTGTGGGACAAAATTTTTTTTGCACATTTTTGGCAAAAATCGCATCAAAATAATTTATTTTGCAAAAATAAAAATTTGATCGTTAATCCACGTACTAAGGGCTTTCATTTGATACCCTACTCAGAATTAAAAAAAAATATTTTTGTTTTCGATGAGCACATATTTGTTTATATTTTTAGGGGGGTATGTTTTTTAGATGTTTTAGTATTTTTCCTATGTGCGGGTCAAAGAGTTGTATAAGCATGCCAAATTTCAACTCTCTAGGTTTAGCCGTTTGGCTACAATTTTTACCGAACAGACAGACAGACAGACAGACAGACAGACAGACGACAAAATGACGGTATAAGGGTTTTTTGGTCATACCTACAAAACCCTAAAAAAATAGTTTAATTACGTGAGTTAGGGTTACCAACATTTTGACAGTGAAGGACTCCTATTTTAGGGTCAGAAAAATACGGTGAACCCCTTTAAAGTGATTAATTTTTGCCAACCTAAATTAGTGCCACACTATTATTGAGTTTTTACCTGTTGTGTGGCCAAAATTGTTATAAATAAATAAAATTAATGAATAAATTTTACTTAAACTATGATCTTGGCTTTAGTATCCGATACTAGGAATATTAAAATATGATGTGTGAAGTATGAATTTTCACATATTTCAGGATTTTGTCGGTATTTAGTAAGTGATAAATTATGGGTACATTTTAAAAATAATACATTTCTTTTATAATAAAAATCAGCTGTGACCACCAAAGGACCGACCGCCATCATAAAGTACTTGTATAAAATACATTCTAGCAGCAGAGTAGAAATAACTTGACCTAATATTTTTGAACAGAGATATTATTTATCATGACCATGGAAACGTTACATATAAGTATGAAAAAATTGAGACTTTTGAAAAATTTTACAGAAAATATCCGAAATTTTTCGTTTTATCAAAAAACGTCTCAAATAAAAGTCATTAGTTATTGCATTTATAGCAACATTTGTTAAATAAATTTTTTCGAAATATTTTTCTGTTGCTAAGATATTCGCAAAAATCTTAAAATCGACACGAGTAAACTCCCATTTCTAGTCAACCGATTTTTACCAAAAGTTGATCAACTCGTGCCATTGATGGTAGAAGCTTAAATATGAAGTTTCATAAAAATCCTTTTAGCCGAATTTGCTTTGCACGTGTACACAGGCAGACAGACGGACGGACGGACAGACAGACAGACAGACAGACAGACAGACAGACAGACAGACGAACGGACAGACAGACCGACAGACATCATGCCAAAAATAGTCAAAACGTTATGTAGGGACCTCAACTCGTGGAGATCCATCAAAATCTCGAAATGTCAAAATCGGTATGATCACAATACCTCTCTTATATATTTTGGCGGTCGGTAAAAATTTATTTTGTGGTATTAAAACAAAAAATCATAGAATTTAGACATTAAGAAATACAAAGTAGTTTTTTTAAATTTCTTTCTTTAAACAGTTTTTTTTTTCCCATAAATGTACTAAAAAATAATATTTTACGTAGCGATTCGCATAGATTTGGTCTTTTGCGTGTTAATTGATTCTCCAATCTCTCTAACTTCTTCTGTAAGTTTCCTCAAATTAAGCATCGTAATTTGTAAAGAAGTGAGATAGATAGCATTAATTCCAATGCTGCCTCGTAAAGTAATAATTTAAAAATGCAAAGCGAAGTTATCGAGCTGTAATGTTCTTTCTATTGAGTTATTAATCCTGGTGAAATTGAGCAGATGTCATTGTTAAAGCCTGAAACATTGTAAGTCTGTCGGGGCGGAGAGCTGATGGCGAGCTGATGGAGACTGGTGTGGAGCTGGAGCTGGAGCTGGAGTGTGAAGAGTGGAGAGTTGAGAGATGTTTGTACAGGAGAGTACATTAATTTGCGGATGACAGGTGGCGTGCCGGGAACACTGAGCGAGGCTTTAAATTATAGCCGCGACTTACAAAATGGCAATCTAATACTGTAACAAACTACATAATGCTATACAAACAGAATCAAGTGCGCTCCGACAGGATTGGACTAACATAAATTCACAACAACGGAAAATTAACCAACTTTATAACATGATACCAACATAGATAAACAACGATGTACGACAAAGGATCAAATACTTTTTTTTTCTGAAAGTAATTAAAGATCTACTGCAAAGAAGTTTTACATTTATCATAGTAGGCATGTTAGTTAATGTCATAAATAATTGCAACTTGATTGTATCGAAAAGCACCAGGTTATAATCTTATAACCGGTGAAATCCTAAAAAACTTACCTCGGAAAGTCGTTATCCTCTTCACAATTATATACACACCTCGGAAAAGTCTAGGGATATAAAAAAATATATGAAAATAAATAGCGTATGGTTTCTTTTGTACGTTTATTGTATTCTATCAAATAAAATACTCAATAAATGGAATCTATACAGAGAAAATTCACTTTTGTAGTATGTAATAGGCTTAATATTGTAAATTCAGATTATTTAAAAACATTTCAATTATTAAAATTATGTCCACTTAGAATATTTATTAATCCTTTAAATACAGGACTGCATGTAGGATATGTTAGTACATGAATTTATAATTTTACACAGATTTTGATAAGTAAAATAATTTATACAATTGATAAAACAATAAAATCATACATTAAATTACCCAAAATCAATGTTCCCCATTGGCATGACTACACCAGTCTTTACAAGATTTTAAGAATTCATAAAAAATACCTTAATCTTCCGCTTAAATACAGCAAACTGCGTTTCATTTCTGACATGGAATGGCAGTGAATTAAAAAATTTAATACCAACAGTTTTTGGTGATTTTTTTTGTCAGTTCCAGCATGTTTGCTGGAGTTCTGAAACAATCTTTTCCTCTGGTGTTATATGAATGCTGGTTCAAATGGCGAGCAAAGTATATTTAATTTTTAAATACATAGACCAGCAACTCTAGGATGTAAATACCAGGAACTGTTAATAATTTGTATTTTACAAAAATAGATCTGCATGATTCAGTGCGTCTTTTGTTTGCTATACAACGTATTATTCTTTTCTTGGAAATAAATATGTCATCTACCATTGTTGTTGATCCCCAGAAGCATATACCCTTTTCACACCAGAACTTTAAGACGAGTGAACTTAAAGTTCACCGATGTTCAACATCGGTATGCTTTCACACTTGATGTTTAAATCTCCGGTGCTGTCATCAGCTACAGTAATTTTGTCCTTAAGTTACCGTCATGAAATTACCAGTTTTGAACTGTTTGCGCAGACGCACATTTTGAATTATTATAAACAAATATGAATATTACATTTCATTCTACAATAAAGACACTACAATAAAGAATATATTACACCTGTATAAACATGTAAGTCGATAAAAAAAAAAAAACATTGATAGCTCCATTCTCACAGTCTTCATTAAATTGCGTTATAATAATATTTATTTTAAATGTTATTTTTTGAATTGAATTACTATTTTGAATATGGATATACAATCTCGCTATTGTTTTGCTGAGGTCTTACTTATTTTTTTGTATTATTATTTTTTTTATGTATGTGTTTTATAGTGAAAAGTAAATTCTTTATTTACAAGTATAAAACGCGACTAATTTTCTTAAAATTTTCGCCCCCCCCCCGTGTTGCTGGGTCTGGCGGTATGGTAGTTCCGCCACTGCGTAAAAAGCTAAAATATACCTATATCAAATTTTAATAAAATATTTTGTGGAATATTTTCAAGTGATATTCAATTTGGTATTTATTTTATCATGTTCCATCAAGAGTCAACAGCTACATCTATCAATATTATACTGATAGAGTAAATAAAATATTATACTTAAACTTAAACCCACACAAAGACTTAACATAATAAAGACATTAGAGCATCAAAAATGGGGGGCACATAAAGAAAACCTACTGAGACTGTATCAAGCAATCATCAGATCAAAACTAGAATATAGCTGCATTGTTTTTAAACATATAAAACCGTCCTATAAGAAAATATTACAGACTATAGAAAACACTGCTCTTAGAATTGCAACCGGAGCTCTGCGCACTAGCCCAATCGACAGTCTACACTGTGAAGCTGGCCAGATTCCCATTGATTATCGTATGTCTCAACTCTCTTTATGCTACCTTGCTAATGTTGCTAGTTTACCAGATTCACCCATACATCATCAAATCTTCCAAAATCTTAACAATAAACTCACAATAAAAAACTCCTGTCCGATACAACAAGAATTATCACAAAACTTACGAGCTATAAATACGGAATTCCCGCCTATATTAAACCAGTTCTTTTCAAAATATCCACCTTGGACCATTACAAAACTCCATTTCAATTTATCCCTAACTAAATACACCAAATCTTCAACAACTCCTGATACTTTCAAAAAATCATACCAACAAGAAATCCAAAAATACCCACAATTCAATGCTATATTTACGGACGGTTCAATAATAGAAAATAAAACAGGAGCTAGTCTTCTTTTCAATGGAAAAGCATATAAATATCGTTTACCAACTACAGCTAGTGTGTACATAGCCGAAATGTATAGCATCCTGAAAGCCTCCGAATACATAAAAATTGATAAAAATCAAGAAAGAAGATACATCATTCATAGCGATTGTCTAAGTACGATCCTAAGCATTGAACAACTATATCCGAAACACCCTCTTGTCAAAAAAATACAGGAAAACATCCATGAAGCGATATCTGACGGCAAGGACATCATCATGATGTGGATTCCCTCCCATGTTGGTATAACAGGGAACGAGAAGGCAGACCATCTCGCCAAAGAAGCCATAGAGGAAGAAATCACCGAAATAGATATACCAGCTAGCGACATAAAGGCATTAATAAAGAAATCCATAAAAGTCAATGGAAGGAAAAGTGGCATTCAAATACCAGCCATCTCAGATATGTAAAAGAAGATACCAACAAGTGGCCAAGCAAGAGGAGTCGTAGAGAACAAGTCGTCCTAACTCGACTAAGAATTGGCCACACGTTATACACACACAAACATATCTTTGCAAGAGAAAACCATCCGATGTGCAACGGATGTGATACTAGAATCACTATACGTCACATTCTGCAGGAGTGCCCACAATATAATACCGAAAGACAGCAAAACAATTTAAAAAACAGTGTCCAAGAAATCCTGTCAAATAATAGTGAAAGTGAAAACCAAGTGTTAACCTTTTTAAAAAGCATAAATATATATTGTAACATAATATATCTTGTTGTTATAGTTACTTGTATGACAGTTAATTAATTAATAAATATATAATAAAATACATAACATGGTGGCAGCGAGCGGTTACTGAAAATATAAATAAATAATTAATTAAAAAACGATTTTAAGTGCTCCAAAATGAACCTTTTACCTCCTGAACCACTGGAAATGACCGGAAATATGAACACTAACTGGAAAAAATGGAAGAAAAATTTTGATATATTTATGACAGCGACAGAAAAAAATAAAAAATCGGACGAAATCAAGATAGCTTTATTCTTGCACTTAATTGGTCAAGAAGGAAGAGAAATAATGGAAGTCTTGCCTTTTAAGGAAAATGAGGAAAAAATATTCAATATTGTGGAAGACAAATATTGTGATTATTTTGAACCCAAGAAAAATATTGTAGTTGAGAGATTCAAATTTTTTACAAGAGAGCAGAAAGAAAATGAAAATATCACTACATATGTAACGGTACTTAACAAATTGGTAGCATCTTGCGAATTTAAATCAGACAAAGAAAGTTTAATAAGAGATCGTGTTGTATTAGGTGTAAAAGATAAAAAATTACAAAAGAAATTACTATCTAAAATGAACTTAGATTTAAAGAAATCAGTAGACATTTGCAAATCATATGAGTTGTGTGCTGAACAAATAAAATTAGTAAATTATACCGAATGTCCAAAGCAAGATTGTATTGACATTAATTTTATTAAAAAAGAAGGAAAACATCAAACTATGAATCGCCAGAATTCAAAACAAGTAAATGTTTCAAGTGACAGAAGTGGAACGTCAAATACGTCAAATATGTCAAATGTCAATAAAAATTTTAATTGTTCAAGAACGTCAAATACGTCAAATGTCAATAGAAAATTTACTTGTTCAAGATGTGGGTTTCAGCATAATATAAGAAAATGTCCAGCTTGGGGAAAAGAATGTAGTCGTTGCGGTAAATTAAATCACTATTCTAAACAATGTAAAGTTAAAAATATAAATCAAATTGACGAAGAAGACATGCAATATAATGATGAAGTTGATGACACTTTACAATTGGGTTGTCTACAGATTTCTAGCTTAACAGCAGATATAAAAAAGGAATTTAAAGAAATTATTACGGTTAACAAAATGAAAGTCCAGTTTCAAATTGATACTGGTGCTGATATAAATATATTACCGTTCAATTTATACAAGAAACTTAGACCATTACCGAAATTATATAAAACAAATTCAAAAATAACCTCATATACTGGACAAAAATTACAGTTTGAAGGAATGTGTTATCTCCAATGCGAAACATCAAAAGGAATTAAAAAACAACTGAAATTCATTGTTACTAAAATTAATTTTCTACCAGTAATTGGTGCAAAAGCAAGTTTTGAATTATTATTAATAAAAAGATTGAATGTACTAAATTGTGAAACTCCAAATAAAATTATTAAAAATTATTCAGATGTTTTTAATGGTGTTGACCAATTAAAAAAAATTTATGATATTAAATTAAGAGCAGATGCAATCCCAGTAGTTTCTGCAACTAGAAAAATACCAAAAGCATTGTTGCCTAGAGTAAAAGAAGAATTGGATAAATTAGAGGGTTTAGGTTTCATAAAGATACAGGAAAAACCAACTGAATGGGTTCACCCTATAGTTATTGCAGAGAAACCAGATAACTCAATTCGTCTCTGCATAGATCCAAGGGAATTAAATAAATACATAGTTAGGGAACGCTATGAAATTCCAACGGCAGAATCAATTTTTTCAGACATGGAAGGCTCCAAGTATTTCACTGTTTTAGATGCAGCATCAGCATTTATGCAGATTCCACTGTCAGAAAATAGTCAAGAACTTTGCACAGTGACTACACCTTTTGGAAGATATAGTTTAAAAAGAATGGGTTACGGGTTATGCTTTCTTCGTATAATTCTTCTTTAATTTCCCAGTATGGAAAAAATTCAGCCCTAATCTCTTTTTTATGTTTTGGCCAACCATTTTTTATATATTTTAATACTATTTTCAAGCATTTATCTGTCACTGTTGCTTCTATTATTTTGCTAAGGGCTTTATCTGTTATTTGCAACATATTAATTCTTTTTATACAATTATCTATAAAATTTGTTTCCATGGTTTCCATTTTCGGCTCTCTGGATAATGCATCTGCAATGTACATTTGTTTTCCAGGAACATGTGATAAATCAAAATCATACCTTAATAATTTTAGTACCATTCCTTGAATTCTCGGCGATAAATTATCAATTGGCTTCTGAATTAGCGATATAAGTGGCTTGTGATCAGATTCCACTTTAAAATGAGTACCATATAAATAAAAATGAAATCTCGTAACTCCAGAAGAATCAGAAGATAATAGCAATAAAACTGAAGAGGTAAAAAACGAAGAAAATAGAAATGAAAGTCAAATTCAAGAGAAGAGGACTCGGAGTGGACGTACAGTAAGAACTCCAGATCGGTACGTTCCTTGGAAAAAGAAGAACATGTAACATAATATATCTTGTTGTTATAGTTACTTGTATGACAGTTAATTAATTAATAAATATATAATAAAATACATAACATATATGATGAAATATAAAGCCCCCCGATAGTAAATTTAATTCACAGTTCAACAAAGTAAATAAACCTGAATGTAGCAAAAATGTTTGAGTTAATCTATTGTAATTATGTAATTTTATGTATTTTAATTATGTATTAATAAGTCAGTCAATGTATGTCGGTGCCAATAGTCTCCGTAACTGAGGCACCTTAAGCTTAAATAAAAAAAAAAAAAACTTAAACCATTTATTTGAATAATTAAAATCTACACATTCCTTCAGAAAATTCACAGAAAGAGAACTGGTAATTTATTCCATATAAGAAAATTGCCAAATATTTGCAAGCAAGCATACTTTCAGAACATCCACGTGGAATAAGAGTGGATTTTAATTATATTAACAATAGTATAGTCAACATCAAACGATTTTCGTGCATATTTGAGGCAGGGAAAAGTGAAAAATTCAACGTTAACAGATTGTTTAAAAACATCTGAACAGCAGAAATTCCTTTTAATACAAGCAAAATTTTAGAAATATTAATTAAGAAACTCTTCTTCACTTGCAGTAAAACATATAATGAGAATAAATGGGATTATTCTCGTTGACATTAAAATTAAATTGCAGAACTAAAAATTCATAAGGATACTTTGCCGTGCTCTATAACTTTTTTAATAAAATTTATCCGATATTAGAAGACTTTTTCTTTTGAATCACAATCATACACGCAACAAGAAGTATTTAGAATTTCCTTAATGTATCATTTCGCTCATTGTAAAAATGGGGAGAATCGATAAAAATAAAAAATTGATGTGAAGTGTGAATTTTCACACATTTCAGGGTTTTGCAGGTATTTAGTAACTGAATGATGATTATTTGGGGTGCCAAAACAAATTTTATGTCAAAATATTTTTTTATGAATTTTAATTCGAATGCCTAATACCATTATTTAAGTTTCTAAATATGTGCAGTATTTTTTTTAAATAGCAAGGTTTATTAAGATTTTGGAAATTGCGCCTATAGCTTCTATTGGTTGCTTAAATCATTAGCCCCACCCTCTGATTTCGTATACATCAAACATAGCATTAAATTATAATTTCAACACTTCCCACTGGTTATTAAATTTACGCTTTTAAAAATTAAATGCAACATTTACCAAAATATAACTAGAATTTTGACAAAATAATTTAAACAAAAGAAAATGCAAAAAAAAAAAAACAAAAAATTATAACTGACAGGATTCGAACTCTAGTTCGCAAGTTACCTGTTTAGCAAATTAGAAAATCAATGACTAAACGCACATTGCTATGAGCACTGGCTTATCTACTGGGTTACATAGCGAATTAAATATTTAACATATTTTGGTTAAAAACACAAAAAATGCATTATTTTCCGAAAACATAATCTAATCAAAAATTCCTGTTGTACTATTCCAGTTCACACCAATGTACATTACTTCGAATTTTTTCAGATTTTTACTGACATAAAAATTTTTGCACAATTTTGGCAAAAATCGCCTCAAAATAATTTATTTTGAAAAAATTAAATTTTGATCGTTAATCCACGTACTAAGGGCTTACAATTGATACCCTACTCAGAATTTAAAAAAAATATTTTTTTTTTTGATGAGCACATATTTGTTTATATTTTTAGGGGGATATGTTTTTTAGATATTTTAGTATTTTTCCTATGTGCGGGTCAAAAAGTTGTACAAGCATGCCAACTTTCAACTCTCTAGGTTTAGCCGTTTGGCTACAATTTTTACCGCACAGACAGACAGACAGACAGACAGACAGACAGACAGACAGACAGACAGACAGACAGACAGACAGACAGACAGACATATAGACAGACAGACAGACAGACAGACAGACAGACAGACAGAGAGACAGACAGACAGACAGACAGACAGACAGACAGACAGACAGACAGACAGACGACAAAATGACGGTATAAGGGTTTTTTGGTCATACCTACAAAACCCTAAAAAGGGTATGCTGAAATAGACGCAAACAAAGAAAGTCTCCTTTTATTAAGTTTTTGCCATACTGCAGCAAGAAGGATACATATTAATTTGATTCAGTAATATAAAGAGTGTCCCAAATAACTTGTTAAGCATGGGGATCTGGAGAACAGTAAGAGATACGAGGTCGCTTAAATTACACCATGGTTTAATTTAATTATTATTAAGGATAATAATTCTAATTTATTCTAATTAATTACACTGGTCAACACAATTTTTGCTGACTTACATCTAAAACTTGTTTCTTACTAATTTGGTGCTGCTGAACTCAAATATCACATCAGTTTTTGCGTATCACATCAGATTTTTGCTCTACAACAAATACATATTTTCGGCCAAATAATGCTTCTATCGTTTAATTTTAGACGTCGATACTGTAATTGGTACAAGTTTAGCGAACAATAAGGACTAAATAATTAAAAAATATTCTTAAAATTTTATTTATAGTGGAAGAAAGAAAATGAGAACAGTTTTAATTACATTTCATTGCATTGAGTGTTAAAATAAAAATACAAAATAATTTAAGGATTAAATGGTCGTTTGTAAGATCTTCTGGAGTGCACCATTCCCGATAAGTTTCTTTTAATACTCCAACAGTAGTCAGCCATAATTTGAGTATCCCACCTACCGTGATAACGTCTCTCCATCTTTTTTAATATTACCATAATTTTCACATTTAGTTGTAGTTAGATATTGATAAATTGATATTGTAAAATTAATTTCTTATACTTTATATTGTAAAACAAATTGTATCATCTTAAATTATAGCTATATTTTCATTCTAGCTCTGATGAAGATTTAATATTAAATCGACACGTTAACGAAGTTAAAATATTGTTTTAATTTTAATTTCTGACCAGTCCGAATCCCATTACTTCCTCATCTTATTATATTTAACCATCTAATTCAAGTCTCTCCATCTCTTTTAAATCCTGATGGAAACGTTCACCCTGTTCCTCACTAACATCTCCAAGATTGACAGGAAATTTGTCAAGATGACTGTTTAAAAAATGAAGTTTCACGCTCATGTTGCACCCCAGATGATGATAATTTTCAATCAAATTTTCAACGACCTCCACATAGTTTTCGGTTTTATTATTCCCAAGAAAATTTTTGATGAGCGCCACCAAAGACTGCCATGCATTCTTCTCCATATCATCCATATGTACAGTGAAATGTGGATCATTCACTAATTTTCTAATTTGTGGTCCGTCAAAAATGCCAGCTTTTAGTTTTTCATTACTGAGAATTTGAAATGTTTTAGATATATATTTGAAACAGTCACCATCTTTGCTCAACGCTTTTACAAACTGCTTCTTTAGACCCAGTTTAATATGAAGAGGGGGGGGGGGAATTTTTGTTCGCTCCACCAAAGGTTCGTGTATTATGTTTGGGTCTCCAACATTTAAATCTATTCTCACCGGCCAATTTTTATCCAATGCTTATCTCTCGCTCTGCTGTCCCACAAACACAAAAAACATGGATATTTTGTGAATCCACCTTGTTGGCCAAGTAAAAAGTTTACCATTTTAAGATGTACACAGATGATCCAACAAGTACCTGCATGTAAGGCGTTACTACGAAATATATTGGACAACAAGAACGAAGTTGAAATTAAAGTAGATGTATATCAGAACGTGAAAAGGTGAAAAAAGTCAAAATACGATAGAACAAAAATTTGACGTGATAGGCAGAAACTGTTAACATTTTTGAAATCAGCATCCCAAAATTAGTTAAAAACAAGTATCAGATCTAAGTCAGCAAAAAAAGTTTAAATTTATTGACCAGTGTAGTTCACACTTCTCTTTTTTAGGGTTTTGTAGGTATGACAAAAAACCCTTATACCGTCATTTTGTCGTCTGTCTGTCTGTCTGTCTGTCTGTCTGTCTGTCTGTCTGTCTGTCTATCTGTCTGTCTGTCTGTCTGTCTGTTCGGTAAAAATTGTAGCCAAACGGCTAAACCTAGAGAGCTGAAAATTGGCATGCTTGTACAACTTTTTGACCCGCACATAGGAAAAATACTAAAACATCTAAAAAACATATCCCCCTAAAAATATAAACAAATATGTGCTCATCGAAAAAAAAAATTTTTTTTTTAAATTCTGAGTAGGGTATCAAATGAAAGCCCTTAGTACGTGGATTAACGATCAAAATTTAATTTTTGCAAAATAAATTATTTTGAGGCGATTTTTGCCAAAATTGTGCAAAAAAATTTTTGTCCCACACCCTGTAGCCCAGATGGTTTAAACTAAAAATGTGAAAAAATTCTAAGTAATGTATAATGGTGTGAACCGGAATAGTACAACAGGAATTTTTGATCAGATTATGTTTTCGGAAAATAACGCATTTTTTGTGTTTTTTGGTTGACGATGCATACATGTTATACTCTTATAACACACGAAGTTGATAAGCGTTTGGTGGTCTAGTGGCTCACTTGCTCGACAACCACACAGGATCGTTATTCACTACACAGGTATCGTTCCTGGCTTGTGGAGTCAATTTTATTTTTTGTTTTTTTTTTCATATTTATTATGTTTAAATTAATTTGTTAAAATTCTAGTTATATTTTAGCACATTTTGAATTTAATTTTCAAGAGCGTAAATTTAATAACCAATTGGAATTATATTTTCATTCTGTGTCATTTATACGAAGCCAGAGAGGCGGAGCGTATGATTTAAGACAACCAATGAAAGCCATAGGCCCAATTTTCAAAATCTTAATGAACCTAGTTATATAAAAAAAATACTGCACTTATTTAGAAACCTAAATAATGATATTAGGTATTCGAATTAAAATTCACAAAAAAATATTTTAACATAAAATTTGTTTTTAAAGCTCTGAGATTAACAGACGATAAATTATTTTAAAAAGATCGTTCATTTTGCCGTGGTTACTACAAAGCAAAATTTGTTCTACACACTCAGCGGCATGCTGCATGCCTTCACTTATTATATACCTGCGAAACCCTGCAATGTGTGGAAATTCACACTTCACATCAATTTTTTCTAGTGGCACAATAATTTAAAACTGGCGTTCCGGTTTGTAAAATTTTCTATTGCTTTGAATACCTTCTATAACACCAACATAAATGAAATTGGGAATTCTTCAAATTTCCTTATGAAAAGGTCTATGAACCCGGTGTTAATATAATTCTCTGCATGTATAATATTTTAATAATTTTGTTAGCAACCCTTTATACTGTTATTTAAGTTGTCTCCCCGTGTCTGGGTGTGATTTTAATATTCAGGTTGGATTTACTCGGGTATATTGTAACTCTTGATCTAGTTTTTAGTTCTCAACAACCGAAATTCCTGCTTCGCATATGTAAGCAGTGTTCACGGTATTCACCACGTGTGAGGCGGGGGATTGGGGGGGGGGGGTATGTGCAGGTCGTGTTCTAAACAGCCCCCCCTCTCCCATCGAAAGCTCCCTCTCGGGGAATGGTAAATTACGGTGTAAATCAATGATTTACTTTCTTCGTTTTCTTGCTGGCAAATCGTTGCAATTTTTTACTGACCCTTAGCCATTTTACTGTTGCCTTTCAATTAGGATTACAAATATGTTCTCTATCTCCAGACAACTGGAAGAGTCTGGAGTTGATGTTGAAAATATTCAGTCTGCCATTGGTTGAATCATGGCACATACAAATGAACCTAATGTAAAGAGATATATTATGAGCTTACTGCGAAAAATGAGTTAAATATTGACAAAGTTGAGAAAATATCGTTACAAGCTCAGGACAAAATTTTAAAATAATGTCAGAGAAACTTTATACGACTTAAACAGTATTAATGTCGTTAAAGCAAGTACAATATAAAATAAGCATTTTTTGTTGTTTTTAACCAAAAAATAGTATTTGGTTACTTTTTGCTGTGGAATAATACATATTAAACTGCTGGGTCAAGAGTTGAAATCAGTAGCGAAATGAAAAATATTTATTTATCATTTCAATAACTCACATTAACGTTGCTTAAATTACATAAAAAATCCGTGGTAAGACGGTTGCTTACGGAGCACAGGGACTCTTGATCGAAACTCCACAGGTCCTTCGAATTTTTACCAACCGCCAATATATATAAGGGAGGTATTGTGATCATACCGATTTTGACATTTCGAGATTTCGACGGATCTCCACGAATTGAGGTCCCTTAATAACGTTTTGATTATTTTTAGCATGATGTCTGTCTGTCCCGGTATTAATATAACACCGTCTGTCTGTCTGTCTGTCTGTCTCTGTCCGTCCATCTGTCTGTGTACACGTACAGAGCAAATTCGGGTAAAAGGATTTTTATGAAACTTCATATTTAAACTTTTGACATCAATGGCACGAGTTGATCAACTTTTGGTAAAAATCGGTTGACTAGAAATGGGAGTTTACTCGTGTCGATTTTAAGATTTTTGTGAATATTTAGCAACAGAAAAATATTTCGAAAAAATTTATTTAAAAACAGTTGCTCTAAAACAATAACTAACAACTTTTATTTGAGATATTTTTTGATAAAACGAAAAAAATTGGAAAAATTATTCGAAATTTTTTCTAAGTATCTATTCACATTTAGGCCCGGTTTTTCCACCTTCAGATAAAGTTCCAGGTAACTATCTGACAGATAAGGTTGTTTGTAACTTCATCTGCTGAGTAAATGTCATCCCTTCTTTCTATACAAATGTATCTATCGGATAGTTATCTAACAGATAATGAGACTGACGTATTGGATTCACTGACTAGTATTGACATTTATTCAGCAGATGAAGTTAAAAATAACCTTATCTGTCAGATAGTTACCTGGAACTTTATCTGAAGGTGGAAAGACCGGGCCTTAAAGTTATAATACACTTCATTTTAATTGGTCTAGTATTGCATTTTGAAAAATATAAGAGCTTCGAGGTTAGGTTCAATTAGACATTTGTTATTTTATAAGAGAACTAGCAGTGCACCTACGGTGACCATAGGTCCTTTATTTAAGAGGACAGTCCTTTATTCAAGAGGACAGTCCTTTATTTCACTGCTCCGTCCTCTAACTTTACATAACGTTTCAGTCCCTACATAACGTTTTGACTATTGTTAGCATGATATCTCTCGGTCTGTCTGTCTGTCCGTCCGTCTGTCTGTCTGTGTACACGTGCAGAGCAAATTCGGCTAAAAGGATTTTTATGAAACTGCATATTTAAGCTTTTGATATCGATGACACGAGTTGATCAACTTTTGGTAAAAATCGGTTGACTAGAAATGACAGTTTACTCGTGTCGATTTTAAGATGTTTGATGATTTTATTTAAGACGTTTTTTGATAAAACGAAAAAAAAATCGAAATTTTTTCTATGTATTTTTTCATACTTATACAAGGTGTCTCAAAAGAAATTTTATATTTAGTGGATCGATTAAAAAAAAAGTAAGCCGTATATAGAAAAAATGATTATTAATTATTAAAATACACTTTTTGGGGATTTATTTCTTAAAAATAATATCGTCTAAATGTAGACCCTCGCGTTCGCGGCACTCATTTAATCGAACAGTAAAATTACTTATGACGTCTCGGCAGGTGGACTCAGGGATGGCTGCCATTTCGTGACGGATATTTTCTTTCAAATGCGCCAGTGAAGTCGGTTTATTGGCGTAAACTTTAGATTTAAGATAACCCCATAGGAAAAAGTCCATAGGGGTTAAATCTGGACTGCGTGGAGGCCAATTTATGTCACCTCTCCGGGAGATCAATTTGCCTGAGAAAATTTCACGAACACGTGGCAGAGACATATTGGACGTGTGTGAAGTTGCTCCGTCCTGTTGGAACCATGTTCTTTGGTTATAGCCAGGAAAGTTTTGCAGTTCAGGTACCAAGAAGTTGTCTAACATCTCCACATAACGCTCTGAATTCACTGTAACTGCACGCCCCCTTTCGTCTTCAAAAAAGTAAGGGCCGATAATTCCTCGCGCCGACATCGCAGCCCATACGGTCACTTTAGGCGAATGTAGGGGTATCTGATATTTGCGTTTCGGATTCGTTGCACTCCAGTAGCGGTAGTTCTGCTTATTTACGTGGCCATTAAGATGAAAATGAGCTTAATCCGAAAACAAAATGTTGGTAAACGTTGAAAATCGCTCAATCACCTGATTTACGAAATTAAGCCTCTGACTGGCATCTTGGGGCTTTAATTCTTGCACCAATTGAATTTTGTAGGGGTGCAGCATTAGGTCTTTGTGCATAATGCGATGTAATGATGATCTATGCACATTTAAAGCACTTGCGCGCTTCCGAATTGAAAGGTTCGGGTCGTCACGAACAGACTGATTAACATTCTCCACGTTTTCTACCGTTCTTGATGACCTAGGTCTCCCGGATTTTGATTTATCCAGCGTTGTACCAGTCTCTTCAAACTTTTTAACCCAATGTCGAATGAGAGGAATGCTTGGCGCATCATTTAAGTGGCGAAAACCTCGAATACTGCAGAATTTTCTACGCGCTACAGTCGCCGAATCACCGTTTTTGTAAAACTCTCGCACGCATAACGCGCGGTCTCCTCCCGAGAAACGCTCCATAGCGACTGAATTCCCAAGAGCCAGGCTACCGATTGACATAACCCCCGCGCCCCTCGGATACGTTGCTTTCACGCAGTAAGCTAAATAAATATAAAATTTCTCTTGAGACACCTTGTATGTAACGTTTCCATGGTCATGATAAATAATATCTCTGTTAGAAAATATTGGGCCAAGTTATTTCTACTCTGCTGCTAGAATGTATTTTATACAAGTACTTTGTGATGGCGGTCGGTCCTGTGATGGCCACAGCTGATTTTTTTAATTAAACTTTGTAAACTTAGAGTTGTTTAGAGTTGCACAAAGGTAAAGGGGTAGAGCATTGATTGGCATTACAAACTTTTAATATATTCGTACTATATTTTATCTAAGATAATTTATTTGAGGTGAAATATAGGTGAAAGTCTAAAAATGTTGCTAACATGAAAATTAGTGAATAAAATATGTAATTTAGCATGTTATAAAAGCGTGTAGAAGTTAGTAAACTAGAGTGAGTTCTAGTCGCAAAAGGAAGAAACAGTTTAGCCGGGAAGTTTAAGCGGCGGTAACTTTGGTGCATATCACCGCCTCTCGACTCTCGACGCTCGACGCCCGACGCCCGGTGCCGCCCTCCAAACTTACCAGCGTCGTGACGCTATTAATGACGTATTCAATCATCATTTATATATTAAAATGTTGGAACTGTTTGGAAACATCTGTACACAATCACAACTATGTTGCAACTTTCCCTAATTCACAACCATTAACTTATCTAATGGCTGCTGCTGTTTTAAACATACACCGAATATGACCAACTTTGTAGATTGTACTAATCAGTTTCCCAATTTATAGAAATGTACCAATATATTGCATCCAGTCATTAATAACTTCTGCTTTCCTATATTAATTTCATACGTCGATGAAATAGAAATTCTCGATATCATACAAAGAATGTATCAATGAAGTCTATGAAAGCATTGAATGCAAGAGTTTTGTGTAGCACAGTTACTAGATCTTAGCAAGGCCTTTGACTGCGTGTCACACGACATCCTGCTAGACAAACTTTATAAATATGGCTTCAGCAAAGAGAGCGTAAACCTGTTAAAGTCTTATCTGTCAGATAGAAAACAATATGTCCACGTAGATAATAATAAGATCTCTGATATGAAAAATATTTTAATAGGTGTTCCCCAAGGATCAATCCTTGGTCCACTTCTTTTCCTCATATACATAAAAGACTTTCCTAACTTTCTCAATTCCAAATGTATTCTTTATGCAGACGACTCAAATTTAATTGCGAGATCCTCATTCACGATTCATTACACACGTGTGATACTGAATTTAAACTGGCCAGTAGCTGGATGAATGCTAATAAGTTAACTTTAAATGCGGACAAAACTGAACGACTTCTTTTTACATTAAGAAAAAATACTTTCAATAAACCAGTTTCTGCGAAGTTCCTGGGTGTATATGTTGATCCTAAATTAACTTGGGAACAACATGTAGATGAACTCAGTATTAAATTAAGCAAAACTATATATCTCTTGCTTTTAAATTTTTTTTCAGTGAACAACCTTCTTAATAAAAACCAATTTGGTTTCCGACCTAAGTTAAGCACTATCTCTGCCATCACTGAGCTCGTCAACTACGTAACCGATTGTTTTGAAGGTCATATAATTCCTCAAGCCACTTTATGTGATCTTTCAAAAGCATTCGATTGCGTTCCTCACAGTTTGCTTTTGGACAAACTTGAAAAGTATGGCATCCGCGGCATTGCAAATGATCTCATTAGATCTTATTTTTCTAACAGATACCAGTTCGTCTCGATAAACGACGTAGATTCTTCATATAGGAAGGTCAATTTCGGAGTTTGTCAGGGCGGAATTTTGGGTCCGTTTTTTTTCATCGTTTATATCAATGACCTCCCAAATTTACTTCCTGAAAGTGTCAAAGTTATACTTTACGCCGATGACACTACTGTCCTGACAAATCATACGTCTGTTAACGATGTGGTCAGAAATACAGAACAGGAAATGGTGAAAGTTAAAGATTGGTTCACTTCAAACGACTTTCCCTTAATAATAATAAAACCCAACAAATGATTTTTTCACTTAACCGCAATATTGATATTAATATTCAGTTCGGTGGGCCAATCAAATTTCTTGGGATTTATATCGATAGTCAACTTAGCTGGCATGATCACATTGACTATTTGGCAAAAGTTCTTAAAAGGGTTATCTATGCGTTCATCAGGCTGAAAACGTCTGTGTCTTTTGATATGCTGCGTATGTTCTATTTTGCTGCTTTTCAGTCTCGTTTAACTTACGGCATAATTCACTGGGGTTTAAGTTCGTCTGTCAACAGAATTTTCTTACTCCAAAAACGTGCTGTAAGAATCCTGAATAATGTTCCTAACAGGCACCACTGCCGAGAGCTCTTTAGGAAATGTAGCATTTTGTCTTTTTATGGTCTTTTTGTTTATGCTTGTCTGGTATACGTTAAAGAAAAACCGAACAGATATGTAACCGTATCCTCTAGACATGTTTACAATATTTGTTCTGCTGGCAACATCAGACTACCAAGACTTAGATTGTCTAAATCTAGGAATGGTATTTTTTTGGCAGCCACTTTCTTTAACTACTTACCAGTTTCTTTAAAAAATTTGTCAATTAGATTATTTAAGTTCAAAATAAAAAAATTCTTATTGAGAATTGTCTCTACAATTCGGACGATTTTTTCAAAATTAATTTCAGTTCCTACATCTAACATGTATGCTGTTGTTTTTTGCTCTACCTTTGTTAATTTTATATATATATATATATATATTTTCTCTCTCTCTTTTCTATCATATTTAATATTGTATTTCATTTTTCAATGTTTTCAAATACTTTCTACTTTTGTTCATTGAATTTATCATATATGTACTGACAAATGTAAACGTCGTAAGATGTCTAGCATGAAATAAATATTATTATTATTATTATTATTATTATTATTACAGAGAGGATTGTAGACGCTCTTTTATAACACTAAAGATCATGACCCTCCCTAGCCTATTCATTTACCTATGTATCCTCTATACCTACAATAATAAAGACAAATTCGTTTCCCATTTTTATGGTTTTGTAGGTATGACCAAAAAACCCTTATACCGTCATTTTGTCGTCTGTCTGTCTGTCTGTCTGTCTGTCTGTCTGTCTGTTCGGTTAAAATTGTAGCCAAACGGCTAAACCTAGAGAGTTGAAATTTGGCATGTTTATACAACTCTTTGACCCGCACATAGGAAAAATACTAAAACATCTAAAAAACATACCCCCCTAAAAATATAAACAAATATGTGCTCATCGAAAACAAAAATATTTTTTTTTAATTCTGAGTAGGGTATCAAATGAAAGCCCTTAGTACGTGGATTAACGATCAAATTTTTATTTTTGCAAAATAAATTATTTTGATGCGATTTTTGCCAAAATTGTGCAAAAAAAATTTTGTCCCACACCCTGTAGCCCAGATGGTTTAAACTAAAAATCTAAAAAAATTCCAAGTAATGTATATTGGTGTGAACCGAAATAGTACAACAGGAATTTTTGATCAGATTATGTTTTCGGAAAATAACGCATTTTTTGTGGTTTTTGGTTCACAAAGTACAAAAGTTATACCAATGTAAGACACTGATACGCTAAGCGTCCGATGGCGCAACGCGTTAGTGCGCTGGTGTCGGAAGCTAAAATTCTCTGGAAAACGAAGGGTTTCGAGTTCGAGTACGGACGGAGTGAGTTTTATTTTTCTGTTTTTTTTTTTGCATTTTTATTATGTTGAAATTATTTTGTCAAAATTCTAGTTATATTTTGACAAATGTTGTATTTAATTTTTAAGAGCGTAAATTTAATAACCAGTCTTATTATATGATTAACAGACGATAAATTATTTTAAAAATATCGTTCATTTTGTCGTGATTACTATAAAGTAAAATTTGTCCTACACACTCAGCATACCGCCTTCACTAATTATATACCTGCGAAACCCTGAAATGTGTGAATATTCACACTTCACATCAATTTTTATATCACACTCACGACACCAGACACAAAAATAATCTAATTCACAAATTTTGCCGTATCAATAAAACAAAAAATAGCCTAAATTACTATTCTGCTCTATGTTTTAATAAACTACCAAAGAATCTGAACTCGCTAGAAAACGGTCTTCACGTAGCTACAACGTTCTGCGACCTTATTAAAGCCTTCGATTGTGTCACACATGAGATTCTCATCAATATATGTCATTGATGAATTTGAAAATGTCAATTTTGATTAAATTTTATAACTTTGTATTTTTAATATTGTATATGACTGACTAGAAACATTTTTTGTAATTGTAATTTGGTCAATAAAATTATTATTATTATTATTATTATTATTACAATTTCTACCCTACAAACAGAGAGACACATGAGTGACGTTATAAGGGTTTTTTGGTGGTCATACGTACAAAACCCTAAAAACGGGTTTAAAAACCCTGCATCGTATGCCATGTTTTTAATAAGAAAAAGAAAGTTAAAAATTAACTTTTCTGACAATAAAAAATATGTTCTTAGCATGTAGAAGAGTAGAGAAGTCATTGACAAATGCTGACTGAACTTGAAAATTTGAACTTGTTAAAAGTTCTGTAGTTGAAAATAGTATTAGAGTTATGTAGAGAGACAAGTCACTTAATCAAATTCAAAGCAACCATTTCTCAACGAAACTTTACTGTACCTCTCTACCCTAGCTACTGTTCTGTTCTAGCGAATATTATACTGCTTGTACAAATTGGATAAGAAAACTTTTTTCACACTTCCACATAACGTCAAGTAAACAAAATGATACATGCGACGATCAACACAAATATCAAATTTCTCAGAGTTTGGCAAACAAAACTATTTCATATTTCTGTAGTAAATAAACGCTATAACTATAAATTAAAATATAACATGTTTCATTGTGTAATACGTAACTAAGAGAGAAACTTCATGTTTTATGTTGCATAAATATAATATCATCTTATGAATATACAAGAAGACCTACACAGATTATATGACTATTGTAAAGATAACAAATTAATACGGAATCTTTCGAAATATTCAAGAATATCTTTTACTAGAAATGGAAATGTTTTGAAATACAAATATAAAGTTCAAGATTATAGTTTGATGGATGTTACTTGTGTAAAAGATCTAGGAGTCACTTTTGACTGCAAATAGGGGATACGCATAAATAAGTCACCTAACAAACAAAAATCACATTTTAATTAATATTACAGCCAAAATTTTTAGTTAAAATATTGTAAATTTGAAATAAGCCGACCACAGCGCGAATGTTGCCGAGTAAATACGACTGAGCATGACGTCAAACCCCAGACAGCCCAGACTACAACATAATCTTTACGTGTGTATTGTTCGAGAGTTTTGTATTTGTTTTTAAACAATTTTTCACGCATTTATTATTAAAATGGCAGATAAAAATTTAGTTTGTGCTCAGAGAGATAATTTACGCAACATTGATGCTTTTATGCTCATGGAATATATGAAAAATAATGAATGCTACAGTGCTGAAGAAATACGTAGTGTCAAAACAGACTTGTAATAACCATTTATGTATTCTATAACTTTATGTAAGCAATAAACGCTGCAACTCTGTAAAATGTAATATTTATAATTAAATAGCAAAGGGGATAGGTTTCTAGCAAATGACATAATTTTACTTTTGGTAGGATAAAAATATAATCCTGTAGCAGAGCACCAATCTAACAGTATTTCAAGATCGCATTCCAGAGCAAGACAATCTGCAGTACTACTAATTATCTTATACAATTTTATGTCATCTGCAAACAAAAGGATAGAACTTTCCAAGATACGTTGTGGAATATTATTAACGGCCAACAAAAATAACAACGGTCCAAGGTTAGATCCCTGCGGAACGCCTGACAGGGTCAAAAAGGACCTTGAACGACAACCTTCATATTCTACGTATTGACACATTTGACTTAGGTATGAACAAAACCATTCCAATGCATCAGTAGAAACGTTGAATGAGCTTAAGCACTTCAACAAAAATTAATGCAATACCCTGTCAAATGCCTTACTCATTATATATTAAATATTTATGTACATTAAATTAATCATGTAATTATATTAATTATGTAAAACAGATATTCCGGGATGCTAATAACCAAGCAGTTGAAGTACCCCTAAATAAATATATTTTAAAAAAATCAGCTGTGGCCACCACAGGACCGACCGCCATCGTAAAGTACTTATATAAAATACATTCTAGCAACAGAGTAGAAATAACTTGGCCTAATCTTTTCTAACAGACATATTATTTATCATGACCATGGAAACGTTACATATAAGTATGAAAAAATTGAGAGTTGGAAAAAAATTCGAAAATTTTACAGAAATTATTCGAAATTTTTCGTTTTATCAAAAAACGTCTCAAATAAAAGTTATTAGTTATTGCTTTTATAGCAACTTTTGTTTTATAATTTTTTTCGAAATATTTTTTTGTTGTGAAATATTCACAAAAATCTTAAAATCGACCCGAGTAAACTCCCATTTTTAGTCAACCGATTTTTACCAATAGTTGATCAACTTGTGCCATTGATGGCAGAAGCTTAAATATGAAGTTTCATAAAAATCCTTTTAGCGGAATTTGCTCTGCACATGTACACAGACAGACGGACAGATGGACGGACGGACAGACAGACAGACAGACAGACAGACGGACGGACAGACAGACAGACAGACGGACGGACAGACAGACAGACAGACCGACAGACATCATACTAAAAATAGTCAAAACGTTATGTAGGGACCTCAATTCGTGGAGATCCATCGAAATCTCGAAACGTCAAAATCGGTATTATCACAATACCTCCCTTATATATGTTGGCGGTCGGTAAAAAGTTAAATCAGAATTTTTACAATTTTGCGGGTGTGATCAGGAATCCCTTAAATCGTCAATCGTATGTCCGTTCTGAGACTTCAAAAAAACCATCACCCAAAAAATATAAACAAATTTGTATTTAACGAAGAAATAAATATATTTTTTTAAATTTAAGTAGGATTGCGTCAAGTAACACTTTAGATGTCAAACAATAGGTACATAAAATCGGTTTTCCACCCAGTCGAGGAAAAATTCTTTATTCCCTACATGAGGTTGAAATGCATAGTTTGGCAAAGCCTGCCTTGGTGCATCTAGATAAGAGTCTTGCTTTGCAAATGTTGTGTATCTATATAGCACGCCGCTGTACAATTGCTACCTGTCAAAGTAAATAGAATATTGTGGACACTTTATTTCCTTGATGAAAAATGCAGCAGAAAACTTAATACAATTTACGAGGAAAAAAAAACAAGAGATCTGCATTTTGCGAAATTAAAAATAAAAAGAATTTAATGTTTTCCAAGTATAAACTGAGAAATCTAGAAGTAAGACGGAATAAGATTTTTAATGAACTAAAAATATACTCGAAGTTTTTCTTTAAATAAATGGAATTTTTTTAAGAAGGTAAAAGATTATATGAAGATTCAATTTTCAGGGTTTTGTACGTGAAAATCAACAAGCACGAAATTGGGTGAATACGGTGGATATGGAATAATTTCCCAGTTTAGGTCCAGAATTTTTATTCGGGATATTTTTGCTGAGTGAAGACCATAATGAAAAACTATTTCTTTTCGGTTAAATAAATTTGAACGTTTTTGATTTAGTTAAAAACTGGAATGTTATATATTGTCAATTAAGTTTACATCTTCTGGAAATTTTAAAATGTTTTTTTCGTATGTATGGTTGCAATTTGGAGTGCGTCTGTTGGAAGTCTGTTTCTGATCCTTTGTGCTGTGTATTGTGGACAATTTAAGGATTACGTGTCTCACCTGAGTTGTGTGTTGCAGGTGGGGCATATCGACAGTGTCTTTTTTAGGGTTTTGTAGGTATGACCAAAAAACCCTTATACCGTCATTTTGTCGTCTGTCTGTCTGTTCGGTAAAAATTGTAGCCAAACGGCTAAACCTAGAGAGTTGAAATTCGGCATGCTTGTACAACTTTTTGACCCGCACATAGGAAAAATACTAAAACATCTAAAAAACATATCCCCCTAAAAATATAAACAAATATGTGCTCATCGAAAAAAAAAATTTTTTTTTTTAATTCTGAGTAGGGTATCAAATGAAAGCCCTTGGTACGTGGATTAACGATCAAAATTTTATTTTTGCAAAATAAATTATTTTGAGGCGATTTTTGCTAAAATTGAGCAAAAAAAATTTTGTCCCACACCCTGTAGCCCAGATGGTTTAAACTAAAAATCTGAAAAAATTCTCAGTAATGTACATTGGTGTGAGCCGGAATAGTACAACAGGAATTTTTGATCAGATTATGTTTTCGGAAAATAACGCATTTTTTGTGTTTTTAAGTAAAATATGTAATATATTTAATCGGCTATTTAATATAGTAAACGAGTGATCCTGTATAGCACAGTGGTAGCGTTGTCGCTTAGTGAGTTGAAACTACTGTAAGAAATTGTGTTCGAATCCCGTCAATTTTTATTTTTTCAGTTTTTTTTTGCATTTTTATTTTGTTTAAATTATTTTGTCAAAATTCTAGTTATATTTTGGTAAATGTTGCATTTAATTTTTAAAAGCGTAAATTTAATAACCAGTGGGAAGTGTAGAAATTATAATTTAATTCTATGTTTGAATGTATACGAAATAAGAGGGCGGGGCTTATGATTTAAGCAATCAATGGAAGCCATAGGCGCAATTTTCAAAATCTTAATGAACCTTGCTATATAAAAAAAATACTGCACATATTTAGAAACTTAAATAATGGTATTAGGCATTCGAATTAAAATTCATAAAAAAATATTTTGACATAAAATTTGTTTTGGCATCCCAAATAATCATCACACAGTTAATAAATACCTGCGAAACCCTGAAATGTGTGAAAATTCACACTTCACATTAATTTTTTTCAAATATGTGTTAATTTGTGAGTCTGGTGTGTCCAATTTTGATCCTTATTAAAATTATTTGTTCATGACTTGTTGCATAATTTCGCGGACTTTGAATTTTGTAGCGGGTGTTATTCCATTCTTCTTGATTAAACTTTAAATTATTTTTATTTGTAAAATGCAGTTTTCTTGTTTTCGTTTTTCTCCTAAATTGTATTAAGTTCATGTTACATATTAAATCGTGGAAAAAAAAGTAAGAGCCGGTTAACGAGGTCTGAGGGTTAAGGGTTGTGGGTTCATATCTCAACCTACCGTATTAACACTGCCTTTCATTATTCTCCTATCGATTATTTGTCAAGGGAAATTCGAAAAGTGAATACTTATACCTAAAGCGAGTTACTCCAAACTCAATTATCGGAGAAGTGATTACTGGCGTCAGCCAACGATTCGGGGTTTTTCTTATGCAAAGTAGAACAGATTTTTACATTCTACCAGCTTTCTACGCATAACCTAACCTTACCTTACCTTACCTTACCTTCACAATTAACAATGTCTAATGGAAATATTAATTGTTAAGAAATTACGAATTACAGACACCCCTTAATGGGACCTTTAAATTGCTTTCGCTTAACAAAAAAATTTTGGGAACGTATCTATTGCAATAACTGATCTATAACTGTAGTTTAATATTAGTAAAAGTTTGTTTTAGCTAACCTGTATATTTGTTTTAGGTGAGTTCTCGCTGCATACGGCTAGGCTGGATAACCGTAAGTTATAATTTATCATCCAAACAATGAAGGAGTAAGTCTATATACACTTACAATTTATTATATTAGAAACGATGTTTAATAAATAAATACGCAAAGAAAAATTGATGCGAAGTGTAAATTTTCACACCTTTTAGGATTTTATAGGTATTTAATAAGTGTAAGAAGCCAACAGAACGTTGGATGTCTAGGAGACTATTTTTTTATAATTTCACCAAAAACAGGAGGTTTTACCGACCGCCAACATATATAAAGGAGGTATTGTGATCATACCAATTTTGACGTTTCGAGATTTCGATGGATCTCCACGAATTGAGGTTCCTACATAACGTTTTGACTATTTTTAGCATGATGTCTGTCGGTCTGTCTATCCGTCTGTCTGTCCGTCTGTCTGTCCGTCTGTCTGTCCGTCTGTCCGTCCGTCTGTCTGTCCGTCTGTCCGCCTGTCTGTGTACACGTGCAGAGCAATTTCGGCTGAAAAGATTTTTATGAAACTTCATATTTAAGCTTTTGCCATCAATGGCACGAGTTGATCAACTTTTGGTAAAAATCGGTTGACTAATATAATAATAATAATAATAAATTTTATTTGTTTCAAGGTGCAAACCTTATACAAAGGAGAGAGATAACAGCGAATATAATATGTACATGAGCATACAATATTAAAATTAATCTAAACAATAAACAATAATAGACTAATAATAAGAAATAGAGAAATGTAATTTATAATATTAAAATATAAATATGTGAAAATATGAAAACATAAAAGTGTAAATATGTGTGTATGTAACAATAAATATAAATAAATTAATATAGATATTAAATAAATATGTGAAAATACAAAATTATAAATATAAATAAATATAGATATTAAAATATAAAAATAAAAATGGAGATATGTGAAAATATGAATACATAAAAGTATAAAAATGTAAGAATACAAAAATATGAAAATATAAGTATATGTAAGTGTAAAAATGTGAAAATATGCAAGTTTGAAACTATGAAAATATAAATATATGAAAATGCGAAAGTGTGAAAATATACTAGTTTGAAAATATGAAAATATAAAAGTATAAATATATGAGTATAGGGCAATAAATATAAATAAATAAATAAATAAATAAATAAATAAATATAGATATTAAAATATGAAAATCTAAAAATAAAAATGGAGATATGTGAAAATATGAATACATAAAAGTATAAAAATTTAAGAATACCAAAATATGAAAATATAAGTATATGGAAGTGTAAAAATGTGAAAATATGCAAGTTTGAAACTATGAAAATATAAATATATGAAAATGCGAAAGTGTGAAAATATACTAATTTGAAAATATGAAAATATAAAAGTATAAATATATGAGTACAGGACGATAAATATAAATAAATAAATAAATAAATAAATATAGATATTAAGATATGAAAATATAAAAATAAAAATGTAAAAATGTGAAAATTTGAAAATATTGCAGTATAAGAGTGTAAAAATATCAAAATGTAAGAATATAGAACTATAAAAATATAAAAATACTAAAACTCAGAAATATAGTATAAAAATAAATAAATATACACATACAAAAAAAAGTAAGAAAATATATAAATATATAAAAATATAAAATGCAAATATAACATACAAAAAAAAAAAAAAAAACATAAAAATTATAAAATTGAAAAATAGTTGAGTATTGAAACGAGAGCTATTAGAGACAATAATACTGATAGACATAGGGAGAGACAGGCGGCCTAATCTGTTCACTCATTCAGGCAAAAACTTCTGGTTTTTAATGCATTGAGCGTGTAAAAATATAAGTCATTTAATTTTTTAGTATTAGTTACATTTAATAAATTATAATAGTTGTCTTCGGTTAAGTTTTGGATATTGTATTTTGATAGATAAAATTGTCTAATTGCTGATAATACAGGGCATTGTGTGAGAAAATGAAATATCGTTTCATTTACTGACATATTGCAAATTTGACATTTATTAGTCGCATCGAGTTTGTAGCGCAGATTTTTGTAGTATATATTTAGACCTAGTTTTGAGCTAAGTCTTAACTGTGATACTATTCTAATTTTACTGATCGGTGAATTAAATGTTAGATAATTTTCAGTTGCGTACTCAAATTTTAGTTCTTTATAAAAACTACTGTATCTTGCTTCAGTGGATATTCTTAATTGCTTCTCTTGTAGTGTTGTTTCATATTCCTCAATTATTGTTTTTATCGTTGATTTATTGACGATAGGTGCCGTGTTGTCCCAAAGATCTTTCCTGTTCTGACTTAGGATAAATGTTTTTAAATTTGAACACCAGTTATAATGCAAGTTGCTGAAGGGCGAGGTATCTAAATCTTTCAACCTATTATATAAAATTTTTGGATAACGCGTATCGTCCATACTCAAAATTTTTCTCCACCAGTTTAATACGCGTTTCCATATGACTGACTCCAAATGTTTGAGACCTGTTTCTAAGAGGACCATATGGTTAGGTGTAGTTTTAGGGCACTGTAAAATACTCTTACAAAACCTTATTTGAATACATTCAAATTTCCATGGGACAAAAATGCCCCATGCTTCACAGGCGTATAGTGCCGTTGCATTTATGACTGAGTCAAGCAATTTAATTTTTTCATCCCAACTGGACGATTTACCTCTAACTAATATTTTTATTATGTTGCTGGTGGCCAAGGATGCTTTTTGAATGGAACTTTTTAAAGCGATTGGAAATCTTCCATTTGTTGAAAATGGGGTTCCTAAGTAAGTATAATTCTTTACGACTTCTATTGGTTGACCGTTGAAAGTGAAGTGCAAATTTTTAATGTGTAAACCAGCTGCTTGAAATTTCATAATTTTTGTTTTGTTTATGTTTACTGTGAGATAGTTTTTTAAACAGTATTCATGCAAAAGGTTCAGTTTTTGCTGTACTAAAAATGGGAGTTTACTCATGTCGATTTTAAGATTTTTGCGAATATTTCACAAGAGAAAAATATCTCGAAAAAATTTATAAAACAATAGTTGCTTTAAAAACAATAACTAATAACTTTTATTTGAGACGTTTTTGGATAAAACGAAAAATTTTGAATAATATCTGTAAAATTTTTCGAAAAGTCTCAATTTTTTCATATTTATATGTAACGTTTCCATGGTCATGATAAATAATATCTCTGTTAGAAGATATTAGGCCAAGTTATTTCTACTCTGCTACTAGAATGTAATTTATATAAAAACTTTATGATGGCGGTCGGTCCTGTTGTGGCCACAGCTGATTTTTAATCGTTATTTGAGTACCAAGAGCTTTCTTTTAATTTTTTCTTCTTCTTCATCTTTTTTGGCCACTATCAGTCAGGTTGAATTTTGGCCTCACTCACATAAGTCCTCCATCTTGATCTACTGACAAATAAAATTTATTATCCGAGATATTACTGTAGTTGAAAATCATCATTTATAACTCAAGAATCACTCTCAAATCAAACAATTTCAAAAGTTCTGAACAATCTGGCTTGATTGGCTAAAACACAAAAACAGAACATGACAAGTGAATCCTCCCTTTTAGTAATAATTTACAGGACAAACTTCCAGTTATTCAAAATTAGTGAAAACCCTTGTTTTTGCTGGCATAATTCACTGCTGATAAAGCTTTTTATAAGTAGCTTAGGAAGTTTCTGGTTAACATGTCAGAAATAAACATCCTTTCATTACAACACTGTGCAGACAGACATTTTATCAATGCGGCAGGGAAGTGATAGAGCAATTAACATTGCTTAACCGACTAGAAAATATGTCGCAATGGTTCGCTTGATCTTGATCAAAATATTCAACGAGTGAAACAGACCGTTACGGTTAACAGCGAAACTATTCTGTTCACTCCATATAATCGACAATGTGCACAATAGTGGCCATAAGTATGGAATCTTTTTATTATTCCCAATAAAAATTAAATTTTTATAAATTTTTTACAGACCGTCAACATATATAAGAGAGGTATTGTGATCATACCGATTTGGAGATTTCGATGGATCTCCACGAATTGAGGTCCCTACATAACGTTTTGACTATTTTTAGCATGATGTCTGTCGGTCTGTCTGTCCGTCTGTCTGTCTGTCTGTCCGTCCGTCCGTCCGTCCGTCTGTCTGTCTGTGTACACGTCCAGAGCAAATTAGGCTTAAAGTATTTTTATGAAACTTCAAATTAAAGCTTCTGACATCAATGACACGAGTTGATCAACTTTTGGTAAAAATCAGTTGACCAGAAATTTACTCGTGTTGATTTTAAGATTTTTGCGAATATTTAGCAAAAGAAAAATATTTCGAAAAAATTTATTTAACAAAAAATGCTATAAATGCAATAACTAATAACTTTTATTTGAGACGTTTTTTATTAAAATGAAAAATTTTTATTTCAAAATTTTACAAACATTTTTTTTGTTTAGGGGTATGTTTTAAAATGTGCCTTTATCATATTTCAGACCTTAAAACTTCAAAAATTCCAACCGCAGGTCCCTATCTCTTTTAGTTTTTGAAATATATGTTTTAAAAAAAGTTTTCCTAATACAGTCCAAAATATGGCCGTTAGGTAATTTTACGGTGAGGATTAATAAAAAAATATTTAAAAAAATCAAGAGACCTTAGTTTTTGAGTTATAGTCAATTTTAGGTACTTTTTTTCCGAAATACTAAAAAACAGTTGGCCAAAATGAACCTAATTTTTGTGATCTACGGCCCAATGTGTATCAATTTTGAGAAAAATCCGAAATATTTTTTCTTATAAAAATTCGCGATCTCTTATCAAAGGGTCCACCTTACGATTTCTCGATTTTTTGCCACTTTTAAGGGTTTTGTTTAATGATACATGCTTTTGTATAAGTTTGGTTATTAAGGCCCCAATTTCCTTCGACTAAAATGGACTTGAGGAACTCAAAAATTTAAACCAGAGGTCCCTATCTTTTACCGTTATTGAGATATAATTTTTTGAAAAATTAAATTCTATTACAAAAATTTCAAAATTTTTCAAAAATTTTTTTTGTTTAAAATATGTTTTAAAATGTGCTTTTACCATATATCGGACCTTAAAACTTCAAAAATTCCAACCGCAGGTCCCTATCTCTTTTAGTTTTTGAAATATATGTTCATATTTTTTTATTCATTTTTTTGAAAAAAAAAAAGTTTTTCTAATACAGTCCAAAATATGGCCGTTAGGTAATTTTAGGGCGAGGATTAATAAAAAAATATTTAAAAAAATCAAGAGGCATTAGTTTTTGAGTTATAGTCAATTTTACGTACATTTTTCTGATATAGTCAATTTAAGGTACTTTTTTCCGATTTACTCAAAAACAGTTGACCAAAATCCAAATGAACCTTATTTTTTGTGATCTACGGCCCTAATGTGTATCAATTTTGAGAAAAATCCGAAATATTTTTTTTTGTAAAAATTCGCGATTTCTTATCAAAGAAATTCTTTTTTTCAATCTTATTAAAAAAATCGTAAGGGGGCCCTTACGATTTTTTTAATGAATGGTTTTGTTTAATGATACATGTTTTTGTATAAGTTTGGTTATTAAGGCCCCAATTTTTTTCGACTAAAATGAACTTGAGTAACTCAAAAATTTAAACCAGAGGTCCCTATCTTTTACCGTTATTTGATTTTTTTTTATAAAATTATAAATAAATAGTGAACGCAATGACATTATTTTCAGCTTCACAAAAAAGATCTCGACAATCCGCTCTAAAAGGAGCACTGGCAATTATTCTCACAACTTTACGTTGAAAGCTGAAAATTCTATTGGCTTCAGGTGAATGGCCCCAAATTATTAACCCATAGGTTAGGTGGGACTGAAAGAGGGAGAAATAGGCTTTTAATACAACATCTATGCTGACTTCATGCTTCAGATTCCTGACTAGATACACGGTCGATCGCAGTTTACGACTGAGTACATCCACGTGCTGATCCCAACGAAGGTAAGGATCAACGTGGATACCAAGAAATTTAACGAAAGGGGGATTGGCAAAATCATGTTTTCTGGTGCTCAGTAGCAAGGTCTGGGTTTTATCTGCATTTGAAATTAATTTATTGCTAGACAACCAAGAGTTTGCACTGTTCACCAGAGAAACATTTTCCGCAATAAGGGAATTTAGATCATGGTTGCAATTTAGTAATGTTGTATCGTCAGCGTAAAGGATTGATTTAGATGTCATCGTGAGAGGCAAGTCGTTAACATATATTAAGAATAGTAGCGGTCCGAGAACTGAACCTTGGGGAATATCAAAATGTAAAGGAAGATACTCAGAAACGCTACTTTTAAATTGGGTAAAGTGTTTTCGGTTAGATAAGTATGATTTAAGCATGGCATGGCTCTGGTCGTCAAAACCATAAAAAGACAGTTTGGTTAATAAAATATCATGAAATATGCAGTCAAAAGCCTTGCTTAAATCAAGAAAAACACTAAGACAGTATTTCCCTGATTCTAATGCATCCGAAACATACGCGACAAAGCGAATTACATCCTACACCACCATTTTCATTAACTTCTTTAAGTTTACTTCGAGCTTTACGGCTTTCAGACACAGCAAAAAATTCATAAGTGTAAAAGTTCATTCTCAGTTTGTTTAAAATTTCAGTGTTAAAATTTTCATTAAAAAAATAAATAAAGAGTTCACTATTTTTAACCAAACTACCGTGTAAATCCAACACTATAATTTAACCATTTATGTAAGTGTAAACTTTATGCTAAACTTAACCAAAAAATAAATGAAAATAATTAACACGAAAAGCGATGGACTTCATGCTACACTAAATGTTAATTTCTTAGTGTACCATGGATTCTCTTTAACACTACTTTTTTTTAGAGTGTATAACGTATGAAACTGTACTATCGATTCTCCTTTGCCGCAGTGATAAGGATGAAATAAAATTATTACCAAAATAACAATATTTTCCAGTCCGCTAATCTATAAAAGAGATTTAATTTATATCAATGCTCAATTATTTAACATGCATTGTCTCCATTACATATAAATCATAACAAATTTATCATCGAATGATAACAGTGTGCTCTGGCAATTATTTTAAATAATAGATATATCATTAATTAATATTTTTATATGTAGTTGCCTATTTGTGTCACGTACACTGTCATTAATAAAAGAATAATTAAATAAAATAATTGTCAACGTATCAGCCAGTTTGATAGTGCGAATAAAATTATTGGGAAAAATATTTTCCACTTTCCCAGTCGTAGTAATTATTTGTTTTCACGTCACGATTTTCTTCAATTTCAGGAGGAAGATTGTTTTTTTATTAATTTGTACGTGATGGAGTTAATATGCAATTACTTGCGTTGGAACATAATGATAGTTTGAAGACTTGTGATATGGCTGATCAGCGTTATATTAGGTATTTGTTTGTTTGCGTTTAACACAACCCGTCTTTCTGACATTACTTGTCAGTTAATAATATCGAAATGAAACAATTGCATAGTTGTCGTACGAAATAATATATTCTGTATCAAGGTTGGAACGAGAAAATTCGATGCCAGTGGAACATCCTGAACGCGAGCTGCAGTAGAGCGTTAATTTCTTAACGGCTAACAGAAAAAATTTATGTGAAGTGTGAATTTTCACACATTTCAGGGTTTCGCAGGTATTTAGTAAGTAAATGATGATTATTTTGGATGCCAAAACAAATTTTATGTTAAAATATTTTTTATTAATTTTAATTCGAATGCCTAATACCATTATTTGCGTTTCTATATATTTGCAGTATTTTTTTTTTATATATCAAGGTTCATTAATATTTTGAAAATTGCACCTACGGCTTCCATTGGTTGTTTAAGTCATAAACTCCGCCCCTCTGATTTTGTATACATTCAAACATAGAATTAAATTATAATTTCAACACTTCCCATTGGTTATTAAATTTACGCTTTTAAAAATTAAATGCAACATTTGCCAAAATATAACTAGAATTTCGACAAAATGATTTAAACAAAATAAAAATAATAATTGCCAGGAATCCAACAGTGGTTTGCAACTTACGAAGCGAGAACGTTACCACTGGACTACGGACGTTCACTCGTTTACTGTGTTAAATAGCGGATTAAATATTTTACATATTTTATTTAAATATACTAAAAATCCGTTATTTTCCGAAAACATAATCTGATCAAAAATTCCTGTTGAACTATTCCGGTTCACATAAATGTACATTACTTAGAATTTTTTCAGATTTTTAGTTTAAACCATCTAGGCTACAGGGTGTCGGGCAATTTTTTTTGCACAATTTTGCAAAAATCGCGTCAAAATAATTTATTTTGCAAAAATAAAATTTTGATCATTAATCCACGTACTAAGGGCTTTCATTTGATACCCTACTCAGAATTTAAATTTTTTTTTTTTTTTAGATGTGCACATATTTGTTTATATTTTTAGGGGGTCATGTTTTTTAGATGTTTTAGTATTTTTCCTATGCGCGGGTCAAAGAGTTGTATAATCATGCCAAATTTTAACTCTCTAAGTTTAGCCGTTTGGCTACAATTTTTACCGAACAGACAGACAGACAGACAGACAGACAAACAGACAGACAGACAAACAGACAGACAGAAAGACAGACAGACAGACAGACAGACAGACAGACAGACAAACAGACACACAGACAGACAGACAGACAGACACACAACAAAATGACGGTATAAGGATTTTTTGGTCATACCTACAAAACCCTAAAATTTAAACGTAAAATTAAGTAATTAATTTTACGTGACAAACTCAGGACGTAATCGGCCTCTGTGGCACTGTGAAAAATTTTCCTGTTGGCACTTTTACCCTTTCCCATTTCCACTCTTCCAATATTTCAGTGCCAGTCTTTAAATTTTGTTAACATTCTGTATACAACAACATAATGTTCTGTATCGACTTGAACAAAATATTCAGCGAGTGAAACAGAGCGTTACGGTTAAGAGCAAAGCTATTCTGTTCACTTGATATAATGCTGGAACTGACAATGTATATTGTGCAAACATTTCTACTAAAATTTTGTTTATATGTTAACCAAATAATGGTCTCATAGGATTAGTTTAATTATTGTTTATTTCATGTAGCTTTGTAGGGTTGTTTTTGTATAACATTTCAAAATTATGTTGCCGAAACATACAATTTCACTACTAGATTTAATATATTATTTTAAGTACAATATCGCTTCTATCAGTGCTTCACAACCCAACATACACCGCGGATTGGCAAAAATCTATTTTTTTTTTTACGCGGACGGGTAAAAATATTATATTCTACATATTTTTTAAGTAGAAAATTATAAATTTACATTACGAATGTTTTTTTTTTTAGTTTTTAATAATGCTGTGGCCCAAAAATTTCGCCCACAAGTCATTCTTTTTAATCTAGACGTCAACATTTGGGGGATGGAAACTTATACGCCAGAATTTATATTTTCAAGTGGAAATTTATACAACAATAACTTACTGTTGTTGCTTGGACGTTTCTTTCCATAAATTGTAACAAGAATTGGTATACAGGATACATGAAAACACCTGCCAATTAACAAATCAAGCTGGAGACCACAAAAACTGCAATAGTTTCAAAAAAACGCAATTTAAAGTCTTAAATTCCGTACGTTTCGGAAAAATCAACTGTGGTCACCACAGGAGCGACCACCATCATAAAGTACTTGTATAAAATACTTTCTAGCAGCAGAGTAGAAATAACTTGGTCTAATATTTTCTAACAGAGATATTATTTAGCATGACCACGGAAACGTTACATATAAGTATGAAAAAATTGAGATTTTACAAACATTTTTCGAAATTTTTCGCTTTATCAAAAAACGTCTCAAATAAAAATTATTAGTTATTGCATTTATAGCAACTTTTATTAAATAAAGTTTTTCGAAATATTTTTCTGTTGCTAAATATTCGCAAAAATCTTAAAATCGATACGAGTAAACTCCCATTTCTAGTCAACCGATTTTTACCAAAAGTTGATCAACTTGTGCCATTGATAGCAGAAGCTTAAATATGAAGTTTCATAAAAATTTTTGTAGCCGAATTTGCTCTGCACGTGTACACAGAGAGACAGACGGACGGACGGACGGACAGACGGACGGACAGACAGACCGACAGACATCAAGTTAAAATAGTCAAAACGTTATGTAGGGACCGCAATTCGTGGAGATCCATCGAAATCTCGAAATGTCAAAATCGGTATGATCACAATACCTCCCTTATATATATTGGCGGTCGGTAAAAAAGTGTTAAAATACAAGTGTTAGAATTAAAAAAAAAAAAACAATTTCTGTTCCTTAATCTTCGGCTTAAGAGATTTCTTTTTATACCACACAATAGGTACATTTTTAAAAAAATACAATTTTATTCAACAACAAAAAATTTGATATATACTAGCGTCGGCGAATCAATGCAGTTACGTCACACGACGTAACAAACGACTGTATTGTCTGGAACAATGCGATTGTTACGTCGTACGACGTAACTTCACTGATTCGCCAACGCTAGTATACCTACATATTTTATTAAATTAATTTGATTAAAAATTTTTGTTGAACGTTTTTGGTTCCCATCAGTGTACATAGTTGATATGTTTTTCATATTTTCAAACCAAACTCTGTGCGAAATATTATTTTATTTTTCATAATATGTCCTTTTTACATTTACATTTTGGCTGCCAACATGAAACATGAAATAATCACGAAGCTCGTACAACTTGTAAATCCTATTTAGTTCCGCTTAAACATAATATAGTGTATACAGAAAAAGATAAAATGGATATGAGTAAAAACTAAAATCTTTACAGCCTCATCTTATTAATCTGTTAATACGAGTAGTATCAAGCAAGTTTTAAACTGTAAAGCGTGTTCTACATTATACAATTCTCATCAAATTTTCATACTTATTTCTTTGACTAGAACTTGTAATAGAAATAAATCAGTGAAATTGTACAGTGTAGAACACTTTATGTAGTCAAGGTCAACTTTATTCAAAACTAGATTTGGTCAAACTTTTCTTGAAAACACATCCAACTTGGAACTTGGTGCATGCGCAGTACTCACTTTTAACAATAGTACCAACATTAAAATTACGCTTGTAAATATTTTGTATTACCACGTGTTTAATAGTGTTTTGTTGATGATTGGTTTGAATAAGCGAATATATAAATTGTGTTTTGTACGTAAATCAGTAATTTTACAAATCCAATAGCTAGGTTATAAACACTTGACAAGATATGAATTATATTTTTATGTTGGTACTTTAAATGAACTGAAATACGTGTAACAATTTCATGCTCTACCATAAAATTGAAAAATAAATTGTATTAAAACTTTGACAACTTCTAGTTCAAAGAAAAAAGTTTAGAAAATTGATGAATAAAGTATAATGTAGAACACGCTTTAATCATGAAAGATACCGGGTAAAACTAGTATTCAATATTATAATTTCATTTTCGTTTTTGTGCAGAAAACAAAATTTCGGTCCAGTTTCCGTACTTTAAAAAATTCTGGTAATATGGTTATTTTGATTTCGTTTTCAGTTTGTTCTCATCCTTAAAATGGGATCAATGAGTCGGGAGTCTTCCGAGTCGGGGAACTTTTTCCGACTCCCAACTCTCGATTCCGATTCCGACTCCCCATCCCAGCTGTATACGCAACTGTTTCGAGCTCAGCGGTCAACGTAATAGTCTTCCTTGGTATAAGGATTTCTTGGTCATACCTACGAAATCTTTACAATCAGTATAAAATAAATCAACAGTATTTGAACCTCGTACATCAGTCAGTCACTGTCAGAAGATTACATATTATAAATATATCCATTTCTAAACTTTTATATTTCTATTTAAGTTTTTCCGGTTGTTGAAAACTCATGGTTGGTTTTGTTTATGAGAGTTGCAAGGTGCATCCTTGGTTGAACCTCGGGAATCCTTTGTATGCTGACGAGTGCGCGGTGCAATGCAGCACTAAGATGCAAACAAATCTCATAATTCAAATCTTGTTTTCCATACGTATTTTTATTTATGAATTCCGTATCGAACATATGCATTTTATATTCACAAAAAGATACAAAACTATCCGTGAAATAATACAAGAGAAGTCGTAAATATTGTTATAGTTATGGAACTGAAAACAGTTGCCTTCGCTATACACGCTCGTTGTCAATCTATAGTTGTCAGAGCCAGAAACCCCCGAAAAGGAATTCGGCTCCAGTATAATATTTTTATTAGGGTTCGGTTAGGAGAAGGGTTCTACACAAAATAATTTGGAACTGTCTTAATTAAGAGTATTTTTTTAAGGGCCGGTCTTTCCACCTTCAGATAAAGTTCCAGGTAACTATCTGACAGATAAGGTTATTTGTAACTTCATCTGCTGAATAAATGTCAATGCCAGTCAATGAATCCAATACGTCAGTCTCATTATACGTTAGATAACTATCCGATAGATACAATTGTATAGAAAGAAGGGATGACATTTACTCAGCAGATGAAGTTACAAATAACCTTATCTGTCAGATAGTTACCTGGAACTTTATCTGAAAGTGGAAAAACCGGGCCTAAGTCTTCTTAAATTATTAAGAAATATATTGATGAATGGCTTATTCGTTTTCAATTTCAAAAACGTATTTCTCAATAATAACAAAGTGTTATTTTATTTATTGAAGTAGTTCAATAATAATAATGATAATAATAATAATAATAATAATAATAATAATAATAACCTGGCAGACTTGAGTCCCGTCAAGGAAAACGCTGGAGTACAACTCTCTCGGGAGGAGTACAACAGAGTTACCGGTTCGGTGAAACGAGGCGAGACAGACATGTTGACAAAAGAACACATGAGTAAAAGTATGCACTCTGTGTTCTTCAAACATATTAAAAGTCTAGAGTTGTCCACCGAACTCACGTTCTCGTTTCTTAAGTCTGCTGGTTTGAGATCGGAAACAGAAGGTTTTGTGTTTGCGTGTCAGGATGGTGTTATAAATACTTTGGCATACAGGGCCCGCATATTCCAAATAGCGGAGTCCACACTCTGTAGGTTGTGCCACCACCATTCTGAAACGATAATGCACATTCTGTCTGCTTGTCCATCTCTTGCAGCGTCGAGCTACGTGTCTCGACATAATGCTGCTCTCCGCGTGCTCTACTATCATCTTAGACATGCCTATGGTATTGACCAAATACCGGTTATACCGTACGTCCCTTCTGACATAGAATCGGTGGTGGAAAATTCCAAGTGCCGAATTTATTGGAATTACTCCTTCCCCACCTCGAGGTTACTGACAGCCACTAAGCCGGACATAACCCTCCTAGATATCGAGATCAAACAGATGTTTGTGATCGAATTCTCAAGTCCAGCTGAGAAGAATATCTTTCTCAAGAAGGAGGAAAAGTGGTCCAAGTATATGGACCTCTTGTCCGAGCTTAGAAAGCTGTATCCCGGGTATAAAGTTAAGCTTGTAGTCCTGATAGTTGGTGTTTTGGGTGGCATGAAAGCCTCCTATCGAAGGGAAATCGAGTCCATTCCCGTCTGCAAATCTTCTGCCAACTCTTTGATCTGCAGGATGCAGAAAGCAGTGCTGCTCAGGTCACTCCGCATTGTGCGGGCACTGGATCTAGCGTAATTTCCGCGGCTGCATATCGCCAGGGTTTGGGATGCAGTCGTGTGTATTTAGCTCCACTAGTCTCTAGTATGACGCGGCTCAAAAGGTTGCTGAAGTTTTGGATTAGTGGACGCTTGTCAAGACCTGACAAACCCCATAATAATAATAATATCACAGTAATCATTTAAAATAGCACAGTGGTAAATTAAAACTACAAAAATAGAAATTAAAATATTATTTAAAATAAAATAAGTTCACTACAAAAAATTGATGTGGTGTGAATTTTCGCACATTTCAGGGTTTCGCAGGTATTTAGTAACTGAATGATGATTATTTAGGATGCCAAAACAATTTTTTTGTCAAAATATTTTTTTATGAATTTTAATTCGAATGCCTAATACCATTATTTAAGTTTCTAAATATGTGCAGTATTTTTTTTAAATAGCAAGGTTCATTAAGATTTTGAAAATTACGCCTATGGCTTCTATTGGTTGCTTAAATCATCCGCCCTCTGATTTCGTATACATTCAAACATAGAATTAAATTATAATTTCAACACTTCCCACTGGTTATTAAATTTACGCTTTTAAAAATTAAATGCAGCATTTACCAAAATATAACTAGAATTTTGACAAAATAATTTAAACAAAATAAAAATGCAAAAAAACAGAAAAAATTGACAGGAATCGAACTCTAGTTTGCAATCTACAAAGAAACGATGAAACGCACTACGTACGAGCGCTTACTTATCTACTGCGTTACAAAGCGAATTAAATATTTAACATATTTTAGTTAAAAACACGTTACTTTCCGAAAACATAATCTGATTAAAAATTCTTGTTGTACTATTCTGGTTCACATCAATGTACATTACTTAGAATTTTTTCAGATTTTTAGTTTAAACCGAATACCTAATACCATTATTTATGTTTCTAAATATGTGCAGTATTTTTTTTTTATATAGCAAGATTTTGAAAATTGCACCTATGGCTTCCATTGGTTGCTTAAATCATAAGCCCCGCCCTCTGATTTCGTATACATTCAAACATAGAATTAAATTATAATTTCAACACTTCCCACTGGTTATTAAATTTACGCTTTTAAAAATTAAATGCAACATTTACCAAAATATAACTAGAATTTTGACAAAATAAGTTAAACAAAATAATTAAAAAAAAAAAAAAAATGCAAAAAAAAAACAAAAATTAAAATTGACATGAGTCAAACTGTAGTTTGCAAATTACAAAGCAACGACGAAACGCACTACGCTACTTACTTATTTGTCTATTGTGTTACGTAGCGAATTAAATATTTAACATATTTTAGTTAAAAACATAAAAATGCGTTACTTTCCGAAAGCATAATCTGATCAAAAATTCCTGTTCACACCAATGTACATTACTTAGAATTTTTCAGATTTTTAGTTTAAATCATCTTGGGCTACAGGGTGTGGGACAAAACAATTTGGCCCAATTTTGGCAAAAATTGCGTCAAAATAATTTATTTTGAAAAAATAAAATTTTGGTCGTTAATCCACGTACTAAAGGGCAATCATTTGATACCCTACTTAAACTTAAAAAAAAAAATGTTTTCGATGAGCACATATTTGTTTATATTTTTAGGGGGATATGTTTTTTAGATGTTTTAGTATTTTTCCTATGTGCGGGTCAAAGAGTTGTATAAGCATGCCAAATTTCAACTCTGTAGGTTTACCCGTTTGGCTACAATTTTTACTGAATAGACAGACAGACAGACAGACGACAAAATGACGGTGTAAGGGTTTTTTTGGTCATACCTACAAAACCCTAAAAATTAATATTATTGTTTAAATCGGACAATGTTTACAATATCCCCCTTCAAACTCTATACAGATGGCAGCACATAACGACTACACTAAATAATTCAAGAATTGTCAGTGGCTCTATAACAATGGTTTCTGGAAGCGAGCGAACCATCTTCTAGTTTAATGCCAAAACACTATCTTAGGTTAGGTTAGGTTAAAAGAAGCCGAGCGAAGCGAGCTACCCATCTTCTAGTTTAATGACCTAAATAAAAGTTCTGCACAGTCTCACCTGTTTAGAATCTCTGCATATTGAACAAATGACGTGTGTGTGACGCATGCGCAGTATGCAGTGGGATGTTGTAAATCTACACCTTTAAATCTGTACATGTAAGGAAGTTTAAGTTAATAAGACAATATTATTTCGATACTTAACTATTGACAAATATTGTTAACTATTTGAAATTGAACTCGTTTCTGTTATATTTTTTTTTGCCGACACATCCTTTGGAACCTATTGATCAACTTTGTTAATATTTTAGCTTTTCGTGTATGATAACCTGAACGCTAAGAAGGGTGTGCTAGATTTTATTTTGTATTGTACGTACAGAATACATTAGAATTTCACGTATTTTATGGTTTTTATAGCTGTGTTTATTCGCAGGCAGCCCAGTTCTCCGCCATATTTTATGACAGTATTGACAATATCGCAATAGTTTATTTTATTGTCATGAAATTCCTTCACAGCACGCAGTAGTTTTCTTACTTTATTGAGGCTAAGGCCCGACACACACCAGAATACCTTATGAAGTGCACTGGAAAAGAAATTTCATTTATAAAATTCATTTCATTTCAAAAGAAAAATAGAAAGTTTTCATTTCACGACCTGTGGCAAAAGTAATGGGTAAGAGCAATTTCAGGGCAAGAGTGCATAGTTTTCAGAGCTTATGGAATAATCCTCAAGTACCAACAAAAAAAAATTGTTGTGGAATGTGAATTTTCACACATTTCAGGGTTATGTAGGTATTTAATAAGTGTAAGAAGCCAACATAATACTGGATGTCTAAGAATATTTGTTACATTAAAAATTGTTATTTGTTTTATAAGTATTTCATTACTGTAAATGATTTATTCCTCTTTGATACCTTAAAAACAAAAATCTAAAGTAATTAAAAAAATAGGCTGAATCACAACGTATAATAGTACTGTGTAGCAACTGTACGTTACCGTTCACAACCTTCAAAATTAATACTTATACTTATAAATTAAAATTAGATGTTTGTAGACTGCAAACCCTTACGTTAATTTATAATTGACGCATGCGCAGTAAGCACTTGTGAACTTAAAAATTTCTATTACCATATTTTTTTGCTTCTATCCACATCTTTGTGTTTTCTATGTGTATAAATATACATTTTTCCTCTATTTCAACTCTTTTCAGAACCATGAAACACTCAAAAACTCATTAGCAAATGTAAACAGCTGCCAAATATCTATCGATAAAGTAGAAACCGATAAAAATATCTGTCAGTGGCTTAATTTCTTAATTTTTATTGTGAATGCTGCTTAATTTCTAGGTAGAAATTTTATGTTAAGTACTAATTTCACGTTAATTCTAATTTATAATTTGTAGGTTCTGAACGAAGCATAAGGCATATTTGGCATAACACATACGAGCATATCTTGATCTGTTCATTGGCTTTTATTTAGATATGGGCCGTCTAAGGTTTCGTTTAATAATTATTTAACACTTTTGTAAATTAATATATGATTTACGATTTCCTTTTCTTGTTCACGATATTATGATTTCATGTTTTAATAATAAACATTGTCAGCACTTATCCCTAGTGTCTTTTTCTAACGAAGTGCCTCCCATACAGGTCAAACTACGAATGGAACAAATATGCACTGTTGCTAGAGTTTTATTATACATTCAGCATATTCGTGTATGCGTAGCCTTACCGTGTCTGGTTAGACGCGAAGGGCAGACATAGAAAGGGTCGCCAAATTATTATAGTAATGTCAGCAGAATGTATTCTTTCCCAGAAAATATCGGATGTGCAGATATAACAAGGGAAAAGTTTCTTGTCTGAAATATCTCTCTTCCCCCCCCCCCTCCATCCTTTAAACAGCCATGTTACTAAGGATATTATTTCAAACGTTGCTTTTAACAATGGAATGAATTGATTTCAAGAGAAATACTCAATATTTCAACAAACTAATTCGGTTTGGTTGCCTTCTTTTATATAAATGAAATTGGAGTCTTTATTTGTTTTTTTTTTCTGCTTCTATTTGGTCTCTACACGTTTCATTTGGTTATAAAACGATAGCATCAAAATAATCTGTTAGTTCGAGATTCATGCAAAAATGTCTGGATATATTTTAACGTAATATGGAATATCAAAATTTTTATTACGAGGGCTACTTTTAACCCTTTACTGCATGAATTTTTATTTTTGGCTGAAATAATTCATGAGCATTATGAATTGGTTCTTATTGATAGAAAAATTAATTAAAAAAATATATTTAAAATATTAATTATTATTTTTATGAAAAAATAATAATTTAGGGTTTGTGCCAAACATGGAACATTATGATTCTACATTATGTTACAAAAGAAAATGATTCCGTATTATTTGCTCATCAATTGCTAGGTGTTCTTCATTAGGGATTAAAAGCAGTCGCCCTCGAATTTTCGAAAGAAAAGGTCGTATCTTCTAGTTGTGCTTTCTCAATAAATTCAGAGTTATCGTTAAAGTGCAAATTTCGCTTGATATCCTCAAATCTTTTGCAGACCATTACTTGAGACACTGCAGGATCCATTGCTGTGTATGTGGCATATATGAACATTCATGAAGTAACGTTCTGATTCAGTTTTAAACGTAAAATAAAAAATAAAAATCGGAATGTGCCATATATGGCACACTATGCAGTAAAGGTTTAAGTTTTACAAAAACTAAAAAAAAAAATTTTTTTTTTTTTTTGGAACAATCTGGTTTTTTTTTCAAAATATGCGCCTGTATTTATATACTTTTGCATGCGTTCAAACCAATTCTCGAAACATTTTTTCCATTCTGAAGTTGGTATCTCAAAATCATGGTTTTCGAAGGCTTCAACAACTTCTTGAGGTGATGAAAATCACTGCCCACGCATTTTTTGTTTGACATTGGGGAACAAAAAAAAATCATTAGGGGATAAATCAGGTGAATACGGGCAATGAGATATTAATTCGATGCTTTTATCCTTCAAATAATCAATTGTTTGAAGTGCTGTGCGGGAGCTTGCATTGTAATGATGAAGAATGATGCGACGTTTTTGGTTGTCTATCCTGATTTTGTCGATTACTTCTGGCAAACAAATTGTTGTATACCATTCAACATTAACTGTTCTCCGATCCTTTAAAGGAATAATTACGATATGTCCAGTACAACCGAAAAATCAAGCGATCATTTTTGTTTTGTTTTGATCAAGTGCTTCGTGAACGAACAACTTTTGTGGATTTTCGTTCTCTCATCAGTGGATTGTTGCTTAATTTCCTGTTCATATGAATAAATCCAAGTATCATCACCTGTAAAGATGTTGTATAAGGATTTTGCCGTGCCTAGGTTGAGTTTTTTTTTTTTTTAGCATTTCCTTACACCAATCGACACTATGGAAAACTTGGCTATGGAAAAATGAAATAATGTCTACTGCAAGCTTTAGAATTAATTAACTGTCATCACTGTTGTTTTTTGTCATAAGTTTATATTGTTATATGAACAAAGATTCCAATAGACATTATTTTATTTTTCCATAGCCAACCCTTATGTAATTACTTTTTGAACTCATGGCATAACAGTGAATTTATTCTTTAATGCAACATGCACTATGTCATTACCATGGATACAGTTTTTGACAGCAATATAAATCGTGTTCATTTTCATTTGCAACATAGACAATTAGTGTGTATACTTTTGCTCATTGCTGATTTAAAAATTAATCAACATGTATACAGATGAAGAAAAAATAATGATGGTAACTTGGTATAACTCCCAAATGAGTTTAAGAGAAGTTTCTGCTGTATTTAGTGCAACTTATCCAGATCGGCCAATACCGAATCCCCCCACAATTTCAAGACTAGTCAAAACATAATAAAAAAAGAACATCCCACGTGCTTATAGAAGAGAAGCAGTTGGAAATATTATTACAAGTGGAAGAAAACAATAAAAATACTTTAAGATCAATTGCACAAACCGTTGGTGTCAGTATTGGATCTGTTTTTAACTTCTTTAAAAAAGAAAAGTTTCGATCATATAAATTTCAAAATCATCAAGAATTGTTAGAAAGGGACGCAGCAGTAGGTATGGATTTTTGTTTTGAAATGTTTGAAAAAATTAATTTCGACCCAACAATGCTTCAAAAAATTTTATTTACTGACGAAGCAACGTTTACTCTAAATGGTGAAGTGCACGGACAAAATTTTAGGTACTGGAGTCGAGAAAATTTACATTTGTTTCATTCCACCCGAACTCAAAGGCCGCAAAAATTAAATGTTTGGGCAGAGATAATAGGAATCAATATTACAGGGCCTTTTTTTATTGACGGTAACCTTAATGCCGCAAAATATCTAGCCCTTTTGCAAAACCAAATATTACCTGCATTGCGAAACCTGAATATTAATGGACAAGTATGGTTTCAACATGATGGCGCACAAGTTCATTATTTTAGAATAGTTGAAGAATATTTATATAGAACTTTCCCAAATAGCTGGATTGGAAGAGGAGGGTCGATGAATTGGCCAGTGAGATCTCCGGATTTGGCACCCAATGATTTTTTTTTTTGGGGATATTTAAAGGCCAAAGTATATAATGGAGAACTTAGGAATGTTGCTGAACAACAAGACAACATTGTTCAAGCATCCAACAAAAACCTCAAGAGCAATTGCTGAATGTTTTGAATCATTTTTAAGATCGCTTAACATTTTGTATGCAAGTAATAAACGGAGAAACTTTTGAACATTTATTATGAGTTTTTATTAGTTATTTATTTATTATTATTTTTTTAAATTTGTATTTACAATAAAATATTTTGATTTTGCTAGTAAATATGGTTTTTTCTATGTTGCAAATGAAAATGAACACGATTTATATTGCTGTCAAAAACTGTATCCATGGTAATGACATAGTACATCTTGCATTAAAAAATAAATTCATTGTATAAGTTTTACCAAACGAGTAATATTGCAGAAACATGTATCATTAATTTGGGTAAAATCCCGCATCGTCAGTACGTGTGTTACGTAGTGATAAATTGAGATATGTGATATTTTTTCTGGTAAAGTTGTCCTTTTTGAAAGGCGAGCAAAGTTTAAGTCGAAGTCGTTTAGAGGAGAAGCGGAAAGGATAAAAATAATTTGTCAACACATTTCGCACTCAGAGCGTCTATCCGTGTTCACTCCATCTCACTCACCCACTCCTCTCTCCCTCTCTGTCTCCCACTCCCACTCCGGGCAGGACCGCATTACAGATTCTGTCAATTGACAAAGTTTTTTACTGTAGAAAATAGATGTCATAGTTAGTTTGACAATTTGACCCGGACTTTACGGAACAATCTTTTTTTGGTATCATGTCCTGCATTAAATGTACTGCAACAAATGTACTGGAAAATATGTTGGGAACTTAAAAATAGCTATTAATACAGGGTAACACACGAGAACCTGGTGTTTTTTGGAATGATTTTACTCACTAAATTTTCAACATAATGCGAATTTATTTAGAAGGTGTTTCCATGTCAAGTGGTCTAATTTTTAAAAAGTTCCCCATCTTACCGTCTCAGATTTTGGTGAAACTTTGTGTGTTGAATTTTACGTGGCTCAGACTATAGTTCGTCGAAGCAAACAAAGTCCCTGGGTAGGCGTGTCTTAGCGCTCTATGGGTTCTAAAGTACACTCAACGGCATATTACACTCGCGCGAATTTCTATATATGTGTGAACTATTATATATAAATATTAATAATAAATACAAATCAATTTTGAGTTATAAATTCAAATCAACTTGAATTATATCCAACACAAATATTAAAGCACAAACTATACAAAATAAAGCGTAAAATCAGTACTTATTAGTTCTGTGTCAGACTATACACATTCCTTAAGATGGTTCCTAAGTGGTGGTCACATATTTTCCGGGGTTCTTGTTTCCTTCGTGGCACTATAACTTTAGTAAAGTTTAAGATTCGCCAGTGGAATACTTGGAGAGAAATAAGTTTTTGTTTGATACCATACTGCGACCATGTACAGTATTTCTGTGAAATTTTTCCAGTCAAAATATTTCTTTGGTTATATAAGCAAAACGAATAAAACTTTGCGATCTAATACAACTTTTTATGATCAATTGAATAGAACTAAGGCAGAAATTATTTTTTTATAACTGGCATAGATAAAAGTGTCAAAGTTCAAAAAAAAAATAAAATAAATGCTTTAACAAAATTTCAAAGTTTAGCCTTTTGTAGTTCCTATAATAATGATGTTTTCGCTGCAAAATTCTGTTCTCAAATATACAATTACAACTCATAAGCTAATCTCGTTACTTTACAATTTCACTTTAAATTTTGTCATCCAGAAATATTTTCAAACCAAGTCTATTATAAAGAATACTAGGGGCCTCAGCCCGGCTACGCCGGTCTTCTCCCCTACATATTAAAACGAGTCGCGAAGCGACGAGTTTTAATATAATAAGGCATTTTGTCGCACTTGTCGATTATAAAACTCGTCGCTCATTTTTTAACACTATTTTATGGAAATTCCCCCTGCAAAAGTCCTAAGTTTTATCGTTAATTCACCTTACATACTTAATTAGTTTTCTTCTGTCAAGAAATACGTTCAAAATGTGAAATCTCGTCACATATTAAATTGAAAAAAATTTGACAGATGTCACCTTTTGAAATCTTGTAAGCATATTTTTGTCTCAAAATGATCCAATAATGCTTCAAAATATTATCTCGCACGTCAAAAAAGCTATCTTGAACCATTATCACCACTTAACACTTTCATTAACCCTGAAATTTTTAATATATATAAATCTTTTTTAACACTATTTTATGGAAATTCGACCTGCAAATGTCTTAAACTTTATTGTTACTTCACCTTAAATCCTTAATTAGTATTCTTCTGTCCAGAAACACGTTCAAAATGTGAAATCTCGTCCCATTTTAAAATGCAAACAATTTGACAACTGTCTCATTTTGAAACCTTGTAAGCATATTTTTGCCTCAAAATGCTCAAATAATGGCCCACATTCTTTGAAAAATGTTTTCTGATACCTCAAAATATTATCTCGCACCATTATTACCATTTAACACTTTGATTCTCGTCGTAAATATTCTGGACCGGCCGTCTTGTATTAAGAATATTTTTGAATTATCGTCTGATAAAACCTGTCCGTGCCGATCAATGGTGACTTTGATTCGACACGGATTCGAGAAAAAAATGCATGATTTTTATCAATAAAAATTAGTCAGTACCCCCTGTCGAAATAAAATTAAGCCTTAGCACTAAAAAAATATCACCCGGATAAGACGGCAGTTCATTTTCCTCTCTCCGCGTTACCGGAAAAATTAAGATACACCAGAAGTTGAATAGAACATACATACCAACACTTGTACAATATAATAGTAGATATTTCAGACCCTCTTTAACAGTTGGTCTTGGTTTTCAACCCGAGTAAACAGTGCCTGAAAATAAGGGTCAAAAGTTATAGAAGTTTCTGTGATAATGGCATACATTAACAGTTAATATGTTCCGCTCTTCAAGCTGTACTTGTTATATGACTGTTCTTTTGCAATTTTATGAAGAAAATACTTGACTGCGTTGGTCCATGGTGGCATTGCTAATACCAATTCAAAAAATTTGAACCAGCCCAATGACTGTGCCCAAAACCCAAATTATTTTATACATTTTATTGTACAAAATGACTTTTGCTAAAAGTTATTGCCTAATAACTTTGAACACTGAAATACCTTTGGATAATTTTACACTTTCATTCCTGGAAATGCTATCAGAACCCTTATATATAGACCCGTCTCTCTGAAGATGAGGGCAGAAGTATTCAGTTCGGTTCGCGAGTAGAACCAACATTGTTTATTTCTTAAAGGTTCTGAGTAGATTATCTAGTGGTTTACTTGATCCTGTTTTTATCTAAGTTATTATATATTTTCACTTCAACTTATTCTTGTATATATTATATTATAATAAATTTTCAAGTTAATTTTAAACCGTATTACTTAACGTGTGTAAATCTTCATCTTTAACAACTTAAGTTATCAGCTACCCAGAGTATTACAAGAAGCCTAATTCGTCGGTTAGTAAGTACTAATATTTATCATTTAATTCACATATCATAATGATGAACCCTGGATAAAATTCACGCCGTACTCTTTTAGTCAAATCTCACTTCAGTTTGAGATCAATGTTTGCATTATATCACAGGCTCGCTACCTAGTTGATAACAAACGGTACGATATAAAGTGACATACCAGTGGCCCGCTACAGTAGTAATGGACCTAAAATTGTACCTTACGGTACTTCATAACAAAGTCGGAGCGAGTATGGCTTAAAATTTACAGAAACTGTTTCCTATTAGTTAGGTATGATTCTATAAGTAAACCGATATAATTATTGAAACCGTACAGTCAATTCAATCCTTATTCTTGCCTTTCGGCCTCGAATTGGAGTACATTATTTCTCTTGTTTACATTCTAAAATATGTGTATAACCTAAATATCCCAATTAAATCTACTTCCTAATTAACAAAAATATAAATTATTAAATAACTAACAAGAAATCTTATAACTACGAAAATAAACTATTAAGAAATTTCCTCTGGAACGTCTAGTCTTTCTTTGCGTTTGGTTGAGTTCGGCTTCTTTTAACTCTCGTCATCCATTCTATACCGCTTCCTGCCTCCTCCAAGATTGTTTCCAACCGTGCAGGTTCTTCCCCTATTTCTAGACAGCATCTTATGTGGTTCATGGTTTTTGGTTCTTCTCTACATGTCCGGCACTTTTTCTCTTCTTCATCCCTCCAAAATTGATTGGCTGTCGCCTCGTTCCCGCATCTGAATCTGGCAATCATCTTCTGGTGTCTATTATTGTCTCTCAAGTATCTTGGTAATGTTTCGCATTTTATCTTCTGGTAGGCTTCATTGTATCTTGTTTTGTTTATTCTGTTCTGTATTTCTTGGTCTTGTACTTCCGTGTCTTTGTCTACCATCTTTTGCAGGTAATCCTCGACTTCTTGCTGCATTCTCCTTACTTTACGGTACAGTTAAAATCATTGCTTAGATCTAACAAAGTAGCAAGGGTAGCTTTTTAGCTTCAAAAATATATTATATTTTTTCATAAAATATTCAATTTGAACGCTTCGGAAACTACTCAACAATTTGTTTTCGTCTTCAGCGTCATCACTGTTTGTCCATTCAGTTTCTGTGTTGAAGTTACTTTCTCATAAGCGTTCTGCCGTTTTCAATAGAGGGTGTCTTGAAAGAAGCCGGTTATTACTCAAGTATACGAAGTTTTCTTGGATGGGCAGTCGGGTGTTTCCTAGAATCCTATTTTACGCCTTGTGGTGGGCGGATGTGACTTAGAAGAAGAAGAAATACAAGACACTTAACCCATTAATGACCAAAGGTTCGTATACGCAACCTTTTAGAAATAATTTTTTTAAAGGAAAACAATTGTTTTATTTTTATTGCATAATTATTTTACAAGCATTACTAGGATACAATAGCTTCGTGAATATTTTATTTCGCAGTTTTTAGGGTTTTGTAGGTTATAACGTATATTACGGCCAGACTCCAGCGTTATATAGTTGGCATACGCCAGCGTCCGCTCAGCTCTCTGATCGGTCGCTAAAAACCTAAATGGGGAAAAATATGAATTCCGTAACCACTGTGAAGTGACTCCAGTGGCTATCAGCTGTCCAGGGCAAGGTAGAAGGCCGCCAGCCCAGTCTAGAGGTAAATCTGACTATGCAGGGTGGTCCTGTAATTATCAATGTCGATGTGCGGCCTAAAATTTATACGGCGCCAGTCACTTCGCTTCTATTGCCCTAAATTCTGGAAGAAAAATAAAACCCCAGGGGAAGGAATAGAGTTCTCTTAATAGAAACACCAAAATTCTGAATAACTAAATTTATTAACAAAAATAATCAGTAACTAACAAATAGCAATAACAAAATAAATAATATCCGCTAAACGAATATTCAATACGCAAAATCTATAACCAAAATCAATTATTCACTAAATGAATACTCAATACGCAAAATCTATAACCAAAATATTAAGAATTACAAGATCAATGACCAGTTGAATATTCCCTTTTTAGTTCGGAGTACGACAAAGTTAATACAAAAAAAATAAATTATTTAATCTACGGGCAAAATATCTACGTTAAATCCAAAATTTTAGAAACTAAGTACTCACGAGTGGCCAAAGGAAATTAAACAACTGAATCTTTAACCGGTAATTAATTACAATTTAAACTAACAACTGAATTACTTGTAATGCGGTATAAATACCCAGTAACATGTGATTGGATTACTTATGCTACAACTGCCCTAGGGCTGCGTGAACTTTTGCACATAAATTACATAACAGTGACTAATTACGTTGAAAAATGGTAACGGTATTCCGGTTGGCAATACCGTTAGGAAAAATCCGGAAGAGTTTTAGAATCGGAAAGCCAGCGCTTGTTCAAAACCCGATTTAAATTTTTACTACAATTCTCTCGCCTTAAAACTATTGAAATCCCAATCCGTCTATTGGCAACGAAGTCGCGTTGATTCAAGAATCCATCGTTGTCAAGAGACTGACTCCACATATCCCCTTTTACTCTTAAAAACCCGTGATACGTCAACAAAAAAATCTCCGCGAGATGCCCAAAAAAAATTGACGACCACCCTACCCACTGACTCGACGGAAATGATCAAAATTTAAAAAAATTATCGAGACAAAAAAAAATTAAGGAAGACTGGTCAAAAAAAAAAATAAATAAAAAAAAACGATGCTTGTGGCTGAGGTTCTGCCCGATTGAAGTTAACGTTAATTCCTCCCAAAATAATACAAACCCGATCCTCGATAACGTGAACAGCAAGTAACACGAATACTTGACCAGTAAGTATTCAAAGTAAGGAGTAACCTGCGTGTTTGAAAGCTAATTCACAACCTCCAGTTATCAAGGAAAATACTATACAGACAGACTGAATTTACATTACGCGGCAAAAATTAAAAATGAGCGATTCGTGAACACAAAAATTATTGTACCTCCAAAAATAAATACGGTGGCGACACGCCCAACCGTACACGCAACAGCGTACTCAATAAATCCAAAAACATATCTCAATAACTCAAAAATATCTCAAGATACAACAAAACTTGAGAAACCTCAATGCATTTCAGCTAATAATACAGTACAAAAAATAACACACACTTAATAATCATGGCCATAACTCATAAGGGTGTACCAGACGCAGCTCTACACTATTAACGTTAAGAATCACAAAAAAACATCCCCAAACGGGAATTCCAATACGTTAATAGGGCAGAGTCGCTTCTGTTACAAAATTTCAAAACATTTCCAAAGTATACTCAGCTGAAACACAGTAATTCTCGCAACACCCTGTAGCAACAGGTCTCAATTGATACAATAATTTTCACGCTACATCTTCCACGGATCGCTCCAAAATCGGCTCTTCAACCCTTACATGTGGGGGACAGTATAATCTCGAAAGCAGGATCCTCGCTCGAGAAAGAATACTCGATTTAGGCCCGTCCATGTTGCCACTAAATTTACAAAATACAGAGAAATACTTTACATTAGAACACTGGATTATTCAAAACTGATTAGCGGGTAATACTGTATAAAAGAAACATACCTCGGTGTTTTAGTGGCGAAACGTCGTAACTCAATTGCCATCTAGGGGTAGAAAACTCCTAATTCCGACGTAAGTCGCGTTTTGCATTCCCAAAACATGATGTATCACGTGCCTTTTCCGCTTAGCGAATCCACAGGTGAACCAGCATTATCTTCTCAAATAATTTTCACAAAAACTTGTGGAATAAAATTTGGCACGTGTTACTGAGTCTCCACCCCTTAGGGAACCTCTATACTTCTTGAATTACGACATTGAAGAGACAAAATGGCATATAACATTCCATTATATATGCCCCCCCTTCACCACTTCCACCTTTCCTACAACTGTCTGATGGACACTAGACTCACGTGGGCAAAACCACGTGACTCAGACAGTTATCAAAAATGACAACATTCTTTCTTATCGGCGTTAAAAATCACGAATGTCAACATTGTATTTTATTACAAGTTGTAAGTATGTTCCTTATATACGTAATACACGCTAATAGTCTGTAATTTCCAGGTTCTAATGAAGTATTCATACTCCAAAATGCAAAAGAATGTGATTATTCCCATGTGTCAAAATGACATAACCTAAAAGTTTTTGACAGAATACGAGAATTCAGATGTTAATTTATATTTCTGTAGCAAGAACGGCTACTTTTAAGTAGATTGTCAGGAGGCTAGTCAGTTGTTTCGCACAAATACACAATACTGTATCCTTTAGTGAGAATAGCATAAGTTTTTGTACGTTAAGGTAGGTTACGTTAAGGTAGTTTTATAAGCAGTGTTGTCAGCTAGAATAGGCCGTAACAAGGTATGACCAAAAAACCCTTATACCGTCATTTTGTCGTCTGTCTGTCTGTCTGTCTGTCTGTCTGTCTGTCTGTCTGTCTGTCTGTCTGTTCGGTTAAAATTGTAGCCAAACGGCTAAACCTAGAGAGTTGAAATTTGGCATGTTTATACAACTCTTTGACCCGCACATAGGAAAAATACTAAAACATCTAAAAAACATACCCCCCTAAAAATATAAACAAATATGTGCTCATCGAAAACAAAAATATTTTTTTTTAATTCTGAGTAGGGTATCAAATGAAAGCCCTTAGTACGTGGATTAACGATCAAATTTTTATTTTTACAAAATAAATTATTTTGATGCGATTTTTGCCAAAATTGTGCAAAAAAAATTTTGTCCCACACCCTGTAGCCCAGATGGTTTAAACTAAAAATCTAAAAAAATTCCAAGTAATGTATATTGGTCTGAACCGAAATAGTACAACAGGAATTTTTGATCAGATTATGTTTTCGGAAAATAACGCATTTTTTGTGGTTTTTGGTTCACAAAGTACAAAAGTTATACCAATGTAAGACACTGATACGCTAAGCGTCCGATGGCGCAACGCGTTAGTGCGCTGGTGTCGGAAGCTAAAATTCTCTGGAAAACGAAGGGTTTCGAGTTCGAGTACGGACGGAGTGAGTTTTATTTTTCTGTTTTTTTTTTTTGCATTTTTATTATGTTGAAATTATTTTGTCAAAATTCTAGTTATATTTTGACAAATGTTGTATTTAATTTTTAAGAGCGTAAATTTAATAACCAGTCTTATTATATGATTAACAGACGATAAATTATTTTAAAAATATCGTTCATTTTGTCGTGATTACTATAAAGTAAAATTTGTCCTACACACTCAGCATACCGCCTTCACTAATTATATACCTGCGAAACCCTGAAATGTGTGAATATTCACACTTCACATCAATTTTTTTTAAAGAGCATATTTTTTAAATATTTTGAAATTGGTCAATTTTTGAAGATTTTACTGATTTATAAAAGCAGGCATTTTCTATACACTTGTTGGTAATATAAAAAATATATATATAGTCAAACCGTATGAGAACATTATTATGAATTAGCTCACTTGGAAAAAATATAAATTTAATCTGTCATGTAGCTGTGTACATCATTCAAATTTATGGGGTGCGTATACGCACCTTTGGCCAAATCAGTGAAATGTACAGGCGTGATTCATCATCGACAAGTCTCATCTTGTCTTAGCCAGCTAACCTATTGTTCATTTCTACTGTGTGTTCTTTTATAGTTCAGTATATTTATTTACAGAATAAGTATAGTGAAAATTAAAATTAGTTGTACAGTTGTCAAATGATAGTAAAATTTCTTAATTGGTCACGACTAGCAGTTGCTCTTATGAAGTATCAGAGTAATGCAGATACAGATAGAGAAGCAAAAAATTCAAACTATGGGCGTCCTTCAAAAAACAGTTTATCAGATGTCATCAGATTTGATAATATTGGTCATCATAAAACGAATGTAAAAAAAAGAAAATGCAGTTTGTGTAAGAGCAACTCCATTTATTTATGTGTAAAATGTAAAGTACATCTGTGCTCAGAGTGTTTTGAAATGTTTCATTCCAAATAAGTTCATATTTCATTCATAAATAAAATAATTTGCTTATTACATGTTTACTTATATTTGATATTGTTATTAGCCAAGGGTGCGTATACGCATCCTTATATACCTGTAGAGTTAAGCATATATATATTTTTCAAAATGCAATAATTGTCTAAGTTGATGTATATTAATTAATTTGCATTACAAGTTTTGTGAAAAATATTTTTTCTTAATAGCTTGGCTATTAATGGGTTAACTGAGTAATATCTGAATTCACCTCTGTTTTTGGTTTATTCTGTCACACACATACTCACGTTGGCCATTTTCTGATTATATTGATTTACAGACTTTCCTTTTAATTTAAGTACGTATTGTTAAATTCGAGTGACGCTAAAAAGACAACTGAAAATGAAACCCTGACCCAGATTTTAAAGCAGAAAAAACAATAAATAAAGCTCTTAAAATATGCTGGCACTATTTGAAAGAAAATACCTTCATTCTCATAATACAATGTGGTGAACAGATCCATCGGTCATAGTTTAAAAAGAAATATGCGGTTCTTACTTCCCTGATTATTTTAGAGCAAAATTACAAGAAAAGAAAGATTTTTAAAATTAAATTCTCAATACCATAAATAACCAGTTTCAACAAAAAGTGTGAGCGAACTAAAAAATAAAAAATTGAAATATCTATTTTTTTAGTAGAATTTATTAGGAATAGAAAAATATATAAAAAAAAATCAGCTGTGGACCGACCGCCATCATAAAGTTCTTACATAAAATACATTCTAGCAGCAGAGTAGAAATAACTTGGCCTAATATTTTCTAACAGAGATATTATTTATCATGACCATGGAAACGTTACATATAAGTTTGAAAAAATTGAGACTTGGAAAAAATTTCGAAAAATTTTACAGAAATTATTCGAAATTTTTCGTTTTATCAAAAAACGTCTCAAATAAAAGTTATTAGTTATTGCTTTTATAGCAACTTTTGTTTAATAATTTTTTTCGAGATATTTTTCTGTTGTGAAATATTCGCAAAAATCTTAAAATAGACACGAGTAAACTCCCATTTTTAGTCAACCGATTTTTACCAAAAGTTGATCAACTCGTGCCATTGATGGCAGAAGCTTAAATATGAAGTTTCATAAAATTACTTTCAGCCGAATTTGTTCTGCACGTGTACACAGACGGACAGACAGACAGACGGACGGACAGATGGACAGACAGACAGACGGACGGACATACAGACCGACAGACATCTTGCTAAAAATAGTCAGAACGTTATGTAGGGAGCTCAATTCGTGGAGATCCATCGAAATCTCGAAATGTCAAAATCGGTATGATCACAATACATCCCTTATATATGTTGACGGTCGGTAAAAATTGAGATTTTACAAAAATTATTCGACATTTTTCGTTTTACCAAAAACGTCTCAAATAAAAGTTATTAATTATTGCATTTATAGCAACTTTTGTTTAATACTAATAAATATTTAACAATAAATTTTTTCGAAATATTTTTCTGTTTCGAAATGGTTATAAAAATCTTAAAATCGACACGAGTAAACTCCCATTTTTAGTCAACCGTTTTTTACCAAAAGTTGATCAACTCGTGCCATTGATGGCAGAAGCTTAAATATGAAATTTCATAAAAATCCTTTCAGCCGAATTTGCTCTCCACGTATACACAGACAGACAGACGGACCGACGGACAGACGGACAGACCGACAGACATCATGCTAAAAATAGTCAAAACGTTATGTAGGGACCTCGATTCGTGGAGATCCATCGAAATTTCGTAATGTCAAAATCGGTATGATCACAATACCTCCCTTATATATGTTGACGGTCGGTAAAAAGGATCAATTCTTCTTTGCTAAACATATGATCGACCTTGAAACGTCAAATAAATAAATTAATAAATTAAATTAAATGAATAAATTAAGTAATTATGTAAGTAATAAAGTTTTGTTTTTTTTTTGCAATGTTCAGTAATACTTTTATTTTGTGTTTTTAATGTCCTTCAATCCTTAGCATTGATCCTTAGTCTCAAATAACACTGTTAAATTAAAATAGGACTCTTATTTTCGGACAGAGGAAGTAATATTGTTTTACTTATTTTGAAAAAAAAAAAAAAATGGGAAATTTGTAATAAGAATGACAAAAAATCAGCTGTGGCCACCACAGGACCAACCGCCATTACAAAGTACTTGCATATAATACATTCTAGCAGCAGAGTAGAAATATCTTGGCTTAATATTTTCTAACAGGAATATTATTTATCATTTCCATGGAAACGTTACATATAAGTATGAAAAAATAGATACTTTTTTAAAAAATATCTATTTTATCAATCTATCTATATTAAATTTTTCATTTTTTTTTCGTTTTATCAATTAAATAAAAGTTGTTAGTTACTGGTTTTATAGCAAGTTTTGTTCAATACATTTTTTCGAAATATTTATCTGTTGCTAAATATTCGCAAAAATCTTAAAATCGACGAGTTCTCCCATTTCTAGTCAACCGATTTTTACCAAAAGTTGATCAACTCGTGCCATTGATGTCAAAAGCTTAAATATGAAGTTTCATAAAAATCCTTTCAGCCGAATTTGCTCTGTACGTGTACACAGACAGACGGACGGACGGATAGACGGACAGACAGACCGACAGACATCATGCTAAAAATAGTCTAAACGTTATGTAGGGACCTCAATTCGTGGAGATCCATCGAAATCTCGAAATGTCAAAATCGGTATGATCACAATACCTCCCTTATATATGTTGGCGGTCGGTAAAAATTATACATTGCGCAATGTTATTTCAACCATTCGGTATACTCTTAATAAAATATGAATGTATGTGTTTATTCCCATTAATAATATTTTTAAACAATTCTGTTACTTATCTTCTTTATGAATTTTTAATGAGTATATTCCCTAATGAGCTTTATCAGTGATAGCCATCTTGATTTGTAGATACGTGATTTTTACAAGAGGCATTGCATTTTTGTATCGTGTTTAGTTATTATTAAGTGGTAAGAGTGCAAGGTGTAAGTGGTAAAAATGTGGCATAGTGTGGACTTTGTTGTTTGGACTGCATGGAGATCAAAACTGGAATCATTGGAAAGGTATTTGTAGAAATTTTTGGTCATTTTGTAATGTCATTGTTAAGTACACTCTAAAAGAGTAGTCTTCTTTAAAAGACTTCATGGTACAATCAAAAAAATCAGCTGTGACCACCACAGGACCGACTGCCATCATAAAGTACTTGAATAAAATACATTCTAGCAGCAGAGTAGAAATAACTTGGTCTAATATTTTCTAACAGAGATTTTATTTATAATGACCATGGAAACGTTACATATAAGTATGAAAAAAATTGAGTAACTTTTGTTAAATACATTTTTTCGAAATATTTTCCTGTTGCTAAATATTCGCAAAAATCTTAAAATCGACACGAGTACTTCCATTTCTAGTCAACCGATCTTTACCAAAAGTTGATCAACTCGTGTCATTAATGGCAGAAGCTTAAATATGAAATTTCATAAAAATCCTTGCAGCCGAATTTGCTCTGCATGTGTACACAGACAGACAGATGGACAGACATCATGCTAAAAATAGTCAAAACATTATGTAGGGAGCTCAATTCGTGGAGATCCATTGAAATCTCGAAATGTCAAAATCGGTATGATCACAATACCTTCCTTATATATGTTGACGGTCGGTAAAAATTAAAATGCAATTAAATTGACATTTTATAACGATAATCAATTTAATCTACAACTTGCAATGTGAGTATGATTTGCAAAGCTTAAACAAAATCACCAAAAGTCCGAATTAATAGATGAAAATTATTAGATTTTAAATTGTATTTTGGAAATATAAATTAAGTTTTCAAAGTAAGAGAGTGCTTCACATCAAAACTACAAGTCAATATTTATTTATTAAAATTCTTATTTTATACATTATAATTTAATATCATTATTTTTGCAGAACAATATTATTTTGCAGGTTAATTTTAAAATTTTTTCGTTAATAATCGTTATTATGGCAAGTAAAATAGCATTAAGTGTTTATGCCATATCTACATGATTTAAAGGAATAATATGTTGTTTTCAATTTTCCATTATTGTTTTTCATTTTCATCTGTCAAAAAACGAAAAAATTTGTAATTAATAATGTAAATGTAATTGTTACATTTTGGAGCAAAACAATACACCAATATGCATTCTAAAACAAAATATTAATGATTACTTAGTGTTAATTAAATAAATACTAAAAATATTTCGATTTTCATATTATTTAAAAACGTAACCTATAAATATATCTTCGAATCCTTATTTATATATTTATAAAATCATTATTCTATAATATAAAGTATCTGGGCTGTATATATTAGTATATATTTATCAAAAATACATATTGTTTGCTCCAAATTTGAAAATATTCATAAAATTAAGGTAACAAATGTAATGTCACATGTATTTTAAACTTCCAAAGGACTCAGCTCTCAGATGGCAGTACATATATGTGACGACACACTAATGTCGTCTATTTCAGCTCGTTACGCCCCTGTCAGCTGAATTACACACAATCGAAAAGAGCAAATCTATATGAAAGCAAAAAATTTCTATCAAACCATGTCCACCGATATAATTTCCTTTTCCAATTTTCGTCAAGAAGTAATGTCTGTGTTGAGAAACAGTGATTGCTCGTGGATGTGAGTTTGTGAGGTTGTGAGGGGCCCGGTGCTGACGGAGGGAGAGACATACCTACACCAGGTCGGGGATATTTGCGAAGTTATCCGTGACCTCGTGTTCACAAACAGTTTACAATTTATTACTTCCCGTCGATTGACTCTCCTTTGTTTCGGTAAAAAGAGCATTTGTGTGTTTGCTAAATGAACCGCTAAACGGCTTCCTTAACATTCGACAACCATAACCGCAATACGCTTCCCAGACAGCATAGCAACTTGATTCACGGTTACCAACAAATAACCTTCTCACAAAACACGAAGATTATTGGCTTAAAAAACTCTGCCTAGTAAAATTGTCTACACATTTCATGATAAAAGATAATATATTTCGTAGATAGGAACATTTAAAATAAGTGCATGGTATGTTTATTTGTACGAGGACAACCTTTTACGTTTTTACAAAAACTAAGAAAGATTTTTATTTGTACATACTGTTTACTTACTTTTCGAAATATTCACCATTATGTATAAAGCGTGTTCTACATTATACAATTCTTGTCAAATTTTCATACTTATTTCTTTGACTAGAACTTGTACTAGAAATAAATCAGTGAAATTGTACAGTGTAGAACACTTTATGAAGTCAAGGTCAACTTTTTTCAAAACTAGATTCCGTCCAATTTTTCTTCAAGTTTGAACTCCGCACATGCGCAGTAGGTACTTTTAACAAAGGTACCAACATTAAAATTACGCTTGTAAATACTTTGTATTACTACGTGTTTAGTTGATCATTGGTTTGAATAGGCGAATATATAAATTGTGTTTTGTACGTAAATCAGTAATTTTACAAATCTAATAGCTAGGTTATAAACACTTGACAAGATATGAATTATATGTTTATGTTGGTACTATAAATGAACTGAAACACGTGTAAGAATTTCATTCTCTACCAAAAAATAAATAAAAAAACTAGACAACTTTTAGTTCAAAGAAAAAAGTTTATAAAATTGACGAATAAAGTATAATCTAGAACACGCTTAACACTTTTGCATGCGTTCAAACCAATTCTCGAATAATTTTTTCCTCTCTGAAGTTGGTATCTCAAAAACATGGTTTTCGAAGGTTTCAACAGCTTCTTGAAGGGATGAAAATAGCTGTCCACGTATTTTTTGTTTGACATTGGGGAACAAAAGAAAGTCGTTAGGTAATAAATCAGGTGAATACGGGCAACGAGACATTAATTCGATGTATTTCTCCTTCAAATAATCAATTGTTTGACACAGTGTGTGGGAGCTTGCATTGTCATGATGAAAAATGATGTGACGTTTTTAGTTGTTTTTCCTGATTTTGTCGATGACTTCTGGCAAACAAATTGTTATTTACCATTCAGCATTTACTATTCGCCCATCCTCTAAAGGAATGGTTGCGACATGTCCAGTACAACCGAAGAAACAAGCGATCATTTTCTTGAAAGTGCTTCGTGAACTAACAACTTTTGTGGGTTTCGGTTCATCTTGGAAGACCCAAACAGTGGATTGTTGCTTAGTTTCCGGTTCATATGAATAAATCCGTTCATATGAATAAAGTTTCGTCACCTTTAGCGATGTTGTATAGGGATTTTGCAGTGCCTAGGTTGCATTTTTTTAGCATTCTCTTACACCAATCAACACGTGCCATTTTTGAGCTTCGGTCAAATTATGCCAAATCCATCGGAAACAGATCTTTTTCACAGCTAAATTTTCAAACAAAATCGAATGTATTACAGTCTGCGATATGCCAAAGGATGCCTCTATCTCACGATAAGTCACATGCCGATCATTTTCAATCATTTTGCGCACAACATCGATGCTTTTTTGATTCAGATTTTGGTTGACCTTCACGAGATCCATCACTGACGGACGCACGACCACGACGAAATTTTGCAAACCAATTGTAAACAATCTTTTCTGATGGTGCTTCATTACCAAAAGTTGAATGAAGCGAATCTAGGTTGTTGAGTTAGAACTTTACTAAAATCTTAAAAAATCATCCAACGAAAACCTTCAAAAGTGATATCCATTTTTTCACAAACTTGTTTGTTTTCACTGTCAACAAACTATTTGGTCTGAATTTATAAGTTGCCACTGATTTCAGAATAACAAATGTTTTGGAATATAGTAATGAAACATTTCAATATTGCCATCTAGTGGTCGTTTGTAAAAACGTAAAAGGTAACCCTCGTAATAAAGTAAAAGTTTTTTTCTTTAACGCTCACTGTCACCAAAGTACTCGGTCAATTTATAAACTGCCACTGATTTCACAATAACAAATGTCAAATTTTACGAATATAATAATGACAAATTTCAATATTGCCATCTAGTGGTCGTTCGCAAAAAAAAATGAGTAAAATTTGGGGGGGGCAGGAAATTTTTTATCGTTTACATATGAAAATACAAGTAATGACTTAAAAAAAAGGACCTCACTTCTAAAATATATTATTTCCAAGCAATTCTAGGGGGGCCAACTGGGGGCCAGAGCAACTTTTAGGGGGCCCGGGCCCCCCGGATCTCCGCTAGTGCCGCCACTGCGTCCCAATAATTTACTTTTGAAAAAGAAGAAAATCTTTATTAAAAAATAATAATAACATGTATTACTTTCATTTTACCCATTTTAAATTAATATTTAGTTATATTGAAATGTTTATAACTTAAATTCGCATCGCGCCTAGTTTTGCTTCCTAAAACAAATGTTTTTAGAATGGACATACGCCAAGCAGGGCAAAAGAGCGAATGTCTCAAATATTTGTACGAGTGTAGATGCGGGGTACAAGCGGGGGTGAAGGTCGAGCAATAGTATATATCCTGTATATAATGTAACAGGTAAAAACTACTAAAAGATTTTTTATTTAAAATTCCATAATTAAAAATCCCACCGCTTGCCACCAAATTGGTACAGCCGCGGGGGGGGGGGGGGTGTGAAGATGAATTTACCAAAATGTAAAAACAAGGGGGGTGCCACCACCTAGTTTATATAAAACTAGGAAAATAAAAAGGGCTGAATTTACCTGCTTCTCTGTTGATAGCAATTTTCAAATCAAACAAGTGGGAAAATTTATAATGGTAAATTTATTTTGTAAAAAAAAAAAAATTAAAATAACAAAATTTAAAGTTGCAAAAAAATAATTAAATAAATGAAAAACTAAACATTTTAAAACAGAATGATATTAAAAAAAATAAAATTTTAAACTTACAATAATAAACTTACGTGGTCGACCGGACTCAGCTCTTGACTGGATCTGATGCATCACATATACACCAGACCTCAGCCAGGAACCAAGTCAATTACAATAAATTTTGATTCATATTTATACCAGACATAATTTGCTAATTCTATTATTTATATTCTGTCTAACCTTCATAATAAAATTGTTATACAGCAAAATTATGTATTGCATAAACACTCTTCCTATTGTTATGAATAATATCTTTACTATCAAAATAATTCTGATGGTGCAACTGTTACAATAATACTCCTTATTTTCAACCCTTTTGCTAACGCAAATTTATAGAATTTTTGTTTTAATCTTTTTTAGAATTTTTTATTTATTTTGTGAAATATTATTAATAAAAAATTATTTGCTAATAAAAAATAGTATTTTTGTGCTTCTTTCTTACTATACAATAGCTAATAATGCATTAACAGCTAAATTAGGATTATTTACAGCTTTTAAATCAATATTTCAGTGTCCGATTTTATTTTGTCTCTGAGTGTATCTGATTTGTTAGAAGAATTGAAAAATACACTTCTTATTCTAGTGAAAAAATAAAATATCTTTAGAATCCATTGCCGCTACATTGACGACAAAGTTCATGAGGTATGAGCAGGAAACAAAAAATTCTCTATGATTTTGATTTAAAATTCATCTATCGACACCTTTCATATTTGCTCCATTAACATAACCTCGACCAGCGACGGTGATCCACCACTAGGTAAAATTGCAACATTAGTCTCAACAAAAAGTCTTGGGGCTTTTACGAAATGCTTTTCAATATATACCTGTTCAAGCTCTGCTCTTCAAATTATTTCGAACCGCTTCATCTGTATATTCTTACTATTGATAGTAATTTATGTTATGTCTATTTCAGTTTTATTAAAACTTAACTAAACCGTTCTGGGTGATAGATCATCAAAGCTTCTTTTGGTTGTGGTTTTAAAAATAAGAAAGCAAAAAAGCAGCCAATAATATTCTTAAAGCGTCTGCAGTAAAACCTTTTATATGTGAAAATAAAAGAGCTGAAAGGATGAAATGAAAAGAGCTTGAAATGATATTTTTATTTGATATTCTGGGATAAATATTGTATAAGCAGGAGATCGCCGGCTGTTATCTCTGAAGAACATAAACACATTATCAGCATTGAATAGCGGCAATCTGTGGGGGCCATTGTCACTGACCGACTGAAGAGGGCGCTGGATGCTGGATGTGGATGCTGAAGCCGGGTAATGAATCCGGTTGCGTTCAAACACACTCTGGTGGTGGGCTCTTGAATCAATGTGCTCACTGCGGTATACTATCACTGAAGAACAGGCAGACCTGCACGGAACTTAAGAGGAAATACTACAGTATGGATCTCAGTATTTCGTAAAAGAAGCTGCAGTAATTAATAATTACAGTACGTTATACATTACAATAAATATATACATACATAAAATATTTACATGCATAGTATGCAATTCTCAGGACGTCAGTACTTACAATTGGTGCCAGGTTTCTTAGCAAATAGATTGCAGAACACAATTTGTTTGCCAGTGCACCAACATACTGATCCCAAACGAGTTTCGGATCAATAAGTACCCCCAGTAGGTTCACAAATAGCGGGTTATCAAAATTATTTGATTTTAGCGTTAGAAGAATTTGTTGGATCTTATTGAGGTTTACGGAGAGTCGATTGGTATCGAACCAGTACTTAGCTCTCTGCCTTGCGGTGTTATTAATGCTGATAACATCAACAAGTGATGACGATCTTGCAATTAATGTTGTGTCATCGGCGTATAAGATACTGGTTCCACCAATATACGAAGGGAAGTCATTGACATAAATCAAAAAGAGGAGAGGGCCGAGGATAAATCTTTGTGGTACGCCCGAAGTAACAGTTGAGGTATATGACGCAATATTTTTAAATGAAACAATCTGTGCTCTGTTTTCTAAGTAGGATTTCATCAAGTTGATACTTTTCTCGTCAAATCCATATAAGGCTAGCTTTTCTAATAATATTTTATGCGTTATACAATCAAAAGCTTTTGATAAATCTAATAAGATGGTCAAGCAATATTCTCTGGATTTCATGGAACCCGATATTTCAGAAATGAGAGATAATATGGCATCCGTAGTTGATTTGCCGCTTCTAAATCCAAACTGTGCCTCACTAAACAAGTTATTACTATCAAAGTATTGAAGTATTTGAGTAGATAATATCTTTTCAAATATTTTGGAAAGTATATAGATGAGATCTTGCTGTTCATGTCTAAAATCGAATACAGTGAACCCTCGAATTTCAAATGGTTTGATGTTAGAACAACTTAAAAATCGAACAAAAAATTTGACACGAAGAAAATCCGGTTTTAAAACAAAAACTTCAAAATATGAGAATCAAGTACGGGAAACATTGCCGCTAATTTAACTCGAAGGTCAAACTGTCTCCTGGAACGGATTGTGTTCAAAGTTCATGGGTCCAGTGTATTTTCCATTTCCATTCCCTGGATGTAAGTTCATGAAAGATTAAACGTTCTGGCAAATGATAAGTGGGTAAACTAACATAATCTGTTATGCGCGTAAATGTGTTGAAAGATAAAACAATTCAGTGATAGGATGTTGAGGGAGGAGATGGAGCAGACCGCACAGCTAACAGAGGTATCTCATTACTTAGGGCGAGAGCGAGAGTGGGAGGACAGTGACTGCTCTCCCTGGCCCTGGCCCTGGCCCTGGTTACGCACTCAGCTATACTTGACGCTGGAATCCTTTAATCGAATTAACAGGCAAACAGACCTGTTACATTTGTCATAATCTCTGTTCATATTATCTCTCATCAACTACAATATTTCCAACAACTATGTTATATTAATTCAAAATGAGCAGATTACGTAACAAGCCTTTTTTAATACTTTCCATCAATAATCCATTCAATAATCCAGCTTCCATTCAATAATGCAGCTTCTGCGAAGTTCCTGGGTGTATATGTTGATCCTAAATTAACTTGGGAACAACATTTAGATCAACTCAGTATTAAATTAAGGGACTATTACCGGTTAGAAAGGCAAAAAATGACCTATAATTAAATATTTTTTTTCTCGTTTCCTTTATTATAGAACGTTGTGCAACTTTTTTTATTTTATTAATATTATATTCAAGATTATATATATATATTTTTTTTTTTCAATACATAGATAATTATATAGATGGCGCCAAAGTTCGGTAACAAAAAATTATGATGCTCCATGGCTGCGGGTTAATCTCGAAATTGACAAGTCTGAAACAAAAAATTCAAAATAATTTTAAAGATGAAGGTGTCTTACATCGTAATTTACCACCTATTATAAAAAAAAGGGTGTAAAAACAAAATGGCGGATAGGTGAAATTTTTTTTCTAAAAATCATGTTTTTCCCCTTTTACCACTATCAATTTTTTTTTTCAATTTTTTTTGCAATTTTCTGGTAAATTACGGTAGAGGACATCAAAATGAACAAAATTCACTAAAATTAAAAAATATCCGTTGTGTAGTTATGGAGAATAAGTCTGGGGCGATTGAAAAAACACCATTTCGAGAAAAGTTTTTTTTAATATTTGTATTGTAATATTTTTAAAAAAATTAAGTTTCAGCACTTACAATTGGTTAATCAGCAATCCCTGGTCCATATAAAAGTACTCCCGAATCAATCATTTGTTGCTGTTCCTCTTGCTGAGCAGTTTGCTTTGCCAAGCGAGCTTCCTTCGACGCCGCTGTACTCGCTTTATTGGCCATTTCAATGCGTTCCTCATCTTTTTTTTTAACATAATCATACGCAGAGTGTCCAATTATGCATCCCATTACCTCCAATATTTTCAAGAGGGACGTTCTACCTTCATTAAATATTGCTAATGAAATATTAGCAGCCAACTCAGTAACTTCTCTTCCCACAAACGTATGTTTGGGAACGATAGCCCAAAGTGTTTTATATATATATATTTTAATGTTTTATTATATGTTTAATTATATATATATATATATATATATATATATATATATATATATATATATATGTATTTGAACAGAATAACGGTGTTGAGCAGCACACCTGCCGAAACTCGTCAAACCAGCTGTCGCGCACCGAAATAGCGCATGCGCTAAAATTGGCACCAATTTCTTATTTTTTTGAATTTCATTATAAAAATTTAGGATATGATTTCTGAAGGTATAAGGAATCAAAAAATGTAAAAAAAACGATTTTTTGAAAATTATAACCGGTAATAGTTCCTTAAGACTTTTGTAAACTTAACATAAATTCTTAACAGATAACTAATGTGTCAAAAATATTTGCCAACCATATACACATAAAGTACTTGCTAAAATAATAAATAATAGAATTTCACGCGTACTCGATAGCTGTATTCGTCAAAACCAGGCAGGGTTCCGGCCTCGCATGTCTTGCATTAATTACAGACCACATTAATTACTTTACGTATTGTTATCGAACAGTCAATCGAGTGGAGAACTGGTCTGTTTTCATAATTTCCACAAAGCATTCGACTGTATATCTCATGGTGCAATTTAGAGAGCTCTACGAAAAAGAAGAATTCCACCCAAGCTCATAAAACTCATCCAGCTCCTTTATCAGGATGTCACCTGCGAAATCCTACACAAAGGCGTTCTCAAAGCCATTCTTGTTGGCGCTGGCATTAAGCAAGGATGTGCTCTGTCGCCCATCCTCTTTAACATCGTCCTAGATGATGTATTGAGAAGGAGTATCAGAACTGGAGACGGAATTCGCTGGACTTTAAATTCCCACCTGGCAGATCTGGAGTATATAGATGACATTTGCCTTCTGTCTCACACCTTCGACAACATGACTGCAATACTAGATTCTCTCGTAAAGGAGGTGCGATCGGTAGGCCTCGCAATCTTCATTAAGAAGACGAAATCCAAGCGATTTGGCTCCACTCAACAAGACAAGTTCCGCATTAACGATTACATTGAAGACATCGAAATTTTTACTTACCTCGGAAGCATTGTCTCATGCAAATCTGGAGGCACCAAAGAGGATGTTAAAATGAGGATTAATAAAGCTAGGCATGCTTTCAGTATGCTGCAAAATGTTTGGAATTCAAAATAACCCAAAATAATATGTTTTTCTATTATTTTGTAAAGAGTTATTAATCTACCAGCTTCTTAATTTCTCATACAGATTACTGAAAAACTATACTTATATAAGTTATCTATAAACAAGGTTGTACGATTAACCAAGTGGTACAATTTTCCCTACTTTCCACAGCATTTCAGCAAAATCGTAAAAAAAAAAATCACGAGTTGCTCAGTTAGAATTTTATAATATATCAATCATTTACTTAATCAGAGAAGTGCATATAACAGAGATGTATATATTTTTTATCGCTTCCTAGTTTATCCTTTAAAAAATATTTAAATATTCAAACACAAGGATCAAACATTACATAGTATAAAAATCAGATCCTTTGAACAATTTTTTTGATATAATTTTTTGTAGGGCTCTTTTGAAGTTCCGCTATTTTATACACGATTACCAACATATCACTAATCAAAAGTAGACGTTACACAATTTTTTACAATTCATAAAATTTATTAAAAAACTTTTATATTCCATTTTCTAATTTTTTATAAAGTGGATCTCAAAAATTTATAGGTCAAACTTTTAAGTGAAAATATCTTCAAGGAATTCTTCTTTAAAATATTTAATGTTTCAAGGATTAAAATTAAAATATTGTTGTAGAAGCTCTTTGTATTGTCTTTTTGTTTTTTAAAGGTGATCACAGCGCTCCTACAGTCGGTTTTTTCCATTTTTTCAGGAGTTTCATTTTCATTACTCTTTGTGTTGTCTTAGATACAGGGTGTAACACGATAGGGGAATACAATTTTTACCTGATGTGTTCGGAAATACAAAAAAATTATGTATAGTGTGAACTTTTACACATTTCAGAGTTTTGTAGTTATTTGATATACGAGGTCTGTTCAAAAAGTATCGCGAATTTTTAATTTCCGCGGGTTACGTATATTCGATTTTCGATTTTTTTGTGGCGTTATGTTGGTACTCATATCTCTCACTTATGCCGACAAGTTCGCCTATTTTGAATGTTCAGTTAATTTTTGAGAGTTGCTTTGCTTGCACGTGTTTTGGCCCATCTTCGATTTTTGCCTATACCAAAAAATGGATAAAAGAATCTGTATCAAATTTTGTGTGGAAAACAAAATTAAGTGCGCGGACGCATACCGAATGTTGACTGTGGCATGTGGTGAAGCTACGTTGGACCAAAGCAACGTTTATCGGTGGTGCAAAATGTTCTCAGAGGGCCGAGAAGATGTGAACGACGAAGAGCGTGCCGGACGCCAAAGCACGTCAACAACAGACGAAAACATTGATGAAGTGAAGAAAATAGTATTGGCCAATCGTCGAATCACCGTTAGAGAAGTTGCTGAGGATCTAAACATATCGATTGGCTCGTGCCATACGATTTTTACCAATGATTTGGGCATTAAACGGGTCGCCGCGAAATTCGTACCAAAATTGCTCAATTTAGACAACCCACTAATAATGCCGCAGCCACCGTATTCTCCAGATCTGGCCCCCTGTGACTTTTTCTTGTTCCCGAAACTGAAGAGGCCCATGAAAGGACGACGCTACGCTACGAGTGAGGAGATAAAGACGGCATCGAAGGAGGAGCTGAACAAAATCACAAAAAATGATTTTTTCAAGTGCTTCGAGGATTGGAAAAAACGTTGGCACAAGTGTATTATATCTGGTGGGGATTACTTTGAAGGGGACAAAATAGATATTCATGAATAAATAAATAATTTTTGAAAAAACACAAAATTCACGATACTTTTTGAACAGACCTCGTATATGTATAAGAAGTCAACAGAATTTTTATTCGATATTTGAGTACTACAGTCTGTTCCAAACGGTTAAGCGGAACTAAATGGTAATTTAGTTCTTTTAGGTTGTCACGAGAAGGGACCTTGCTTGGGTTATTTCATTTTTCACGTTGGGATGTCAAAATTTAAAATTCCAACAATGAAACCATGGAAACGAATGACATATGTCAAAATTAAATATTTTTTTTATGACAAACAAATAAATAAATGGGAAATTTGTATTAAGAATGACACAAAAAATCAAAATATAAAGAAAATGACATTTTAAAATGATATTAACCTTAACCAAAAAATGTTTATTGTAAGTATGATTTACAAAGCTTAAACAAAACGGCCGAAAAGCACGATTTAAACGATGAAAGTAACTAGATTGTAAAATTTAGTTCCGCCTAACCGTTTGGAACAGACTTTAAGAGCTACCATTTAATTTGTTTAAACTAAATTTAAATAATTTGCGAAAATTACTTTATATGAAAATATAAATTAAAAAATACTAGCGATTTTTTTCTGCATTTTCTTCGTATCTAAGTCTTCATTAAGTTCATAGTCATAATCAAATATTAATAGGAAATCTCCATGTTAACTAGTAACAATAATATCAAAAAAATTTGAAAGGATATTATACAACCAATTTGTAACTTATTTTGAAATATATAATCTGTTTAATAAGCAGCAATTCGGTTTCAGGAAAAATAAGTCTACAACTGATGCCATTCTGTCATTTACTAATGAAGTGTTACTAGGTTTAGAAGCCCGTGAATACTGTCTGTCCACGTTTTTAGATTTAAGTAAGGCGTTCGACTGCGTGTCACATGAAATTTTTCTGACTAAACTAACCAAGTATGGGTTTGATCAAACAGTTGTACACTTTTGAATTCATATCTCACTAATAGATTTCAGTATGTTAAGTTTAAAGACATAGATTCAACACCCTTGCCCATTAACTGTGGAGTTCCACAAGGATCTATTTTAGGACCTCTTTTATTTTTAACTTTTGTCAATGACTTTCCTTCATGTATTAAAGACTGCTCCCATTTTATGTACGCTGATGATACCACGTTGCTAATCAGATCAAAGTTTCAAAACGATCTTTTTTTAAAAAATGATGAGTTTTGAGGTTTTTAAATGATGAGATAAATTATTAATTACTTTAAAGAATTCTGAATTAACTAATCCAGAATCAGTAAATTGTTTAGGAGTTCATATAGATCCCATGTTGACCTGGAAACATCATGTACAAAATCTGGCAACTAAGCTATGTAGAACAATATATTTAATTCGAAACCTCGTTGACTGTGTATCTGTCAATGTTTTTAAAATGTCCTACTATGCTCTCTTACGCCCTGCTTGCTTGGGGACATAGTGCTTCAGCAAAACGAATTTTTGCCTTACAAAGACGAGTTGTTAGAATCATTTCTAGGACAACTTACAGAGCGGATTGTAAGCATGCTTTCCGAGATTTAAAAATTATGACTTTGCCATCGCTTTATATTTTCCAGTGTTTAATTTTCGGACACAAAAATAAGGAGCATTACAAAACACGTAATGGTAAGTGGTGTATGACACTCGTAATAAAACTAATTTCTATTTAGGTTTTACAAGATTGCTGAAAATCAGAAATTGTAACTTCTTTGCAATTAAATTTTTAAATGTATTGCCCGATAATGTTAAATCTCTCACATTACATAATTTCCAGGCTAAAGTCAAGGATTTCTTGGAATCTAATCCATTTTATACATTTGAAGAATTTTTAAATTTTGATATAAATAGTGTGAATTGGAACTGTTGACTCCAAGTATTTTATATTTTTGATTTTATGTATTTTTTCCATTTTATTCTTATTTTATAATATTTTATATTGCTCTAATTTCCCTAGCTATAAGTTACTATTTATATATTGTACCTGACTAATGAAAAGCATGCTCTGTACGTGTAATTTTTGTCAATAAACATTATTATTATTAACTTACAATTCTAGATAGTTCCGCTTAAATGTTTGGAATAGCCTATACGCTATTGTACATACCTTATAATTTTTTTTGAAAAATTCAGTGATGAATTTTCATGGTTATATTTTGATAAATTGATATTTAAAATAATTCAGAAACGTGTGTGAACTGCAAACAGGGCCTAATGTAACCAGACCCTGATACAGCCCTGATACCAGGCATTGGGAATTTATATTCCGCTTGCATGAAACATTTACTGTCACAAATATGTGATATATTTTTTTAGTATAAAAGGTTAAGGTTATACTAAATCGTATTTTATCTGTGGCTTCTTTAAGTAACTTGATATATCGTCTACGTTCAATGTTACAAAATGCCATTTTTTCATGTTGTCAATGATTACCTGCGGTCAGAAGGGGAGTCTTATTCAAGCACAGTGTTGAATGCAAGTGGGCCCCCAATGAAGCTCCCACGGATATATATTTTTTATTTATGCAATGGTTATGGTAGAATTATTGAGAGTAAGAAAATCAAGTAACGTCGTGGAGTACAAAAGTAGCACTATCAATACAGTTACTAAGAAAAAATCCTGTCTTTCGACGAGGTAAAAGTAATCACCAAATTAAAAAGAAACTCTCGGTACAATATTAAAACAGTGATGGCGTTTATTGACAAGTAATATACCAATAATCTGTCTCAATTTGTAATACGAAACTAGATCTGGTTACTTTAGTGACTGTTGTGGTGTAAATAGACTTTTGTAGAATCATGTGAACTTGTAAATCTGGCTTTTAAAAGTATGGTTAAGTTTCATCATATTGAGGTTATTACTAAATTAACATGTCAAAATTGTGATTGACATGTCAAATATTTTGAATGTATATATTAATATTTATTTCATCAAACTTTCGATTATTACTCGTATAATAGTAAAAAAATATTACGATTATCAATGAAATATCGTGATAAAATATAAAAAACAAAAATACATATTATATAATAATAATTTATCATTTTATTCTGCTGCTCTTAAAATCTAATTCTTGTTTTGCAAAATTTAATAACATATTTAAACAAAAATATTCATTTTTTGAATGTAAATCCCAAATTTTTCTCTGCAAATCTTTCCGAAACATTTAGTCTGTGGTTCTATCTGTTTTCTTATTATAAGCGATTCACTTTTGTAAGAACAAACTAAGAGGGAATTTTGTTTTCAATAGTTTGCACCTTTGAAGCTGTATGTCATGTTGGTATTAAAAAATGTCACTTTTTTAAAATGTCGATCCATTTGACAGATGTCATAATGAAAAATTATATCTTAATTATAATGATCATAACCTTATCAACCTAAAGTCGGTTTTACAGCATAAGGAATATTTTTAATTGACATTTAAAGTCAGTAACACACCATAAAAGTAACCAAAATAACCAGATCAAGTGTGTTCTTACAAAAGTGAACAGCTTATACTACCCCTTCCCATGTTCGTCGGTCTTAAATTTTCTACACCTTCGTTTAAAATTTTTCTTACTTCTCCTTCAGAAATCTAAAGAAATTGAAATGGGTAAATTATTTTAAATTTCACAACAAAAAGGACACCAAGATTTACTGAAAAAATATCTGCCACAAGGTCTATAATTTCGCTTCTTTTTAATTTTGATCCATTTTTTTCTAAAAGTTTTCTATGAGCGTTATATATGTGTTTTTTTGTATATTTATCTAATTGTTGTCTCTTATGCATATTTTCTGATGTTATGTTCTTATTTTGGTTGTATAAAAATACTTTTCAATTAAGAAAATAAATTGACATATAATTTAATGTCAAATATGAATTGTTAAATGTTTTTAAACTTGCCATTTCAGCAGTACCACCCTAAGATGATATTTTAAATAGACAACATAAAAAATGAAATTTTCCTCTTAGTTTCGTATTACAAATTGAGACAAATAATAGTTTCTTTCTAAATAAAAGGTGATTCAATTTAGACTCTAGGATTTGATTTTTGAATAAAACACAACATATTGGAAAAATCCGAATTTTATTGTTATTAGTACAGACTTTGCAATTAATTATGAAATATGATGTCGGCCAAATGCGCTCCACGACTCCGCTGACATGATACCATTCTTTTAGCGAAGTTTTCCGTAATCGTTTCCAATAAATGCGGTTCGATTTCGGCAATTGCACGTCTGATGTTCTCTTTTAGTTCTGGAATCGTAGCAGGCTTGTTGACATAGACCCTTTCCTTCAAATAGCCCCAGAGAAAAAAGTCTAATGGGGTTAGATCGCAAGACCTCGCTGGACAATTGATGTCGCCCCTCTGAGAGACAACATGACTAGGAAATTTGGTTTAAGTAAAGTGAGTGTTTCACGTGCTGTGTGACATGTGGCTCCATCCTGTTGAAACCACATGCAATGTGGTTGAAAAACCACCAATTTGCAATGTGTTTAGATACCAACTGTAAAAATGCAAACTTCCAACATTCACTCAACGAAAATGGCGCACAATTCAAATCCCGGAGTCCAATTTGGATCAGCCTTTATAATAAATTGTCAAGTAAATGCCCAATTAGGCTAAGGAAATAAACTGAATAAAAAAATTTTAAAAATCTGTATTTACTATCTGTAAAATAATTATAAAGGGCAGAGAATAATTTATCATATTCGTCACAGATTGCAGAAAGAGAAATTAATATGGAGCTACTGCTAATATTGAACAGCAGGTTATTCATATTAAATTTTTTGCATTGCTACATTCCTTGATCTATGCAAAGCATTTAACTGTGTGTCTCACGCTGAGTTAATACAAAAAGTGAAATTTTACAGTTTTTTTAGTTTAACACAGAAAGTTGCTTTTTTTAGAGTCCTATCTCAAAAATAGAAAACAATTTGTAAAAATTGGTAAAAATCTACAACTAACTTTGGTGTACCTCAGGGAACTATTTTGGGACCACTTCTATTCTTGATTCTCAATGACTTCTCCAATCCTGTTTGCAGTAAAACTATTCTTTTTATCATTACACGCTCTCAGTCGTTTATAAATGAAATTTCCGAAAGCGATTCTCTTCTAGATGATGCTAAGCTATGGTTTACTTCCAATATATTACAATTGGTTTGTTTGTACTTAATGTAGACTCTCGTTTTCGTGGACATTCGTTAAAGTTATGTCACGAAAAGTTCCGTAAGAACGTTCGGGCCAAGTTTCTTTCAAACCGAGTGTTTAATGACTGGAACAATCTACCTGGAAGTGTAGTGTCTGCCCCAAGTGTGAACAATTTTAAAAATAGACTGGACCTTTACAATCAGTTGCTACTATCCCCATAAACTGAAATTTTCTGTTTTTGTACACTTTTTATATTTGTTATTGTTTGATTTTAGTTGTTTATCAAATTGTTTTGCTTCTTTCAACTTTCCTGTATCACAACAATGTGAAATATTGTAATTTTTCTATAAGAACTTTACAAGCCATTGGCTTCAGTTCTTTTAAATAAATAATAATAATAATAATTGCATACCGACAAAACACAGACGTTGTTAATATCTACAAGACCAAATAATTATGAAAATCCCCAGTTTGTTAAGTTCTTACATGTACATCTGGACCAAAGTCTCAACTGGGATCAGCACGTAAGCAACATCAGTATTAAACTTTGTAGGACAATTTATTTACTAAGAAATTACAACATTTGATGTATAGATTTGCTGGTAACTTTATTTCAGTTTGTTAGTTTCTTTGTATAAGGTAACCTATCCTAACCAAACCAATCCTTAACTTAAAGCAGAAATTTGATATGTCAACATTTCTCTATCTCAGTCCTTTCAGACAAATCTATTTGATACAGATTACTATGAATATCCAGAGCTCTTATTCGGTTCGCAGTTTGAGCACCACTGTTGTAAGATAAATTACAAGTCAGTGTAGTTTATTCGGAGTCGTTTATCGGGGAAAAAACTAAGGATTTGTAGGACATTTTTCAGGATTAGCTCCAGTGGAGCGAAACGAAAGGATTGAATTAGTTAATGAATTTATTTATGTTTTATACTCAAGTTCTCTAATTCAAAACTTAATCCTTTTGAATTATTAATTGTAACATTATCCTTGCAAATTATTAAACAGGATAAAACACTTTGCATATAGTCCATTTGCTCCAAATTTTAATTGTTTACATTTCAAGTAGACTTACTAGAAGATGAAAATATCCTGAGAAAAAATTTTCAGTCTGATATCATACAGACCATATCTAAAGAATAGGTTTTCAATCGGACATTATGTAGATCGTAACGAAAATCGTCCTTGTCCACAAATGGTACTAATTTTCTCCACGACCACTATAGAATTTACCAATTCTAAAGCCAATTTTGACTACAGAAAGTTAATATTCTAACACAAGAGTTGGAATGTTATTCTAAAGCACTTGCTCCATTTGACACCGCTTAAAATTCCAATACATCTCTTCTGCAGCCTGAATAATCTCAAGGTGTCAACTGAGTTTCTCCACAAAATAATACCATAAGATAGATTTGATTGAATATAGGAAAAATATGCTATTTTCATTGTTAAATATGTTGTTATCTTGGATAGCTTATACAAGGTGTCTCAAAAGAAATTTTATATTTAGTGGATCGATTAAAAAAAAAGTAAGCCGTATATAGAAAAAATGTTTATTAATTATTAAAATACACTTTTTGGGGATTTATTTCTTAAAAATAATATCGTCTAAATGTAGACCCTCGCGTTCTCGGCACTCATTTAATCGAACAGTAAAATTACTTATGACGTCTCGGCAGGTGGACTCAGGGATGGCTGCCATTTCGTGACGGATATTTTCTTTCAAATGCGCCAGTGAAGTCGGTTTATTGGCGTAAACTTTATATTTAAGATAACCCCATAGGAAAAAGTCCATAGGGGTTAAATCTGGACTGCGTGGAGGCCAATTTATGTCACCTCTCCGGGAGATCAATTTGCCTGAGAAAATTTCACGAACACGTGGCAGAGACATATTGGACGTGTGTGAAGTTGCTCAGTCCTTTTGGAACCATGTTCTTTGGTTATAGCCAGGAAAGTTTTGCAGTTCAGGTACCAAGAAGTTGTCTAACATCTCCACATAACGCTCTGAATTCACTGTAACTGCACGCCCCCTTTCGTCTTCAAAAAAGACTGATTAACATTCTCCACGTTTTCTACCGTTCTTGATGACCTAGGTCGCCCGGATTTTGATTTATCCAGCGTTGTACCAGTCTCTTCAAACTTTTTAATCCAATGTCGAATGAGAGGAATGCTTGGCGCATCATTTAAGTGGCGAAAACCTCGAATACTGCAGAATTTTCTACGCGCTACAGTCGCCGAATCACCGTTTTTGTAAAACTCTCGCACGCATAACGCGCGGTCTGCTCCCGAGAAACGCTCCATAGCGACTGCATTCCCAAGAGCTAGGCTACCGATTGACATAACCCCCGCGCCCCTCGGATACGTTGCATTCACGCAGTAAGCTAAATAAATATAAAATTTCTTTTGAGACACCTTGTATAACAAAAAGTTATATTTATTAATATTTGTGGCAATGCTATTTATTTGTACGAGGGATGTTTCCTAAAATCTGGGAATTGTGCTATAATTAAATTACGCAGAACTTATAGGCAATGTTATTGGTGCCAGACAAGTCTTGACATGTTTATGCAACTATCTAGTGCAATATTGTTCAGTCTGATTTAGGTGTTCGACTGATATAGACGCGTTTTCATAGCACTGTTTTTGTAACCATGGAAGACGCAGCAAAATCTCAAAGAGCAATAATTTTCTTTTTGTGGAAAGAAGGTGTGAAAACATCAGAAATTATTCAGCGTCTGCAAGGAGTATTTGGTGAGTCTGCAGAATCTAAAAGTACTGTTTATCGGTGGATCGATCGTTTTAAAACCGGTAGAACATCACTAGAAGACGATCCACGCAGTGGGCGTCCAAGCACGTCGGTAAATGAAAGAAACATTACTACCGTAGAAGACCTACTGAAAGAGGACAGGCGAATGACTATTCGTCAAATTAGTGTGCGCCTAGGGATAGGTACACGACAAGTTCATGACATCTTGCATGATTGTTTGGGCGTTAGCAAGGTTTCGCCGCGCTGGGTGCCAAGGCTGTTGGGACCATAACAGAAACTCGATAGGAGACACCGAAAAAGTTTTTTGAGGACAGCTTTAAAAAAATAGTTTATCGTTCGGATACATTTATCCCAGTTAAATGGAGATTGTGTTGAAAAACTACATTGTAATATTGACGAAAATTAACAAAATAATAAAAATTATAGCTAAATTCCCAGAACTTTGGAAACATCTCTCGTAGCTTCCAGTTAAGTTTGTTATCCAGGATAAAGCCAAGAAATTTGGCTTGGTTGCTGAAACCCACGTAATATTCATTAACGCGCCTGTTGAATGTAAATTGCATATTTTTTCTTTTGTCAGCGTTAAGACATAATTTGTTAGCTGCAAACCAATTCTGAACTAACTTGGTATTATTTTCCATATTAGTTTTGGCATGTTCAAAATGAGGCCCTGTATTGATAAATGTTGTATCATCCGCAAACATAACTGTGGTAGACAGTGCTTGTGAGGGAAGATCATTGATGTACAATATGAAAAGTAAGGGACCCAGTATAGAACCCTGCCCAACTCCTACGTTGATTTTGGCTACAGGAGAGTGTGAATTCTTGTGATAAACAAGTTGCCTAAGTTGTCTCAAAATCTTTTAATTCAGAATGTGTTTTGCAGTATTTGCTAAAAACAAAAAAAATTCACCAAAAATGTCCTGCATCGAACTAGAACTTTAGAACTTTTGGTCCAATAGAAAAAGTTTGTGAGTCACTGTACGAATGTAGGAGAGAAAAGTAAATAAAGAGCAGGTGATTGAGTGAAGCGAATCAATAAGGCGTCTCGTATCACCGATTAATAATGTGTCAAATTCGATAACTGTGAGTGTTTCTCTTTTAAGTTACAACTGACAGTTGGCAGCCGGTAGGACGGAAGGATAAGGGAGGACAAGAGGGTGGCAGGATGGAAGGATGATCGAGGATAAGGGGTGGAGGGCGGGAGGACAAGAGGTATCGGATTCCGGGTTTATCAAAGTATTTTTGGACGTTACACAACAGGATATTTTTATGTCAGTTCTGACAGGACGTCCAATAACAAGGATAAAGTCCACACGGGGATGAATGGAGAATCATATACGTTTCATTGCACATATCAGGATGCGAAATACAGGTTGTTTAAAGTTTACTCGACACCATAGCTAACTCTGTTATTAACCATAAAAATCTTTTGATTATACCACCCATGAAATACTATTAGAAAAGTTAACTTTATATGGATTAGACGAGAACAGTATCTACTTGATGACATACTACTTAGAAAATAGGACAGAGATTATTTCATTTAAAAATGTTTTGCCAAATCCCTTAACGGTTACCTCGGGCGTTCCACAAGGATCTATCCTCGGTCCTCTCCTCTTCTTGATTTATGTCAATGACTTCTCATCGTACATTGGTGGAACTAGTATTTAATACGCCGATGACACAACATTAATTACAAGAATTAATTGTTTGAAAAATTCTGATAGTAGTTCGTCTTAGTTCATCTACATTTAACTTCGGACATACAATTTATTTTTAATAAAGCTCCTTATTTTGATAGACATAAAACGTTTTTCTTAATTTTTCATATTATTTACGAAAATAAAATAGGACTTTTTATTTGGTTGAATAGCATAAAAGCTCTCTATTCAAAATTATCATAACCTACTATAAGCTCTATATGAAAAATTAAAATTATTCCCGATAAATTGAAAGAGGTACGCGATAAAAAAAAATATGAGAGTCTCTGTAAAGTAACCATGAAAAAGTGCCTCAAGAAAGTGCACACCAAAATCATATTTTAATTTTGGAAGGTATGAGCAAAAATTGAAAACCGGAAAATTTACATTTTCGTTCATATCTAGTAACCTATGTATATTTTTAGAAGAACAAAGACATCGTTAAAATGGTCCGTTAATGCGGAAACTCTGGTCTAATTTAACCAACCTCGTATCTCTTACCGTTCTCAAGATCCCCTTGCTTAACAAGTTATTTGCATCTGTTTTTTAGGGTTTTGTAGGTATGACCAAAAAACCCTTATACCGTCATTTTGTCGTCTGTCTGTCTGTCTGTCTGTCTGTCTGTCTGTCTGTCTGTCAGTCTGTCTGTCTGTCTGTCTGTCTGTCTGTCTGTCTGTCTGTCTGTCTGTTATCGAAAACAAAAATATTTTTTTTTAATTCTGAGTAGGGTATCAAATGAAAGCCCTTAGTACGTGGATTAACGATCAAATTTTTATTTTTGCAAAATAAATTATTTTGATGCGATTTTTGCCAAAATTGTGCAAAAAAATTTTTGTCCCACACCCTGTAGCCCAGATGGTTTAAACTAAAAATCTAAAAAAATTCCAAGTAATGTATATTGGTGTGAACCGAAATAGTACAACAGGAATTTTTGATCAGATTATGTTTTCGGAAAATAACGCATTTTTTGTGGTTTTTGGTTCACAAAGTACAAAAGTTATACCAATGTAAGACACTGATATGCAATGTGTCGGATGGCGCAACGGGTTAGAGCGCTGGTGTCGGAAGCTAAAATTCTCTGGAAAACGAAGGGTTTCGAGTTCGAGTACCGACGGAGTGAGTTTTTTTTTTCTGTTTTTTTTTTTGCATTTTTATTATGTTGAAATTATTTTGTCAAAATTCTAGTTATATTTTGACAAATGTTGTATTTAATTTTTAAGAGCGTAAATTTAATAACCAGTCTTATTATATGTTTAACAGACGATACATTATTTTAAAAATTACGTTCATTTTGCCGTGATTACTATAAAGTAAAATTTGTCCTACACACTCAGCATACCGCCTTCACTTATTATATACCTGCGAAACCCTGAAATGTGTAAATATTCACACTTCACATCAATTTTTTTTTAATGGTTTTGTAGGTATGACCAAGAAACACTTATACCGTCTTTTTGTCGTCTGTCTGTCTGTCTGTTTGTTCGGTAAAAACTGTAGCCAAACGACTAAACCTAGAGAGTTGAAATTTGACATGCTTATACAACTGTTTAAAAAATATTAAAACATCTAAAAAACATATCCCCCTAAAAATATAAACAAATATAAACATTGTGCAAAAAAAATTGTCCCACATCCTATAGCCTAGATGATGTAAACTAAAAATCAAAAAAAAAATCTAAGTAATGTACATTGATGTGAACCGGAATAGTACAACAGGAATTTTTGATCAGATTATGTTTTCGGAAAATAACGCATTTTTTGTGTTTTTTTTGGTTGATGTACAAAAGTTATAGTTATGTAACACACTATACTAGAAGCCGTATCCTGGTCTAATGGTTAGTTTGCTCGCTTGCTACGCAAATAGGGTTCTCACCCGGACAGAGGATACAATTTTATTTTTGTTATTTTTCATTTTTATTTTGTTTAAATTATTTTGTCAAAATTCTAGTTATATTTTGGCAAATATTGCATTTAATTTTTAAGAGCGTAAATTGAATACCCAGTTAGATTTATTTTTTCATACTATGTGTCATGTATATGAAACCAGAGGGGCGGAGCATATGACTTAAAACAACCAATGGAAGTCATAGGCGCAATTTTTAAAATCTTAATGTACCTTGCTATATATATAAAAAAAAAAAAAAAATACTGCACATATTTAGAAACCTAAATAATGGTATTAGGTATTCGAATTAAAATTAACAAAAAAATATTTTAACATAAAATTTGTTTTTAAAGCTCTTCGATTAACAGACGATAAATTATTTTAAAAATATCGTTCATTTTGCAGTGATCACCACAAAGCAAAATTTGTCCTACACACTCAGAATGCCGCCTTCACTTATTATATAATATATATAGCGAAACTCTGCAATGTGTGAAAATTCACAGTTCACATCAAATTTTAATTTTTGGTTTTTACACGTTTCAGATGATTATAATAATAATAATAATAATAATAATAATAATAATAATAATAATATTTATTCATGTTAATAAAATTTGAGTTTTTTCCATTCGTCATAATATAAAATAAAATTAGTACAATTTAAAATAAACATATTAAAATATAAAAAATATTATTACAATTTACAATAAAAAAAGGACATATTAAAATATAAAAAATATTAGTACATTTAACAATAAAATAAGACATATTAAAATAACAAATTAAAAGTTAAGAGGCATATATTGCGAGAAAAAGCTGCAGTCACGTAGAAAGTTTGTTAAAGTTTGTCAAAATTGTCCGTTAAAGTTTGTCAAAATTGTCCGTTAAAGTTTGTCAAAATTGTCCGTTAAGATACTCGTCAAAGCTATAAAATGCCTTGTTAATTAGGAGGGATTTTAGTTTGATCTTGAATGATTTCAATGGTAATTTTTTTATTTCATAAGGGAGAACATTGTAAAATTTAGTGGCATAATAGTTCAACGAGTATCTAGTTGAGGTCAGTATTGTATAATCAGGCCTAATTAGTTCTTTGCCACGGGTATTGTAGCTGTGAACATCTTTTTGAAGCTTTTGGTCTTTATAATTTAAGTGGACATGTGTCTACAATCATCTCTGTATGCTAAACCGCTAACAATTCTAACAACACGTCGCTGCAAACCAAAAATTCTTTCGGCATCAGAGGAATGCCCCCAGGCTAATAAGGCATAAGTGACATGAGATTGAAATAATGCATAGTATGCTGTTAATAGAACATTTTGAGTAACCTTCTGTTTTAAATTCCTGATACAATATATGGACTTACAAAGCTTTGCGGATGTTACTTCTATATGTTTCTCCCAATTTAGATTAGCACCTATGACAACACCCAAAAACTTTACTGAGTCGTTGTTAACAGGGTCGGGAGCCCTCAGGGAAAAAAACAGATGTTGTGTTTTAGCTACATTGATACTTAACATATTAGCTCTGAACCACTCTTTAATACGTTCCAGGTTTAACTGGCTTTGATCTATAATCTGTTCATAATTAGAATCATTATTCAAAATTGTTGTATCATCTGCATACAATATAGTATTTACTTGATTCATATATAATGGCAGATCATTAATATAAATTATGAACAGCAGTGGTCCTAAAATTGAACCCTGTGGCACCCCAGAATTTATCTCCAGCTCTTTAGATTTTTTACCATTAGCCCATACGTATTGTTTCCTATTTGATAGATAGGACTTCAATAAGTTAATACTATCAGGGCCAATATTGTAACAGGATAATTTTGTAATTAAGAGGTCATGTGGAACGCAGTCAAAGGCTTTAGTTAGATCTAAAAAAGTATCCATGCTATGAGACTTATTTTCTAGAGCAAATGTTACGTATTCGATAAAGTCTAGAATAGCATTACTGGTAGATCTGCCAGCTCTAAAGCCAAATTGACTGTCGTTTAGTAAACGGTTATTCTCAAAATGTTCAATCAACTGCTGCAATAATATTTTTTCAAAATTTTTTATATAAGACAATATCCACAAAAAAATCAATTTATTTCTGTCTGTCTGTTTGTCTCTCCGTGTAAAACCGGAATTCGAACATGGGCTACAAGGTATCTTAAAAATTTTGACAAATTTGGTACACCTGTATATATATATATATATACAATTGTTCAGATTATTTTGTGCCACCCTGTATCTACACGCCCTGTATATCGCGTGTTTAGATCGAACTTAACTCGTCTTTTAGGAATTACGATTATTAGAATATTTGACAATGATTTTTCACAAGTGGGTGCGTAAATTATGTCCGAGGGATAAATTTGAAATTTTCATTAATTTTTAAATAATTTTTTACAAACACCTCAAGGGAAATTATTATAATCCGGGTGTAGAATGGAGGATGGAGGATGGAGAATGGAGAATGGAATGTGGAGAGTGGAAGTATTCAACAAAATGTTCTCTTCAAATGAAAATAATTGTTCTAAATTGAGTATTTAATTATGACATTTGTTTTTTGTAAAAATAAACTGTAGAATGAAATTTTACAAATATAAATTATTTCAGGCGAAATTTTATTTAAATATCTCTTTGTAAATTAAACATTTTTAAATTAAGAATATTACAAAAAGGCATTCATGCAGAAAACAACCAGCTAGATTTTCTGAAATAATTTAATGTATTTTGAAGAAAATAAATAAATAAATAAAATAAATAAATAATTGAAAACAAAATTGTATATATAAAAATAAGTTATGGAATGAGCGGCTTTTTTACACACGGCATGTTGTAACACTCGCTACGTTCATTTCCCGCAATTTTTAAATCCCGGGATTCCAGGATGGAATTTGATCTATTCCCGAGATCCCGGGATTTTCCGGTGTTTTTAAAATTGCATGAATACAATTAATTAGTCAATAAGCAGTCGGGTGTGCAGAAATATCTTTAATTCAGATTCAGAATTCGAAAAAAATATTACTACTAATTTACAAAAAAGTGATTATTTTTATTTAGAAAAACTTAAATAATAATACAAAAATAATTAAACTAAAATATAATTCAAAATAATTGTGAGAACCAAAAAATAATTTTCGTTGGGAAATATTAAGTTTTATAATAATTTTTCAAAAAACATAAGGTGTCAATGGAGCTATCATCTAATGATGACCGAATTTTTGTGACGAAAAGACCTGCCGCAGAAAAGGCTCTTTCAGATTCAATAGATGTCATATAATTTTCATATCATATAATTTTTCTAAGTTATTGGTGCGTTTTCCCGTTGTTTCATAGATATTCATTTCTTTTGCGATGTGTTTGACGTCATATAGAAAACCTTCGGCATTCTCAACTCGTGTCACATTCGAAATAGCAACATCCAATTTCTGATGAAAGTAATAATTCAGACATGATTTCTCGCTCTGCTATCAGTAAATTTTTAGCCTCATCACCACTACTATGTAAATCTTCCATACTACAAGCAACCACATTTGCAACAAAAAGTTTAGCAAATAACTTTTTAGCTGTAGTTTACAAGACTGATTTAGACGGCAGTAGTAATATGGAATTTACTTCCGATTCGTATGTAGTGTTATAATTTGATGAGTTTAGGTATTTTAGTAAGCCAACTAAATTATTATTCCTTCGTTCGACAATTCTCTGTTGGACAGATTCCAACATTTTAGCCGAAAAACTATTATTGTTTTTGCATAACTAATCCAACATAAACACAAATACATCCTCTTCTTCAAGTAGTGTTGCGCCGCGTCGGCCAAGTCTCTCAATACCAATTTTTAATGGCTTTAATGCCGTTACCACATCGTTAATTACTAAATATTTCTTCTCCGAAAGAAGCGGGATTCCCGGGTTGGATGTCCGGGATAACGGGATGTATTTTTTCATACGGGATCCCAGGAAAACCGGATCGTTTAAGAAGCCCTAGTGTTAAATATGTGATTTTTAAATTTAATGATTGCACTGGTCAACACAATTATTGCTGAGTTACATCTAAGACTTGTTTCTTACTAATTTGGTGCTGCTGAACTCAAATATCACATCAGATTTTTGCTCTACAACAAATACATATTTTCGGCCAAATAATGCTTCTATCGTTTAATTTTAGACGTCGATACTGTAATTGGTACCAATTTGGCAAACAATAAGGACTAAAAAATTAGAAAATATTCTTAAAATTTTATTTATAGTGAAAGAAAGAAAGAACATGAGAACAGTTTTAATTACATTTTAATTGGAGTGTTAAAATAAAAATAGAAAATAATTTAAGGATTAAATGGTTGTTTGTAAGATCTTCTGGAGTGCACCATTCCCGATAAGACTCTTTTAATACTCCAACAGTAGTCAGCCATCATGTGAGTATCCCACCTTCCTTGATAACAACTCTCCATCTCTTTTAAATCCTGATGGAAACGTTCACCCTGTTCATCACTAACATCTCCAAGGTCGACAGGAAATTTGTCAAGATGACTTAAAAAATGAAGTTTCACGCTCATGTTGCACCCCAGATGATGATAATTTTCAATAAAATTTTCAACGACCTGCACATAGTTTTCGGCTTTTTAATTCCCAAGAAAATTTTTGGTGAGCGCCACGAAAGACTGCTATGCATTCTTCTCCATATCATCCATATTTCCAGTGAAATGTGGATCATTCACTAATTTTCTAATTTGTGGTCCGTCAAATATATCAGAACTTGAAAAGGTGAAAAAAGTCAAAATACGATAGAACAAAAAATTGACGTGATAGGCAGAAACTGTTAACATTTTTGAAATCAACACCCCAAAATTAGTTAAAAACAAGTTTCAGAGCTAAGTCAGCAAAAAAAAAAGTTTAAATTTTGTTGACCAGTGTTATTTTTATCATCTAAAAATATTTCTTATGGCCGGTTGCTAAAGTAAGAATTATTCCTAACTCAAGTTAAAATCATTTGTTTTTGGACGTTGTAACATAGAAAAACAAATGATTTTAACTTGAGTTAGAGAAAACTCTTACGTTAGCAACCCGTCATTAGAGAAATAGGATAGTTTTTCTTTGATTTTCTCAAAACATTGTAAACTAGATATAAGTTGTTTGCAAAATGAACGATTCAAATATGTTATCATAGCAATAATACAATAATATTGATACAAGGTTTGTTGAAGATGACATGACATGTCAGGTAGAGTGAGAATTTTCTAGTTTACCATTCGTCTGCTGTTAGAGCAGAGCGTGCTCGAGTATTGACATTAGGAATATGTCGAATGTGTCTTATTTCAGGCGGTGACATTTCCAGTTAGAGCCGTGAGATCCATCTTTCAGATCTTATTATCAGAATAGAGGATTCTATTAAATTTTGAAAGAGTCGACGAGTCCCTTACATTACAAGTGAATGGCAAATATAGACTTACATTAAATAAACTAAGATGGATCCAACACGAACAGATATGCTGGGCATTTTCTCTCTCCGCCATATTGTCACGTCACTACAGACCTCCCTACAGACAAAAATAAAACGAGAATCATGTTAGAATAATTAGGAATAAGAAAATCAGATAGTAGAATACAAAAATAACACCATCATTTTATTAGTTATTTCCCTATCATTTGGAGTTAAGTTGTAAATGATTAGTTAGATAGAACTCAGTTAATTAATTTTTTGAAGTATCTTTATGAGTCAAAATATGGAATTAACCAGAGAGCATGTTTGAATCATGGTTTATTATTATTTTAAATAAGGTTGAAGTGCTTACGAGCGCGAAGAAAGTTTAGATGCAGTTTTTTTTGTGGCAAGCGTCTTCTTTGGCTACAATTTACTGCTGGTGTAAAGAAACGAGGTAGAAATTCTGTCCAACACCAAAAAGAATCAGGTTGTCCTACAGTTATTACCGAAAACAGCATTTATGCTGTTAAGTTGGTAACTGAAGAATTCAGTAAATCCACTTATGCGGTAATAAGCATCAACTTAAGATTGGTCTTGGCAAGGTTTGGGAGCTATCAGCGGCGCAGACAGGGGGGGGCGACGGGCCTGGGTCCTTCCAGGACTAGCAGATTACACGGCGCTGCTCGTAGAGTTGAAGATAAAATTTGTTAACCACAACAGTAGTTAATTTTTCAACTACTTCATTGTAAACAATATTGGCATTTTCATATAAATAAACTATTTTTAAGATTGCCTACTCTTGATAATTATTGTTCAAGTGAATATACAAGGTGTCTCAAAAGAAATTTTATATTTAGTGGATCGATTAAAAAAAAAAGTAAGCCGTATATAGAAAAAATGTTTATTAATTATTAAAATACACTTTATGGGGATTTATTTCTTAAAAATAATATCGTCTAAATGTAGACCCTTGCGTTCTCGGCACTCATTTAATCGAACAGTAAAATTACTTATGACGTCTCGGCAGGTGGACTCAGGGATGGCTGCCATTTCGTGACGGATATTTTCTTTCAAATGCGCCAGTGAAGTCGGTTTATTGGCGTAAACTTTAGATTTAAGATAACCCTATAGGAAAAAGTCCATACGGGTTAAATCTGGACTGCGTGGAGGCCAATTTATGTCACCTCTTCGGGAGATCAATTTGCCTGGGTAAATTTCACGAACACGTGGCAGAGACATATTGGACGTGTGTGAAGTTGCTCCGTCCTGTTGGAACAATGTTCTTTGGTTATAGCCAGAAAAGTTTTGCAGTTCAGGTACCAAGAAGTTGTCTAACATCTCCACATAACGCTCTGAATTCACGGTAACTGCACGCCCCCTTTCGTCTTCAAAAAAGTAAGGGCCGATAATTCCTCGCGCCGACATCGCAGCCCATACGGTCACTTTAGGCGAATGTAGGGGTTTCTGATGTTTGCGTTTCGGATTCGTTGCACTCCAGTAGCGGCAGTTCTGCTTATTTACGTGGCCATTAAGATGAAAATGAGCTTCATCCGAAAACAAAATGTTGGTAAACGTTGAAAATCGCTCAATCACCTGATTTACGAAATTAAGCCTCTGACTGGCATCTTGGGGCTTTAATTCTTGCACCAATTGAATTTTGTAGGGGTGCAACTTTAGGTCTTTGTGCATAATGCGATGTAATGATGATCTATGCACATTTAAAGCACTTGCGCGCTTCCGAATTGAAAGGTTCGGGTCGTCACGAACAGACTGATTAACATTTTCCACGTTTTCTACCGTTTTTGATGACCTAGGTCGCCCGGATTTTGATTTATCCAGCGTTGTTCCAGTCTCTTCAAAATTTTTTAACCCTATGTCGAATGAGAGGAATGGTTGGCGCATCATTTAAGTGGCGAAAATCTCGAATACTGCAGAATTTTCTACGCGCTACAGTCGCCGAATCACCGTTTTTGTAAAACTCTCGCACGCATAACGCGCGGTCTGCTCCCGAGAAACGCTCCATAGCGACTGAATTCCCAAGAGCCAGGCTACCGATTGACATAACCCCCGCGCCCCTCGGATACGTTGCGTTCACGCAGTAAGCTAAATAAATATAAAATTTCTTTTGAGACACCTTGTACCTCACTTTCCAAATATGCTACACCGAATTATATGAAGGAGAGCATTGATCCTTTTCCCCCCTGACACATCGACTAAAACATTCGCCCAGTCAAATGATAAAACTGTTTTAAACAACTAATTACTCGATTCCGATAAGTTAAATTGAAAATCTGACTTCGGTATAACCTTCAGAATGTAATTTTAAAATGACACCTGAAACGTGAAATGAAGTAGAAATAGTAAAAATATTTTTTATTGTCTTTATTGTCTCCAAAACTGAGAGTAGTTTTGGAAACAATCGCGTTCTTAAAATCGGTATTTGATTTTATTTTGTAGATAAATGTGAATATCAATATCTTCTTTGATCAATATTTAGGTATTTTTGAAATTATGATGTTTTACACACAAAAAGAACTGATATAAGTTGTACTGAACAACAATGGTGTATTCAGAGGGGGGGGGCACAAGCCCACTCTGAAGATCCAATGAAATGAAAATTTAACAAATTTATCATGATCGTACAGCAAAATAACTTTATATGTTAACTATTTCAAAATGGCGACCATTTATTTACAAAATAATAATCAACATAAGTTTTACAAAGTTGAACGTAGCAAGCTTTGAAAACAAAAAGAAACAAAATATCTCTAATGTAAACTATTGGACTATTTAGAAAAAAAAACTATTACTTCTTACAATTATTTTACAAAAAAAAAAAATTACAAATGTTCGATCAAACCACCATTATTGTCCACACATATTCTCATTCTTAATAAAAACTCTTTCATCGCCATTATTTTAGAGATATTTTGTTTCTTTTTTTATTGTTTTCAAAGCTTGCTACGTTCAACTTTGTAAAACTTATATTGATTATTATTTTGTAAATAAATGGTCGCCATTTTGAAATGGTTAACATAAAAATATGACTTTTTGGTGTTATTGTAAAGCTAATTTAATGTACTTTTAGGAAAAAAATATAAAATTATCGATTCCCTATGCTAGATCAAAAGTTGACATCATTTCCGGTGAAACCGGAAGTGCCTCAGAATTCTTATAGCAACCTTTAGATGGGCCTTTTTGTGTAGTTTAACTTTTGTTCTGAAGATTTTTTGTATCTTTACAAATAAAGGAGATTTTCGGGGTGCCCCGTTTCAAACAAACACCCTGTATATGCTGTTCACTTTTGTAATGACACATTTAAATATTGCCATCTAGTGATCGTTTGTAAAAACATAAAAGGTAACCCTCGTGATACAAACATTGCGCAAAGCATAAAATTCTCATGGGTATACTCTAAATTATAATTATGCAAAAATAATCTATATAAATCCCAAACTAAAAACATAATAAACCCATGTAAAACTAATAAAGTGAACCTGATAATAACATTAAAAAATTTAACACAAATTTTGCAACACATCATCGTTTGATGATAACGTGATTAATCCAGAGCTGGGTTCCCTGGTGACGTTCCGGCACTGGTTGTGACGCCACTGGTAAATAAACGAGCATGATTCAATTTCATCACTGACAATGGAGGGCATTTGATGGCAGAGAAAAGCTTTCAAGCACAGCGTTCGGTCAATCGAGTGTTCGGACGATCCGGAACGCGGAACTTGGAACTCTCGCTTCGCTTGTTCACTCGCTACATTGCCAATGAGCTCGCCACAATGGAAGCCTATTATAACCAGACCGCCATAAAACCATTCACACAACGTCAACACAAAAATCTACTTTCAATTATTAACTATTATTAAAACCATTAAGAAGAGATACACCTATGTATATTAGATTTTCATTTTAATCTCGAATGTCGTAAGGATAAAATGCAAATTGGATTTTTTTAATGTGGATTTTAAGCAAATGATTTAAACCAGGGATCGGCAAACTGTTTAACGGGCCGCATTTTGACTCAGTCTCAAGTATTGAAGGCTTAAAAATTGATGTGAAGTGTGAATTTTCACACATTTCTGGCTAGGTATTTAATAGGTTTAAGAAGTCAACATAATACTGGATGTCCAAGACTTTTTTTTTCTATAATCACATAAAATAGGAACTAAGTAAATAGACACATTTTATTTATGATAGTAAGGATGGCAGGCTCGTTCTTTAACCCAAACGGCATACATATAACTATACATTAGTAGTGTCTGTGTAAAAACAGTTTTTGCGTCGTTTTCGTCCATTGCATTATGATGTAAAACAGACGCCAAGAGTGGCGGAGAACTTTCAATGTCCAAATTTTTATATCGTGACATACAGTGAATTTATTTTTTAATGCAACTATGTCATTACCACGGATACAGTTTTTGACAGCAATATAAATCGTGTTCATTTTCATTTGCAACATAGACAATTAGTGTGTATACTTTTGCTCATTGCCGATTTAAAAATTAATCAACATGTACACAGATGAAGAAAAAATAATGATAGTAACTTGGTATAACTCCCAAATGAGTTTAAGAGAAGTTTCTGCTGTATTTAGTGCAACTTATCCAGATCGGAAATTTCATCGCGAAGGATGTCTTAAGTCAAAACATAATAAAAAAAAGAACAACATTCCACGTGCTTACAGAAGAGAAGCAGTTGGAAATATTATTACAAGTGGAAGAAAACAATCAAAATATTTTAAGATCAATTGCACAAACCGTTGGTGTCAGTATTGGATCTGTTTTTAACTTCTTAAAAAAAGAAAAGTTTCGATCATACAAATTTCAAAATCATCAAGAATTTTAGAAAGGGACGCAGCAGTACGTATTGATTTTTGTTTTGAAATGTTTGAAAAAATTAATTCCGACCCAACAATGCTTCAAAGAATTTTATTTACTGACGAAGCAACGTTTACTCTAAATGGTGAAGTGCATAGACAAAATTTTAGGTACTGGAGTCAAGAAAATTTACATTTGTTTCATTCCTCCCGAACTCAAAGGCCGCAAAAATTAAATTTTTGGCCAGGGATAATAGGAACCAATATTATAGGGCCTTTTTAGGGTTTTGTAGGTATGACCAAAAAACCCTTATACCGTCATTTTGTCTTCTGCCTGTCTGCCTGTCTGTCTGTCTGTCTGTCTGTCTGTCTGTCTGTCTGTCTGTCTGTCTGTCTGTCTGTCTGTCTGTCTGTCTGTCTGTCTGTCTGTCTGTCTGTCTGTCTGTCTGTCTGTCTGTCTGTCTTTCTGTCTGTCTGTCTGTCTGTCTGTCTGTCTGTCTGTCTGTCTGTCTGTCTGTCTGTCTGTCTGTCTGTTCGGTAAAAATTGTAGCCAAACGGCTAAACCTAGAGAGTTGAAATTTGGCATGCTTATACAACTCTTTGACCCGCACATAGGAAAAATACTAAAACATCTAAACAACATATCCCCCTAATAAAATAAACAAATATGTGCTCATCGAAAAAAAAAATATTTTTTTATATTTTTGAATAGGGTATCAAATGAAAGCCCTTGGTACGTGGATTAACGTCAAATTTTTATTTTCGCAAAATTAATTATTTTGAAGCGATTTTTGCCAAAATTGTGCAAACATTTTTTTGTCCCACACCCTGTAGCCCAGATGGTTTAAATTAAAAATCTGAAAAAATTCTAAGTAATATACATTAGTGTGAACCGGAATAGCACAACAGGAATTTTTGATCAGATTATGTCTTTGGAAAAAAACGCATTTTTTGTGTTTTTTTGGCAAATAATGTACACAACTTATAGCTTTGTAACACGCTACATTAGTAGGTGTATCCTGGTCTATTGGTTATGACGCTGACTTCTCACCCAACTAACTCGATCGAAAGGGATCGAACCCTGCGAGAAGACACAATATATTTGTTTTTTTTTTCAATTTTTATATTGTTTAAATTATTTGTTCAAAATTATAGTTATATTTTAGCAAATGTTGCATTTAATTTTTAAAAGCGTAATTTTAATAATCAGTGAAAATTGTTTAAATTATAGTTTAATTCTGTTTCAATGTACACGAAATCAGAGGGGTGGAACTTATAACAACCAATGGAAGCCATAGGCGCAATTTTTAATATTCTTAATGAACCTTGCTATATAAAAAAATACTGCACATATTTAGAAACCTAAATAATGGTATTAGGCGTCCGAATTAAAATTAGCAAAAAAAATATTTTAATATAAAATTTGTTTTGGCATCCCAAATAATCATCATTCACTTACTAAATACCTGCAAAACCCTGAAATGTTTGAAAATTCACACTTCACATCAATTTTTTAATTTAATTTTTGTTGTTGTTATGTTAAATGGAAGCTCTTCAAGTGCAGATTAAGGAACGGTAATTGATTTTTGAAATACATTTCATTTTGACTAAATTTTGCTAAGTATTAAGATATTCGTTTAATATCATAAATAAAATTTAAAAAAATTAAAAAAGTAGAGATATTTATTTTGCAAATATCAACTTAAAGACTTCTAGTTACTGTATCTAGATACTTGTAACTAGATAGATTACAACAATGTTTACAAGTTATCTATAATGCATTGAAATTAATGAAAATCGCACTTCATATCACTTATTTTTAAGTAAAGGTAGCGTTAAAATAATTGGATAATTCGAAAGCACAACGAAGAAAAAAAGAAAGGCGAGAGCTAAAGAAAACGAATAATGTTAATAGTTTAAGTTGGAATTAGTTGTAGAAGCGATTAAAATAATAATAAAAGTATAAGTGGAAAAAAGGATGAAAGTCTTTAGAGATACCCGAACTTTCGCGAACTTTACCGAACTTCACTAACTCGTGAACACGTTGAAAAGATAAAAAAAGGAAACATCTAGCAAAAAAAATACAAAAATTGGATTAAAGTTTAGAAGTCAAAATGAATAATTTATGTTTTATGAAAAAATATTATTCAAGTAGAAACTTTCTGAGAATTAAATTTAAAGTTTGTGATTTTTATTGATGAAATTATTAAGTTCAAACCAGGCTTATTAAAGTTAGAATATGCAACAATCGGAAAATTCTATGGCATGGAAAATTATACAAAAAACTTCTTAGGGATTATCATCGAGTTTTCATCACATTAATCACCTACAAATTTCTTTTTTAAGTTCTGTGGTTTGAAACCATTATTGGGTTAAATAAACATGTCTTCATTCTATGCAAATTTTCTTTTATAGTTTTTCTTTTTCTGAAGGTGTAACTCTGAAAATGTTGCTGAAGACGTATATACAGTGGCGGTTCGTGACAATATTGAGTGGTAAGACCAACCTCTCACTTCCCCTCATTTACCCAAAATTTTGAATCAGGTCAATTTGCAGTAATTTGCTACTTCGTTTATTACCAATTAAAAAAACACCGACTTAAAATTATCAATTTAGACAAATTGAGAAATCATTTAAAAATGAAAACTGCATTAAGTACTTATCGCGGGTCTTCTCCATACTTCTTTCCATCGTGTTCCTTTGTATATTTTCTAATCTCCTCCCACTTTACGCCTCTCTTCGTTGCAGCTTCTTTTGTTTCTTAGCGCCAGGTTTTTCTCGGTCTTCCTAGTCTAACTTTCTTCACTGTTCTTTCTTCAAAAACGTTTTATTCTATTTTGTCTTCACTCATTCTGTGTATATGTCCCAGCCATATTAACTGTTCTTCTTCTATTATAGTCTCTACTGGTTGTGTGCCTAGTTTTTCTCTAAATACTCCATTTCTTATTCTGTCCAATTTTGATTTACCTTCAATTTTCCTTAAAAATCTCATTTCAGAGCTTCTTATTTTAGACTTGTGCGTCTCTGTAGTGGCACAGGATTCTGAGGCATATGTCAAAATCGGTACTATCACTTTTTTGAAGCTCTTTGCCTTGATGTTGGTTAAGCCTTAATATAGTTTCTAATATGAATATTTTAGGATTGCGAAAATTAATTGGCCATTCAAATAATAAGTGGTTCGAGTCGCTGACAGACAAATTATCACACGGATAGAAAATGTGTTGATTATTCACAATAATGCGGAATCACGCATTCTGTGGAAGAATATATTTATTTCCCTTAGTCGCTTATTGGTCGAGCTACAGCCTTGACCTTAGGTTACACTGTTTATACGACCCTATAACAATAACACAAAAATCCAACTTTTGTTCAAAATAATAAAAAAAAATGTTATTGGCTAAATATATGAATGAGCGGAACAAACCGAGAATTCTGAAACATCCATTGTATGTAATGGTTCTTCGTAGAGAAAAACTGATATATTTTCGGTATAATAAAGAAAACTTTTAGTATTTAGGTCCTGGTCAGTGGCGGATTATCAGGGTGGAAAAAGAAACCTCTTCAATGATCAAAATAATTCTTTTATAGGAAAATCTTCAACAATTAACGGATTACAGTTCGGCGTATTTAATCGCAGCGATTTTGTTTTGTTTTAGTTATTTACGTAAGCCAATTTACTTCCCTTCTGTATGCAACAGCGACAGATTTTCTTGAATATCAGTAATAGATTGCGCAACAAAAGAAGTCTCATCTGCGTAATCCAAATCTTCGAGCCTAGAGGAGAAAGACCAGCGTTTTCCACGCGGGATAGTGGTTACTTTCTTCATATACAGTCAATTTAATTAAAAACAACCCTATTTTATTGAATATCAATTGTAAATTACGAGGGTCATTTTTTAAATAAGAACTCTGCAGCCGTTTTACCGACTAATGCCTTCTCTGGTCATTTGCCAACGTCAGTCAGTCTTAAGTTGCTAGCAGAGGTAGACGATATTGTCCAGCAATTTAATATCAGCTATGCCCATCCTATAATATAATACGCCTGTTTGTATGTTCGTATCACAGAGGTTCGTATGTTCGACCGGTCGTTTCTTCATTCCCCGATAGAGGCGCGCATATGTTAATTATTTATGTCAAAATTGTTTGAAATATATTGTTGATGCAATAATAATGAATTTTCTACGAACACTTTTTATAATTATTATAAGATGCAATAATAGTGAATATTCTACGAACACTTTTTATAATAATTGATAGAATTGTAAGAAATTATTGTTTATGTATGTATTGGACAGTAGTGTGCTGTGAATTTTTGTTTTGAGTGTTGACAATAAATTAGTAAAAATGACAGTTGTGTTTTTCATTAAAAAATCATTTCACAATTATTAATTTAGTTGTGAAATACACGGATCGGTTTTTTTACGAAACAAAACACAGAAAAACGTTATCCTTCCGTGATATTCGACATTTTTGTTTAAAATTATTATTAGCAGAAAAATAATTATTTTAAAAAATATTTGGTTTTGATGAAATTAAGAAAAATGTGACTTTTTTTCTTTATTATTATTTTTTCAATGCTTTATTATTTTTTTATTTCTACGATTTATTGGACAAGATTTACAATATCCCACTGTAAACTCTATACAGATGGCAGCACATAACGACTACACTAAATAATTCAAGAATTATCAGTGGCTCTAAAACAATGGTTTCTGTTTATTTATCACATTAAAATATCATTTACCTTTTAGTTTAGGTTAGATTCACCTTAAAAGCACTATCTTAGGTTATGGTTGATAACTGTTTATTTTTTTTATTTTTTTATAAACCACCTTAAAATAAATTGTATTTTAACTGTTCTGTGCAGGGCTAGGGACAGTGATTCACCTTAAAAGCACTATCTTAGGTTATGGTTGATAACTGTTTATTTTTTCTTTTTTTATAAACCACCTAAAAATTGTTTTAAAAGTTCTGCACAGTCCCACCTGTTTAGAATCTCTGTATATTGAACAAATGACGTGTGTGTGACGCATGCGCAGTGCTCAGTGGGATATTGTAAATCTACCCCCTGATTTGAGATATAGTGTAAGTACGCTTTTTTCCGTGTGTGTATTTTTTCATGTGTGCTTTTTTCCGTGTGCGTATTAATCCGTGTGCGTTTTTTCCGTGTGCGTATTTTTATATTATATAAGAAAATGGAAAATTAATTTTAATAAATATATTTTAAATTTAACGTCTCAAATCATTTTTAGTTTTAACATTATAAATATAATGCACTGAGTGAAAATGAATCGTTTTCCCATCTTAAAAAGTTAATGAATTAATAATTCGGAATAATGCTCATTATTTGTCCAGTTTTTAATAATGGGCGAAGAGTTGATTCAATTTGAATTGGATGAAGTTAGGCGTATGGCTAGAGAAAAAAGTCTGAGGTGTCGAGCAAGATCCACATTAAGGTAATGATTTGTTTGCCAACACAGTTGGCAACAGGTGCACTAGTGTATTAATAATGTTGTGCATACCATTTGTAATATGTTGAACCGGGAATAAAAATTTAAAAAAAAAGAAAGGTGAAAGTGGCAGCCTTGCTTTACACCTTTTTGGATGGGAAACATTGTTATTTGAACGTTCCTATTAAATTTCGTATTCAACAAATATATTAAGAAAACAACTCTATTTTATTGTATGTCAATTTTAAATTATTAAATTCACATTTTATGCCTGTCTTTACTAAAACGAGTCGCTACTGCCTCTAATCCCACCATAACTATAAGTATCCCAGTATATTCCCCATCTTTATATAACGTGCAACTAAATAATATAAGAAAACTTTCTGGATTTATTTTATACAAAGTTTCGCACTTTGAAAAAATAACTCTAATTAATTTCTGAGGTGAACAGAGAGGATTACAGAAGAGATATACAAGTTCCAGGTAATTTAGAAGGGAGCGTACAATGAAGTATAAACGTGGATGTAATATAAAGAAGAAGAACTATAGTGGTGACGCTCTGTGGAGAAACTCCTCATTAAATAGATATATTATAACCAAGATACACTTATATCATTTTCAGACTCAGAGGTTACGGGAGCGATATGAAATACTAACTTTGAGGAACTTTAGTTCAAAGTTTGATAATAATAGAAAATGATACCATGATTCATATTATTAGCTAGGTTATATTGGGAAGTTACATTTTCCGGTGGCGGTGTTGTGATCGAAGAAAATATGACACTACTATTATATTGTACAAGTGTTGGTATGTATGTTCTATTCAACTTCTGGTGTATCTTCATTTTTCCGGTAACGCGGAGAGAGGCAAATGAACCGCCGTCTTATCCGGCTGATTTTTTAGTGCTTAGGCTTAATTTAATTTAGACATGGGGTACTGACTAATTTTTATCGATAAAAATCATGCATTTTTCATGCGAAACCGTGGCGTTGATCGTCACCATTGCTCAGCACGGATAGGTTGTACCAGACTATTAAAGATGTTTATTCATATTTCTACTATTTAGGAGACAATTTCAACCCAAAACTGAATTGAAAAGCTACAGTTGAAGGTATTTTATTAATAAAATTGATGAAATGTGTAAAAAATACATAAGAGCTACTTTTAACACATTTTCATAAATTTTGAAAATTTTTGCTGACCATAAAATTGCCTTCAGTTAAAAATGCTATTAAACGGAAAAGAAAGTAAGAATCAGTTTTGAGTTATCAAAATATATTTTAAGGGTCGTTCGAACGTTTTAAATGTTCAACCTATCTGTAGAATACGTTCAAATAAGTTTTCAGGGTGAGGATAAATCTGTTAAGCAGTTTTGTTATTTTAATTCTGGAAACTGTATGTTAATAACTATTTTACTAACTATATTAACGAAAGTATAAAGTACAATGTATTAGGAAGATAGACAAGACAATAATATTCGATATTTAGTAATCGCGTAATTTTAATTGTGTTAAATCTTGAAGTATTAAATACCCAGATGTTATTTTAATATATTATTTCTTTATATAAGTGATTACTATAGGATGAAAGTGTTTTTTTATCATCATGAAGGTCTTCCGTTGTTTTTTGCAGTAAAAATGCTAATTTTAAGACGTATTTCAAAAAACTTAAAAATTATGATAAAAGTATTCATCAGCGCCTCTCTCGAACAACGAAACAAATACCGCAGTTCAAATTAAGGAGGCAATTCCTTCGTATTACTGAATTATAACAAGTATAGGTGAAATTTTAGTGATTATATAAATTAAAAACGACTATAATATATTTACAAAAAAATTAAAAATTATAAATACTTTTTTAAATAGTTAAACAAAATACTAAATTTAATAACGTAAAATATTACTACAACAAATATATTATTAAAAAAACGTAAATTGATGTAGCGAAATAGCGACTTTTACAATGTTGTCGGCAGTCATAAAGTTTATTATTATGGATTCGGTTTCAAATATCTGGTCTGCAGAAATGTCATGCAGTGGGTATACTAGTAATACAGCCCCAAGCAGGGGCCAACAGAATCTTCATTCTAAACTGTGATGTCAAGTAAAAAAGATTGTGTATTAAATTCTTTTCTTGTAATTGAAGTAACTGTGTTTTTGTGTCTCATTTCTTGCAACAAGTTAAAATAATCTCCCTGTTGACTTCTGTTTCTATGTATATATGGGACGTACCCACCATCGCTTATCTTCATTTCGCAATAAGTCTAAATATGAATGAAAAAGAGCTAGACGCCTCCTTCGATTTGGCGACATATTTAATGAAATTGAATAACCAAACACTTGTATAAACTTTTAGGTTAGATTTGGGTTAGATACAAATGTTGTCAAAACCGAAAACGTTTACATATCACTCCTCCAACCCCACCGTGAAATTCGAACTTGCAAGTATAACACCACGCCTCTTACCCCTGTCGCGCCTTTGACACTACCATGAAAATGATGCATTCAGCTCCACAAATTATGTAAAAAAATTAGCATCAAATCTAATTGACAATCGACTTTCCTTTCAACTCTTAAATTTCCACATCTCATCTTTCCGTACAAGGAATGAATTTAAAAAAACATGCACAATTAAAAAAAAACCTTGTTGAATCCAATATCTATCAAGCAACAACTAACCGAAAAATTTAAGTAGCAGCTTTCATAGACATTTGTGATGTACCATGTTCCATCTGCAATGAAAATTTTATTGAACATAGAAAGTTTAAAGTGCCAATTGAATTTGATACAAGGAGTGACCCTGGTGTAATACTATTAAATTTAACCTCCCTCTCCTGATTAGAGTGAGCAGTTTTCCTGTCTGGTTTTTAAAGTGATTTGTGAGCAGACAATTGCACGAGAACTCCTTGTCTGAACATATTATGCGGCGAGGTGTCCGCTCCTGAGGTCTGGACGTGACTTGTAGCATGCACTGGTAGCCGTTCAGTAGCTGCTGCCCCCCCCCCCCTCTGCCGCTGTCCACTGTTGCATCTACTGGAAAAACTTCAACTCAATCATTTTCAACTCGGCGTGCTCTAAGAAAAGCTAATAAACAGACTAGGACTCGCCCACTGGGATTTGCTAGATACAGTGCCGCAACAACATAAATTGGCGCCTGGTGCTTAAAATTATTTGGCGCCCCCTCTCTAATTACATACGCAATTTTTTAAATTTCGTGGTAGGCTGATTGCATCAGTAAGGGAACGTTTAAGACATTTACTTACGTTGTTTTCTTCACCAAAATGTTATTTAAGATATTTACTTTCCATATTTTATCGAGAATCCTTCAAATCTTATTGTTTTATTTTGATGATGCAAGTGGAAATAAAAAACATACCTTAATTCATAAAAATCACAAAATCACCAGTAAAGGAACACTTACTCCTAATAAAGGAACTATCTTATTACCAGTAAAGCAATAAGTCATTTTTTAACAATGAATTTATAAAAAAACATTCATTGGTATTATTTTTTGGTTTAGTTTTAACGTTTTTCTTTGGTTTGGTTGGAATTGCAATATTAACGATTATATTAACAAATTATGTTAATAAACTCAAAATTCATGATAAACAACTAATATAAAAAGGGACAAAATATAAACTCAATGTCAAAGTCAATGAAACACAAAATGAAAAACATCTAAAATGAAACACAAAAGGGCTAAAGAAATATTATATTACATAACTGAAAATCATATTAAATAAGAAAATATAGATTTAATGACAAAAAAAAAAGGATATTTAAACAACAAATAATAAATATTTTAGTATTTTAATAATATATTATATAATCACTTTAACGAAATGGAAAATTAAATTAATTGAACTTTTCTGGCTTTTAACTGCGAGAATTCATTAGTTAAGTCTTCATAATTTAATGACTGCGCTATAGTATTTTCTATTGATATTAAAGCTAAATTTGACAATCTATCTTGGCCCATTGTAGAACGCAAATAATTTTTTATTAACTTTAATTTACTAAAACTGCGTTCATTCGAAGCAACAGTTACTGGGAGCGTTAAAAATATGCGCAGCGCAATGCCAATATTAGGGTACACATCTTTTAAATCGTAAGTGTGGATCCCTTCTAATAATTGCATTGGAGTAGCAGTTGTACAGTCATCAATTAATGATCTTGCCTGTCATTTGAAACTTTCGATTTCAAAAGAAAATTCGATTGGATCTAAATCTTTACAATATTTGGCAGCAAGATTTGTAGCATTTTTTAAAAATTCTTCTGTAGACATTATTGCAAGAGAATATCCTGTCAAGAAAGTAAAATCAGAACAAACTTCTCGAAATGATTCGTATCTCCAATTGATTTGAGATAATATAGTATCAATTACCATGTAACACTCTTTATCAAAATATCTTTGGATGTTGCTAGGTGCGTTTCGTCCTCTGCCTTTTCATCCAATACACAAGTTTTATGTACTATTCGAAATAATATAGTTTGAATTTACTTTTCTTAACTAACAAGTTTCTAAAATAAAAATAAATCTTTTATGAAATCAATTTTGTGTTGATTATAGTTTATTAATATATATTTAAAAAAAAAAAAAAAAATTGGCAATTTGGCGCCCTTATTAGTCCGGCGCCTGGTGCGGCGGCACCTCTCGCACCACCCTTGTTGCGCCACTGGCTAGATATTTCAGTTTTGTAGCTCTGTTAGTTCTAATTACAAATGGAACGATGTGGAATCCGAGGTCAGCCACTTGTTTGGTTCAAATCCTCACCAATAGGTCCGACTCTACTATTATTTCATCTAATGGGAGGAAATATAATTCAAGGTAGTACTACCTGTAAAAGTAGGTGTTCCGCAAGGAAGTGTTTTGGGACTATTATTATTCCTCATATATGTACGTAAACGACCTTCCTCACAGTTTCAAAAACAATGATAATTTAACGTCAACGTCATTTTCGGATGATACTAGATCTCCTTCTTGATTGTAAAAACTGTGTTGAGCTAGATAATTCTTTTAATAGTATCATGTCCAAAGTCCAAACTTGGACATTAAAAAACAAGTTAACTCTAAATATAGGAAAAACAACTTGTCTAATTTTTAGATCAATATTTAATTAGACCATCCTGAATGCATCTCTAAAATTTTCGTGGAGACGAAATTATGATCTCTAACGACATTAAATTATTAGGCCTTAAGCTAGATCCGAAGATTACCTGGTCCGAGCATATAGATTATCTTGCACATAGATTAAGTTTATCTCTATTTGCCCTAAGATCGCTAAAAATTCAATATAGCGCACATATTTTAAAAACATTTTATTTTTCTTGCTTCCATTCACATTTGCAATTTAATATAATACATTGGGGTCAATGTAGTGAATGAAAGAGAAAATTCATATTACAGAAATCAGCTGTACGAATCTTGGATTCCCTAGGTCCTAGAGAGTCCTGTAAAGAGTCGTTTAAAAAGTTACAAATTCTGACCCTGCCATCTGTCTATGTATTTTTGCCATGTGTATTTACATACAAAAATAAACACCTGTTTCACTCTAAAGTCCATTCCCATAACACACGCCATAAAACTCTTTTGGAACCTCAGGCACACAAAACGAGTAGCTACCAAAAAGGGGCATATTTTAATTGTTGCAAATTTTTTTAATGCTCTACCTAGCACAGTTAAATCAGCAAATTCAATAATTATATTTAAAAAATTGTTAAAAAGCCATCTATTAGAAAAAAATCTGTAAGACATAAATGATCTTGTTATATAAATGTATTGTAGTGTATTATTTTTATTATATTTTCATTTTATTGTACGAGGGATGTTTCCAAAGTTCTGGGAATTAAGCTATAATTTTTATTATTTTGTTAATTTTCGTCAATATTACAATGTAGTTTTTCAACATAATCTCCATTTAACTGAATACATTTATCCCAACGATAAACTAATTTTTTTAAGCCGTCCTCAAAGAACTTTTTCGGTATCTCCTCAATCCACCTATTCCAACAGCCTTGGCACCCAGCCCGGCAAAACCTTGCTAACGCCCAAACAATCATGCAAGATGTCATGAACTTGTCATGTACCTATCCCTAGGCACACACTATTTTGACGAATAGTCATTCGCCTGTCCTCTTTCAGTAGGTCTTCGACGGCAGTAATGTTTCTTTCATTTACCGACGTGCTTGGGCGCCCACTGCGTGGATCGTCTTCTAGTGATTTAACGCTTTTAAAACGATCCACCGATAAACAGTACTTTTGGATTCTGCAGACTCACCAAATACTCCTTGCAGACGCTGAATAATTTCTGACGTTTTCACATCTTCTTTCCACAAAAAGAAAATTATTGCTCTTTGAGATTTTGTTGCGTCTTCCATGGTTACAAAAACAGTGCTATGAAAACGCGTCTATATCAGTCGAACACCTAAATCAGACTGAACAATATTGCACTAGATAGTTGCATAATCATGTCAAGACTTGTCTGGCACCAATAACATTGCCTATAAGTTCTGCGTAATTTAATTATAGCACAATTCCCAGAATTTAGGAAACATCCCTCGTAATTTGAATAGATGGTTTACCAAATTCCTTCTGATTTTTCAAAAGAGTCAACAGCTTCATCAAACAATTCTACTTTATATAATTCTATAGACACATTTTTGCAGTAAATCTGTAAGTAATAAATTCTGGGTAATCCCACCCTGTCTAAAGATAACAAATAATAAATTTAAGGAGTAGAGCCATCCTATCTCGGGTGTTAGTTCTAGAAGCTTACATAGTTATGAAAAAAATCCAAGTAAAAACTAGATCCGAGTTAGTCTAGATATAAAGTGTATGAAATAGATAACACGGTACTCGGCACGTAAATTACTTTGCTGATATAATTTATATTTGAGATAAGAAAGTTTAATTTAACCTTATGCCTGGTTGCACTAATTTATATTAAATTTATAATGCCGTTAAATTAAAGTATGCCAAAATTTCAGTTTGGATCAGTGTTGAATTTGATTACATCAGTCAGCACAAATATCTGGTGAAGTGGGGAATTTTCATGCTTGACCAGTTGGAAACCAGATATGATTATAACCAGAAACCACAAAAAATCAATTACTAAGTATCATCATCACCTTGCAGCAGAATTAATCCATTGCTGAACGCAAGCCTTCTTGTTATGAGAGGTGTTAGATAAGTAAGTGACTTAAATAAGAAAGAATTTAAATTTTTATCAAAATGTAATTTAATTTTCAACGCTGTCCCCTTTTAGCTCCATACATTTTGGATGTTAGGTTAGTAAACTATCTTCCAACTATTTCCGATAAAGTTTAAAAATTATAAATTTTATAAAGCATTCTTTATCATTTGCCATGCTTTATAAACAAATATACATGAAACTAGGGGCCTCAGCCCGGCTACGCTGGGCTTCTCCCCTTACGTTGACAAAACTCGTCGCTCCGCGACTCGTTTTAATATAATAAGGCATTTTGCCGCACTTGTCGATCACAAAACTCGTCGCTTCGCTCGTTTTTTGCCTGTCACGTGGTTATCGAAGTGACACACCTCGGGCGCGACCGCGGAACGTCCACGAAACGTCAGCAAAAATTATTATTATTATTATCATTAGCCTATAACAAACAGGAAGTTCTGAGCAATTTAACGTTGAAATAATTTTTCAAATTGGTGGCACCCAGGTGAGAGTGTCGTGGCACCCCGATTGAGAAACACTGATATAGCCAATAACACTCGGGATGTTCTAATCTATACATACAATGTTGAAAGGATTATCCAAATCGGTTAATTAATTTACGTTTGTACCATTTAAACGTAACAATATTATTTTATTTCACTATAAAGAATACATGGATTCTGAATAAAATAGAGAAAAATTAATAAAATTGTTAAATATTATTGCATAGGATTCACTATTAATTATGTCACTTGGACATTTAGAAAAACTTTTGAGTAACACTTATAGATGTGAAATTTGCAGATTTTCGTTGTAATAATATATTCGTAGTAATATTTTACGTTATTAAATTTAGTATTTTGTTTAACTATTTAAAAAGGTATTTATAATTTTAATTTTTTTTTTGTAAATATATTATAGTCGTTTTTAATTTATATAATCACTTAAATTTACTGCAAAAAAAAAAAGAAAAACAGTGGAAGACCTTCATGATGATAAAAAAACACTTTCATCTTATAGTAATCTTTTATATAAAGAAATAATATATTAAAATGACATCTAGGTATTTAATACTTCAAGATTTAACACAATTAAAACTACGCGATTAGTAAATATTGAATATTATTCTGTCTTATCTATCCTCCTAATACATTGTACTTTATACTTTCGTTAATATAGTTAGTGAAATAGTTAATAACATACAGTTTCCAGAATTAAAATAACAAAACTGCTTAACAGATCTATCGCCAGCCTGAAAACTTATTTGAACGTATTCTACAGACAGGTTTAACATTTAAAACGTTCGAACGACCCTTAAAATATATTTTGATAACTCAAAACTGATTCTTACTTTCTTAATTCTTACTTTCTTTTCTGTTTAATAGCATTTTTAACTGAAGGCAATTTTATGGTCAGCAAAAATTTTCAAAATTTATGAAAATGTGTCAAAACCTTAAAAAACTGCATTATCTTTATCAACTCTTATGTATTATTTACACATTTCATCAATTTTATTAATAAAATACCTTCAACTGTAGTTTTTCAATTCAGTTTTGGTCTGAAATCGTCTCCTAAATAGTAGAAATATTTTATCGTCTGGTTCAACCTATCCGTGCTGAGCAATGGTGACGATCAACGCCACGGTTTTGAGGAAAAAATACATAATTTTTATCAATAAAAATTAGTCAGTACCCCCTGTCAAAATAAAATTAAGCCTAAGCACTAAAAAAATATCACCCGGATAAGACGGCGGTTGATTTTCCTCTCTCCGCGTTACCGGAAAAATGAAGATACACCAGAAGTTGAATAGAACATACATATTAACACTTGTACAATTTAATAGTAGATAGTAATGTTCTTTTTTGCACATGTATGGTGTTTTTTTCTAATTGTAAAAAAAATCATTTTCGCAAGGTTTCGCAGCCAACTGCTGATTACACTTAACCAATACACTTTGACCAATAAATTATTATTATTATCATAATCTCTTATCAAAGTCACTGACTTATAACCTCTTCGTAGATACATTATTTCTAAAAATACTTTCTAGTTCCAAAATTTCCTGTCGTCAGGTAGACTAGTTTATTGGAAAATAGTAATATATGTAGGTGGGTGGGCGAATAAGTAGCAATATGTGATTCTGTGAAGCATTGTTGTATGAGAGACAGCCGGATCCATTCTGGGGCGGTTTGATTTGTTTGCCGGCGGTCGTATCCACCTCCGGTACCCTCTCATCTCCGCAGCTGGAGGCCTTCGACACCGCCTAGATTAAAATACCTGTATTTGTGTGATGAGCGTTCTAATCAGATCCGTTACGTTCCTATTGATATTAACCCATCAGACCTATATCTCTGCCCTATATAACCACACAACCACTCGATAGAACATCACTTTGGAGAGATATGTCATTTTGTGAATTTGTGGGTTAGTGTACTGACGATAGTATCAGCAAAATTATTGTATATTTTAGTTTACACAATAGATTTATAGGGATTTGTAGGTATAAACAAGATATCTTTATCTAGTCAGTAACTGTCTGCGGTTTACAAAGTGTTTCAAGATAGACGGAACAAGATTTTTCTCGAAATCGTGAATTGTGAGCAAATTGGGCAAATATTGAACTAAAATTTATCCAAAGAATCGAATTGTAGTATTAAAACTTCCAGGAAGAAAACGGTAGTATATTGTCCCGCTTAGGTTGGTTTTGGGGGGTTTGTATGAATAAAAGAATATAATTTCTAATTACTAATTTACTGATAAGAATAAAATAATATAAATTCTAATTACCAGAGACCGGCAAATATATGCAACGGTACTTTTAGTAGGTGTTTATTTATAAAAAATTTATGTGAAGTGTGAATCTTCACACATTTCTGGGTTTTGCAGGTATTTAGTAACTGAATGATGATTATTTGGGATGCCAAAACAAATTTTATGTCAAAATATTTTTTTATGAATTTTAATTCGAATGCCTAATACCATTATTTAAGTTTCTAAATATGTTCAGTATTTTTTTTCAAAGGTTCAGTAAGATTTTTAAAACAGCGCCTATGGCTTCCATTGGTTGCTTAAATCATAAGCCCCGCTCTCTGATTTCGTCAAACAGAATTAAATTATAATTTCAACCCTTCCCGCTGGTTATTAAATTTACGCTTTTAAAAAATAAATGCAACATTTACCAATATATAACTAGAATTTTGACAAAATAATTTAAACAAAATAAAAATGCAAAAAAAAAAACAGAAAAAAATAAAATTAACAGGATTCGAACTCTGTAACGTTTGAACTGCAAATTACAAAGTGCATGACAAAACCAACTGCGCTACTAGAGCTACTGATCTGGTGTGTTACATAGCGAATTAAATATTTAACATATTTTAGTTAAAAACACAAAAAATGCGTTATTTTCCGAAAACATAATCTGATCAAAAATTCCTGTTGTACTATTCACATCAATGTACATTATTTAGAATTTTTTCAGATTTTTAGTTTAAACCATCTGGGCTACAGGGTGTGGGACAATTTTTTTTTGCACAATTTTGGTAAAAGTCACATCAAAATAATTTATTTTGCAAAAATAAAATTTTGATCGTTAATCCACGTACTAAGAGCTTTCATTTGATACCCTACTCAGAATTTTAAAAAAATATTTTTTTTTTTGATGAGCACATATTTGTTTATATTTTTAAGGAGATATGTTTTTTAGATGTTTTAGTATTTTTCCTATGTGCGGGTCAAAGAGTTGTATAAGCATGCCAATTTTCAACTCTCTAGGTTTAGCCGTTTGGCTACAATTTTTACCGAACAGACAGACAGACAGACAGACAGACAGACAGACAGACAGACAGACAGACAGACAGACAGACAGACAGACAGACAGACAGACAGACAGACAGACAGACAGACAGACAGACAGACAGACAGACAGACAGACAGACAGCAAAATGACGGTAGAAGGGTTTTTTGGTCATACCTTCAAAACCCTAAAAATGGCATATGTGGTATCTGTAGAAATAAAATGTAATTATATATATTTGTAATGTGCCCTGCTGACAAGTAGCGTATAAAAATTGAATATCTAATCAAAAACTGACCAATGGCAAAGGAGTACCTGAAATTATCTCGGATATAATCCCAAAATAATGAGGTGTCATTATTAATATAAGAATTCATTGAGGCTCAAGTGTTTTATTCTTTTGTTTTTTGTTGGTCTATGTCCAAATAGTAAAAAATTGAAAAATGAAAAAGTTTATAAACGATATTATTTATTAATAATAAATAGTATAAACAAGCAAAATAAATGCAATTTCAATATTAATAATAATAATAGTAAGATATTATTCGACTTGGTGTGTGGTGTAGCGAGTTTTTTTTTTTCTTTTTTCAATAATAATAATAATATTTACATTTGTACATCCCTTGCAACACAAAGTTTCCCATATAATATGTATAAAATCCGCGAGCGGTTTTCGGATATGAACTCCTGGATTCGCTGAGCTAGTTGCTATGATTCTAAGATCATTCTTATATAACTCCTTATTAAGTGGTTTTTCAATTAAAATCAACACAAATTTGGCATTCTGTAACCTCTAGCCCATGTATTCATTCACAGGAGATGATTTTAACAAAGAAAAGAATTATCCAACATTTTATATCCGTCAATCTAATAAATACCAAATAAACTGTTGAATTAGTTAATATAATTTTCTTCTGTGACATCATTTTACAATTTTACAGTCAAAGTAATACTGGGTGCAGGATTATTATTACATCCATTCATTCTTTTCCACTTCTGTTCATACCGAGATTCTGAATTAAGAGTCTGACGTAACCACTCTGTAAGGCTTTACACAAATCTCCTTAAGCTTTAATATTCCACATTAAAACCAAGATGAAGTCGCCGCCTACACCATCGATATACAGTTGTTCAAAGTTTCAATAACCAAATTATATTAGTTATTTAATAATAAAATGGATGTCCAAAGCCGAGGTTACTGTGGGAGTATAAAAGTCTGCTGTTAGCTGATTTATCCCTATATAATAATGAGCTTATCTTCGTCGGTCTATCCGTTCGTGATTCATAGATTGTCACTAGATGACAAATGTAATGCATTGAGTTAAACTCGCCTTGGTAAAAATAAAATAATTTTGGCAACTGAATTACCGGCCGAGTTTGGTCATACCAACGCCACTATGGTCTATTTCAAAGTAGAAAAAAGTAGATAGCGCTGCGAACCGAGTACGATTTACTCTGATCAAATACAGTATAGCGGGAAATTTAAAATAAGTTACAACTAGGGCATGGGCGTAGCAACTGGTTTAGCAACTGATTTTTTTTTTAATATAAAAGAGGTTAATAAGATATTGAAATAAACAAGGCAGATAATACACTTACGTTATTTATACGACATAAATTCAATTTAATGGGAAATTTGAAAAAGTTAAAAAAATATTAATTTTAAAAATTATGTACTATATATAAAAAGAGAGATTTGGCTAAAAGAGTTTAAACAAAGCAATAAAACAAACAATATATCTTCAGAGCCAAAGTTTCTTATTTAAATAATTATTGTAAATAAAAATTAAAAATATATGCATATATGAAGGTCTAAAAATTATATCAATAACTTCTTCCTTGGGCACAATCAGCTGGGCTGTCTTTTGGCCTCACATTAGTCCTCTCTCTTGATCTGTTAATTGCCAAGTGTCAAAAAATATTTATATGTCAGATAACCTAAAAAATATATAACTGCGTAAAAACAAATTACATGGAGGATTTTCTCCATAAAATCTACACCAAGAATATAAATAAAAGTCTAAATATGTAAATAATAACAAAATATACGAAAAAAAAAATATATATATATAATATAAATAATATATATTTCCAATGTACGACACTGAACTGTCAACTTGGACTAAAAACAATATTTTAACAGTGTAATAGGAATGACGTTCTAAACCAATCCGAAGCAAGGACAAACACCTCCTATCTTTTTACACACATTTTTCTAAGGTGACATAGAGCATAGGTGAGAACTTATTTATGTAAATTTAAAATGTTCGAAATATTTAAAATGTTTTAGTGAAAATTTCATATTAATACATTCAATAGTTTGCAGCTTTGAAATTTTATGTCATGTTGGTTTTAAAACATTATAAAAAATGTCGCTTTCTTAAAATTTCATTCCATTTGACATATGTCATGAAGATAAATGATATCTTAATTATAATGATCATAGTCAACAAATCTGAAGCAGGTTTTATGGCGTAAGGAATATTTTTAAATAACATTTAAAAATGACATTTTTCCTTGTGCGTATTAATTCGTGTGCGCTTTTTTCCGTGTGTGCTTTTTTCATGTGCGTATTAATCTGTGCGCGCTTTTTTTCGTGTGCGTATTAATTTGTGTGCCCTATTTTCCGTGTGTGCTTTTATCCGTGTGTGCTTTTTTCCGTGTGCGTATTAATTCATGTGTGTTTTTTCCGCGTGCGTATTAATTCGTGTGCGCTTTTTTCCGTGTACATATTAATCCGTGTGCGTTTTTTTCCATATGCGTATATTTATATTATGTAAGTAATTGGAAAATTTATTTTGATAAATATATTAAAATAAACGTTAAATTTAGTTTTAACAATATAAATGTAATGCACTGAGTAGAAATGAATCGATTTCCCCTCTTATAAAGTTAATGAATAAATAATTCGGAATAATACTCATTATTTGTTCAGTTTTTAATAATGAGCGAAGAGTTGATTCAATTTGAATTAAATGAAGTTAGGCGTATGGCTAGAGATAGAAGTCAGAGGAGTCGAGCAAGTTCCACATTAAGGTAATGTTGTGTTTGCTAACACAGTTGGCAACGGATGCACTAGTTTGAATATAATATTGATGTACTGGATTTAAACTTACTGTTGTACGTCCCTCATAAATCAAGGTCTTTCACATAATGAGTTCAAAATCTGAGAGCGGTTTACGGATATGAACTCCCGTGTTCGCTAAACTGGTTGATATGACTCTTAGGTCATTCTTAGGTAACTCCTTGTCAAGCGATTTTTCTAAGCTACTTTAATTAAGATTGGTTTAATTTTTACATTTTACTAAATAATGCGTAAACAACCCTAAACAGAAAAATTGTTTAGTTTAGCAGATTGATATACATCCGGCTTTAAGACAAAAAATTTCATAATGTTCGGTATAATGATAACGATAACTAAACATAATAATCTCAGTGTGAACAGAGCTAAGGAAAAGAAAATCAATTTCAAACACAATTAATTTAACAAAAAAATTTGTTAGGAGACATTTTTTATAAAGCTGAATAGTCTTTTATCTGGAAGAAATACAACCTCCAACAAGATAAGACATTGCTGCCCTTTATTCATTTTGAATACAAAAAAACTTCATATCTGATATATAGGTCTTAATATAAATTACATTAATGCCCACAAATGAACATTTTATGCAGCAAATAAAAGAAACTTCTGAGCCATAATTCATATCCAAGACATAATGGAAGGAAATTAATTCGCTCCAAATACAGGGTCTGTTTAAAAATGTGGGGGTTATAGAATTTCGGTCGGTAAAATTAAACTTGATTATAGAAACTTTGAATATGTATAAATTCTTTATTTACCCTAGGCCTTTCGGCGTTTAGGGTTTTAACCAATACATTTAAAAAAAATCATAATAATAATAAAATAAAATAAAATAATAATATTATAGTACATTTTTTACATTTTATGACTTCTTTCTTCTGCTCCTTCTACATTCTTCCTCCGGTGTTCCTCTCTTTCTTCCTATTCTCTTTTCGGCTTCCGTCTCCGGTCTCCTTCCTTCTTGACTCCAGTTGTTCTTCCGCTCTTTCTTCGCTTCTCTTCCCTCTTTTCTTTCCTCTTCCTTTACAAGTAGCGTTCCTTCCTGTCTTACCTCACCGCATTCCTTCCTTCTTTCCTCGAGTACTCTCACCCACCTTTCTCCTTTTCCTTCTTCACTCAACAGCTCCTTTATATCTCCCTCCCATTTTGTCAGCTTTCCACATCTTCTTGTTAGGTGTTCCAAGGATTCTTCCTCCTCCCTACACATTCTGCATAGCCTATCCTCTGTTTTTGCCCAATACCTATTACTCCGTTCTTCATTTCCGCATCTTAATTTGGCAATCCTTCTAACTCTGCCCCCTGCCTTTCCTCTCCTTCCTTTCAAATATTTAGGTATTCCTACCGTCCTTATCTCTCTATACCTTTTCACATTCCTGGAATTTTCTATTCTTACTGTTCTTTCCTGCTCCTGTACCTCCTTGTCTCTCCTCCTCAATTCTTCTACTATGTTTCTTCCTCCATTTCTCTTTCGCTCAGCTTCCCTTATGTCCATCCCACATCTCCAATAGTACTCTTTCCTTGTTTCTCCCCATTCCGACAGTTTACCCTTTTGTTCTTCCCTCAGTCTTTCTTCCCAGCATTCTCTTAATATTTTCCTTCTTTCGTCTCTTCTGATTTTCTCCTCATACTTCGCCGCCCTCGCCCCGGCACCCACTCTCAGCTTTTCCCTCTTCATTTCCTCTCTCACTATATATCCTGGTGTCGTTCTGTCTAATCCCATAATCCATCTCATGTATCCCTCTTGTACCCTTTCTACTATCTCCCATTCTTTCCATCCCCAGATCTCTACTCCGTACATGAGGATACTCTTCACTATCCCGTCAAACAATTTCATCCTCCACCTGATATCGTCGTCAAACCTCCCCTCTCCTATGCTCCATAGCTTCCCCATAACCATTCTTGTCTTCTTAACCCTCTCTCTAACATGCTGCTCTGCTCTGCTGTTCCTCGTTAGAACATATCCGAGGTATTTCATACTTTTCACCTCTTCAATTTCTGTCCCTGACCATTCCCATCTTATATTCTTTCTCTTTCCTCCCCCCTTTCCAAACACCCCCTTTCCAAACTTTGAATATACCTTGATGCGATTACGGTAATACATGTGCCTAAAAATTTTGTCACGTGAAGTATTAAGGACCGTGAAGGATCTATATTAAATTTATAAGTTTGTAAGTTTTTGATAGGCTAACTGTCAATAAGTTCGCATTTGACCAGGAACTTGTAGAAGAGTTTTCTAGGTTCCTCTGTTCGGACCTAGTTCCGATATTCACTCGTCATGACAAATATAACCTTAATATGAAAATGCAGCGTATGCTTATAACGTATATTACGGCCAGACTCAAGCGTTATATAGTTGGCATGCGCCAGCGTCTGCTCAGCTCTCTGGTCGGTCGCTAAAAACCTAAATGGGGAAAAATATGAATTCCGTAACCACTGTGAAGTGACTCCAGCGGCTATCAGCTGTCCAGGGCAAGGTAGAAGGCCGCCAGTCCTGTCTAGAGGTAGATGTGACTATGCAGGGTGGTCCTGTAAATACCAATATCTATGTGCGGCCTGAATTTTTATACGGCGCCAGTCACCTCGCTTCTATTACCCTAAATTCTGGAAGAAAAATAAATCCCCAGGGGAAAGGAACAGAGTTCTCGTAATAGAAACACTAATGTACTCAATAACAAAATTTATTAACAATCGTAAAATTATTATTCACAAAAATATATTGTAAATATTTTTGAAAAATAAATTTATTATTATTATTATTATAATCAACAAAAAATCAAATGTAACTCTAACAACAAACATCAAAATACTTAGCAATGAATCAGACTCGCCAAAACATTTTGTATCCAAACAAAACTCAACCTTTACTTAATAATCAAATTATTCAGTTACTCAAAAATATTTAAATTTTACCAAAAAAATCTAATAACAATAAGGCAAATTACTAGTAAAATATTTGTTGTTTGTAAGTAATAATTTATTGTATTATATATAGTGTAGTATATATTAATATATAGTGTAATGTATTTTATAATTTTTAGGTGATTAAATTTTTTTTTAATTAGATAATTTTTTCACAAACCATGTCTTCTAACAAGGAAAATAAACCACCTAAATTAAATGCTAAGAGAAAACGAAGATCCATTACAAACCAAGAGAAAATAGAGGTGATTAAAAGAATGCTAGAGAGAGAAACACGTCCAAAAGTTTGTAGGGACCTCAATTTACCTCCATCGACTGTTACAACCATCATGAAGAATGCTTTAGAACGAATTTTGACAAATATAGACATCCTTACTGAAAAACTATGTGAGCTCGATAATGATAGTGAACGCAGTATGCAAGTAAAGAGGAGCGTTGCAGCTTCTTTGGCACCGTATGCGGAGCTCCTCCGAGATAAAAAGAGAAAATTCACAGAAAAATAATTTTGTAAAATATATTTTTTTAATATATTTTATAATTATCCTATTTTTTTTTCTACATATTTTTCTTTATGTTAAATTATTATTAATTTTTTGTTGTTAGTTTTGTTAGTCGTAAGTTTGTTGTTAAATCATATCGTTGTATTGTATTTATATAGCACAAAAGAATAAATATTTATTTGCTTCATTTATGTCTAATTCATTTTAATAAAATTTATATAGGTCCGGCCCTGAAAACAAAGTTTTGAAATTCGTGGTATTCATACAAAACACTTGCAAATATAATTTATAATTTATTATAAATAATATTTAAAATCGTTGAAATATCAAGACAAAAATACATCAATAACATGTAGATTTGAAGTCAATCCGTCTCTGGAATTTCACATTTTGGACTCTTTTTGCGCCGATTTATTTTACGCCGGAACGTAACACCGGCGTAAAACGAGTCCTACCTGTACTCACAAACGGACAAAAGAAAAACAATTGAATATTTAACCGGTAATTAATTACAATTTAAACTTACAAAAAAAAAATTAAATTAACTCTCTATTGTGGTATAACTACCCAGTAACGTGTGATTGGATTACTTTTGTTACAACTGCCCTAGGGCTGCGTGAACTTCTGCACGAAAATTATACCACAGTGGCTATCTACGTTGAAGTGGTAACAGTATTCCGTGTGGTAATACTGTTTAGAAAAGTCTGGAAGAAGTTTAGAAATCGGAGGCCAGTGCCTAATAAAATCCGATTGAAATTTTTTAATAACAACTTTCTCTCGCCTTAACGCTAATAACATCCCAGTCAGTCTATTGACATCGCCGTCGCGTTGGTTTTCCCAACGATATCAATGGACTGACTCTATATATCCCCCTATAGCCCCTTTTAAAAGGTGTCGCAATCTTGACCTAGGAATACCTTGACAATATCTCTATGGTCTTTCCAAAGTTAAGGCTGCGTCTAATCCCCAGTGGTTACTAATTTCTTATACAAAACTAAAAATCTAAAATAAAATTTGTATCAATCTATACATCAAATTTTGCACCGAATTTTTATCTATCTAATAAGATATTTTTAATTGTAGAAACATTTATTGTAAAAATATTATCGCTCAATAACTTAAAAATAGACATCAGCGATATTGTTCTGTAATTTTTTAAATATATTTGTGGGTTTCGAATAACTTTTATATTTATATAGTTTTGTGTAGAAATGTTCAAATAATACGTCAACATTTTTTTCGACTCGATTCCTTATAGTTTAGAACCTTCGTAGAAAAATATTATACTTGATGATAATGGAATTCCACTTAGTACACATATTCTTTACGAAGATTAAATCATTTTTCTTGTAATACCTATTTTGAAAACCGCGGCATATTGAAGGTGGCGGCAAAAATAGACTACTAAGTATAATAACTATAAGTAGTTTTCACAATAGAGTAAAAAGCTATAAACATATTTGTAGAATGAAGCTTTAGCTACAAATTGCCGCATCGTACGCAAATATGCGTCAATTGGTTTACAAGATGGCGTCTATAATGCAATTTGCTTATTTACAATTACATTACAGTTTTTTCTACAATTAAAAATATCCTATTAGATGTATAAAAATTCGCTGTAAATTTTGATATATAGATTGTTATTAATTTTATTTCCGTTTATTAGTTTTGTATTAGAAACTATTGAGAACTATAGGGTTGTGCGCCGCCTTAAGTTAAACCGACATTACAAATTATCAATTTTGTTTTCGTTTTTAGACAAAATACAAAATTTTCTTATTTTCGTTGCCGTTCTTGAAAATTATCTCTGTTTTCAATTCCTGGAAAATTACCATTTCACCTCAATTTTTATAATGTTGTAGTTAAAATAATTCTATAAAATCAAAAGTTAATTTGGTGAATTTCTTTTAAACATTTTTCCTGGATATAAAATTTATGAAATTGTGTTAAAACAAGCGTAAATGACTGTCGGAGCCGAAGAAACTCATAGATTTGGTGTGTCAGGGATGATTTATTGAAAGCCGAGCGGGTCGAGGATGTCGGACGTTTAGCGTAAAGTCAGCATTTAGTGTTTCACGCATATGCCAGAATGGTTTCCATATTTTTACTCTGAATTTGTTATAAATGATTTACGGCATAAGTTGAGCTGAATTTATGATGTTTAAATACTGAAATATGTTTACATAAATCACTAGTGTTGTTGATTTACAAAATATCATATTTTTTGTAACAGTTTATCTGCAGTGACCAACACAAGGAATAAAAAATAACTTTTTTCTTTATAGAACCAATTTTAAATGATTTATTTGCGAGATTATTTGGGTAGTAGGAAAATAGTTACTTACGGAACTCAAAGAAGCGGGAAACTTCTTCTTCTTCAACTTCTTCCCATGTTTTAGGTGAGATACAGTGAATTTATTTTTTAATGCAATATGTCCTATGTCAGCGTTTCCCAAAGTGTGGGTCGCGGCCCGGCATCGGGTCGCAGAAAAATTTTGCCGGGTCGCGAAAAAAATTGTAAAGATTTTTTTTGTATATATTATTTTTTTACGTCAGTTAATCACTAGAATAGTGTGTATTTGTGCTCTTTATTACTATACTGTATTCTTTATTGCTATACTATACTCTTTATTACTATACTATATTCTTTATTACTATTTATTACTCTTTATTACTATAAAGCTACTGCTTTCAATAAAATTTGTTTTGTAAATATATGTTTTTTTTCATAAGGTGGGTCGCGAAAAATTTTAAAACCTCGTACCGGGTCGCGGTCAAAAAAGTTTGGGAACCGCTGCCCTATGTCATTACCATGGATACAGTTGTTGACAGCAATATAAATCGTGTTCATTTTCATTTGCAACATATAAAAAACCATATTTACTAGCAAAATCAAAATATTTTATTGAAAATACAAATAAAAAAAAAAAATAATAATAATAAATAAATAACTAATAAAACTTATAATAAATGTTCAAAATTTTCTCCGTTTACTTCGCATACAAAATATTAAGCGATCATAAAAATGATTCAAAACATTCAGCAATTGCTCTTGAGGTATATTGTTGGATGTTTGAACAATTTTGTCTTGCAGTTCAGCAACATCCCTAAGTTCTCCATTTATATACTTTGGCCTTTAAATATCACCAATAAAAAAAATCATTGGGTTCCAAATCCGGACATCTCGCTGGCAAATTCATCGACCCTCCTCTTCCAATCCAGCTATTTGCGAAAGTTCTATGTAAATATTCTTTAACTATTCTAGAATAATGGACTTGTGCGCCATCATGTTGAAACCATACTTGACCATTAATATTCAGGTTTCGCAACGCAGGTAATATTTGGTTTTGCAAAAGGGCTAGATATTTAGCGGCATTAAGGTTACCGTCAATAAAAATGGTCCTGTAATATTGGTTCCTATTATCCCTGCCCAAACATTTAATTTTTGCGACCTTTGAGTTCGGGAGGAATGAACTGAATAGTTACCTAAAATTTTTGGCGCGCAGCAAAAATTAATATTTGCGTCTCAGTTGGAATAGTTCAATAGGAAGTTTAGTCCCATCATATTTTGAATAGTGACGAATTTTTAGGCCCTCCATATAGTGCACTCCAAGACTTGCGAGCGGTATCAAGTCTGAAAACCTAAAGGATCCGCCGGTTGGTTGCTTAGATTCTTTATGAGAGGAATAAGGGTGTTTCAATTAAAGTCTGCATTTTACTTAATCTAAGTTTAATGTTTAGTTAGAATTGAAGGTTATTAATTACATTAGAACTTACAATTTAATGCTGGCTGTAAAATCCCATGAGAGACACTCAAGCACAAAAACCTCACAATCACCGTATTAACCTCACAAGCCGCTAAACACCTTACAACACTCACGGTGTTTAACCCGTTAACGAGGTTCGTTTATTTCATTAAACTGTCCTCAACACTTCCAGATTACTTCTGGTTTACCCACTACAAACTGCCGGGTTTCTCTGCCAAAAATGCTTGGGAGTTTCGTCCGTACACGGTGACGGTTTACTCATGACTCCTTTGTCTCTCACAAGATTTTTCCACCTTTCTTAAACTAATAATCTGGTCCCTGACCCTATTTTTTGTCGTTGTAAAAATAATCAGCTCTCCATATTAACAACAAAACCCTTTTATAAACTTATCTTGATGACTCATATTTCTATGACCAATAATTTATAAACCCAAGTAATTAATTTTGACTCTAATTACTACGAGGTCCATATCACTGAAAATATATGGTTGCCTATATAGTCCAGCATTTGTATAAACATTTGACCATGCTATTTGATCTAAACAATAACGTTCTTTCAAACTAATCATATAATATACGACCGTAATTCACTCCGTATCTTTTTAACACTTAACAAGAAAAAGATGTGATAGCTCAACTAATCTTTGAGGATGTTTATCTTAAAATAGATTAGTTTTTATTTTTGAATAATTGGAATATTTTTTTAACTAATTGAATAATTTTATTTTAAATAATAATGAAATTTTATTTCTGAAATTACCACTCCCACATTAGTTCCCCCTTTCCAAAAATTGCTGATTTTACCAAATAGATTAGTCAATTTTATTTCTAAAATGACCACTCCCACAATTTGCACGAGGGAACTAATCCATTCGTTGCAATTCTACAACTCTTTAACCCACATATAGGCAAGTTGTTGACAGTTTAAAAGAAAGGAAACAAATTGAAGTTTCCAAAATAGTACTATCGGCTTCGATAAGCGAAAACTACAGGTCTACAAGTATGAAATGCGGATTTTTTTTTAAATAAAACACATTAAACTCAAAAGAACAGTAAAAGTTTATTTATTCAAAGTATGCTCCATTAGAAGTTATACATTTTTCCAATCTTTCAGGCAATTTGTGAATACCTCGCCAGTAGAACTTTTCCCCTTTCCCCGCAAACCATTCATCGAGCCATTCTTTCACATTTTTATATGAACAAAAGTGCTGCTCGGCAAGTGCGTGACCCATCGATGCGAACAAGTGGTAATCTGAAGGGGCCAAGTCTGGTGAGTAAGCGGCATGGGGTAGCACTTCCCACTTGAGTGCCTCCAACGTGTTGCAAACTGCTTTTGCCTTATGTGATGGAGCGTTATCGCGAAGAAAGATTACCTTGTGCTGTCTTCTTTCGTATTCTGGTCGTTTTATGAGCAGCGAATGGTTCAATTCGATCAGGTGTTGTTGGTGGCGTTGGGTATAAACTGTTTCACCAGGTTTTAACAATTCATAATAGACCACACCCTTTTGGTCCCACCAAGTACAGAGCATTGTCTTTTTGCCAATGCGATTCGGTCTTGCAGTTGATGTCGATGGTGAGCCTGGGTTCACCCATGATTTTTTGCGTTTGGGATTTTCAAAATAAATCCATTTTTCATCGCTAGTAATGATACGATGCAAAAATGACTTTCTTTTGTATCGTGCAAGCAAAATTTCACAAGTGTTTTTGCGTTTTTCCATCTGCCTCTCATTCAATGCAAGTGGAACCCATCTGCCGTCTTTCTGGATCTTACCCATCTCTCGTAGGCGATTGGAAACAGCTTGTTGACTAACGCCTAACTGCTCTGCTAGTTGTTTTTGTGATTGACTATCGTCTTCCTGTAGCAATATTTCCAATTTTGTATCTTCATATTTTTTGGAGGTTTTCCATGTTCTTTGTCTGTAAGATCAAAGTCACCACTTTTGAAACGCCGAAACCATCGTTCATACGTATCTTGTGATGGAGCATATTCACTATAAGCTTCTCGAACTAGTCGGTATGATTCAGCAGCAGTTTTTTTCACATGAAAACAAAACAGTAGTACTGTCCGCGAATGCTCTTTATTTGGCACAAAATTTGACATTTTTAACACAGTTAAACAAAACTATATGATCACTTTTCAAATTATAATCTATACGCATTTGACACTTAATGATAACTTAACAAAACGCCATATGTGTTGAAACTTTGAACTATACACTCTGTTTGCGCGGTAAGTTTGAAAAAAATCCGCATTTCATACTTGTAGACCTGTGTAGTAAGAGTACGCTGCTTTACAACCAAAAAAGAGTACCAGTTCTCTTAAAGGAGTACGGATGGTAATCTAAAACATAAGAAGAAGAACATTGTTTATAAGATAAAGTGGTGTAAGTAGAGTTCGTATCGGCGAAGAGGGATGGGACCGGGGAGGGGGGTCTCTGTTAGTGCACTGTAATTAATTCTTCCAGGTAAGTGGTTAAATTAGAGAGTGCATTTCCTAATTACGCTACGTAAACTAATTACCTGAAAAATAATTAAAAACAAAAACTCTAATATAGGTAATTGCTTATTCTCTCTTAATTTAACATTTCAAATTAAAGAGCCGCCGCATTAACAGAGGAGCAATAAGGAACGTTTGCCCTCAGGAATAAATGTTTTTCTGTTTATTCTGCTAATTAAAAAGTTTCAGAAAATAATCGCATAATAATAGATAAATAGAAATGTTCATTTTTATTATTTTCAAGGCATTAAAGATAATTTTGTTACAGACAATAGTGAGGATATTTTTTTTATATATTCTTCTTTTATTCATATAAATTCAACGTATAACGAAACACAAGTATCATAGCAATGTAGGGTTGCCAACATTGCGCCGATGCTGACCCGAAGAAAAATAATTATGATTTGGGGGGGAGGTTATTATTCAAAATAAAATATTTATTGTTTAAGGTAAATAACAATATTAATATATCTGAGCAGTTTAACAATCATAAAATAAAATTAAAAATTTAATAAAACATTTACGTAATGCCTGTTTCTTTGGTTTAGGCGGAACTAGATTTTCAAATCTAGTAACTTTTACCGATTAATTGAAACTTTTGATCATTTTGTTCAGCAAACGCCAACTTTAATATATAAAAAATTAGCTAATAACAACTTAAGAAAATTTAAATTCCATAAAATTAAAAAACATATCTGTCAAAAGAATATCGTGTTTTTAGGTTGTCACGAGAAGGGACCTTGCTTGGGGGTCATTCCAAGTCAAGTGGTCTGGTGGTCCTTGCTCGACCATCACAGATTTTAATAAAATTTTGTGTCCCCAACAAACATTGGTAAAGTTTTACGTTCATCCATGCAATACTTGCTGAGATTTAGTAATTTGTTTGACCCCATATCGCAGCCTTTTATAGTATGACTCCGAGATTACGGCAAATTTGAGACGCAGTATCTCTGGCAATATTTTATTGAGAGAAACAAAACTTTGCCATCTTGTACAACTTTTTGCGCTCTATTAAACAAAATAATAAACAAATCTTCATGAGCGATATCCGTGAAGAAAATTTGAAACAAACTTGGCAAAAAAATTTTCGGCTCAAAAAAATTTTAAAGTTTGGCTTTTTATACCTCTGGAAGTAAAGGTACGATAAACGTGAAAATTTGCACATAATAACTTATCAATAAAAGCTATTCGAATATAAAATTTCATTCTCCTTATATTTTTCATTAGTTCAGGAATTAAGTGTAAAGTTGATGATTTTTGTGAAAATTCTGAAAATAGGATATTTAGCCCACTTTTACAAAAATATACCTTTTGGAAACTTTTTTAAATTATTTTCATTAGAAAGAGCATGTTTCAAACCCCCTAAAAAAGTAGAGTTGGTTTTTCATCGCTAGCATATAAGGCATTAGAAATAGGGACAAAGTTGAGGACGTTTCTATCACATGCTGCTATCGCATTATCGCATGCATTCCATTATTTTTCATCTTGTTTGTTTTATACAGACCTTATAAGTACCTAAATTGCGTTGGTCCATGGTGACATTGTCACTACCAGTTCAGAAACTTGAACCAGTAACCCCATCGCCATAGGGGTCACGCCCGATAGCCGTGCAATACCAGCCACGGGTGGGTTTCTTGGTTAAGGACCCCAAGCCTATAGTTTGGTTTCTTCGTCAAGGTTCCAAAGCCTTGTGTGGGTATCTGTCCGGTTCCCAAGTCAATGATTGGGCTTATCCTAGGTTTCTAAACCTAAAGTGGGTATCTTACATGGTTCCCAAGCCGAAGTCCATAATGTTTGTATGAATTGCCAAATTCCAACGATTGCTTATTTATTATTGATTTCAAGAGCCACGTTCTTCAGTGTCACTTCTGGGAATTGATACTGTCGGCCTGGTGACGTAACTGATAATGCTGGAAGAGCCGGGCCTCGCGGATGCTAAATTTTATCAAAGGATCATTTTGTTCGATGGAAATTTCTACAACATTGTCTACCTACCACTTATTTTTATAAATGCAGGCAACATATCAACCGGAAAATAGGATCGACAGAATTGTAAATTTGACACATTTAACTTTGTGGCCAAAATTTCCAATTCTGTTGATCTTAATTTTGTTCCCAACGACAAAAAAAAAAAAGCGTGTACAGCGATTTTCATCACCTCAAGAAGCTGAAGCCTTCGAAAACCATGAGATACCAACTCCAGAGTGGAAAAAATGTTTCCAGAATTGGTTTGAACGCATGCAAAATTGTATAAATATTAAAGGCGAATAAAACGATATGTAAAAAAAAATTCTTTCTTAGTTTTTGTAAAAACTTAAAAGGTAGCCCTCGTACGTGATACCAGACATGAAAAAATCTTGTATTATGAGACTCCCTGAAGCAAAATAAATCTGAGTACAAGCCTGTTAAATAATGGTACTCAAAGGATTTGTATAAAAGAGAGCATATAAACCCTACCGTCTGTATCAAAGAAGAGAATTTTATTATCATAGTCATTTATAAATATTTGGGATACTGCCCTGAATTTTATAACAATACCCATCATCTTCAAATTAAATTCGACAATTGTCCTTCAAATGAAAATAATAGCTACCTTAAATGTAATCAAATACTGAATGAAATGAATTAAAAATGATGAATTTAATTAAATGAAATTAAATTTAAAGATGTCTCATCATTGTGTCGAAGGGTGGAGGAGGGTTGGGAATGGTGAAGAGGTCGGGACGTGAGGGACGGGTTCGGAGTTCATTATTCATATTAAATGCTCCTCGACATTGACATAAAAGTTGAATTTTGAATTGTAAATTACATTGAATATTCCGCTATCACACCGCTCTTCATTTCTGATTACTAACGTACTTTATAAATCACAAAAAAATGGTTCTTGTCACCTGGAAAATGAATATTTTGCCAGCGTTAGTACCTACCAATCGAATTCGGCCACTGTTGAACATATGAGGTTCAATAAAAAACATGCGAAAGGTACGCTTTATGCCAGCGTTTCTCAACCGGGGGGCCGCGGCCCCCTGGGGGGGCGTGAAGGCTTCGTCGGGGGGCCGCGAAGTCATACAAGATCGAAACATGAAAATATAATAGCAATGCGCTCAATCTTGCAAGATATAAATTTTATTCATATTTATAAATACGAGTCTTATATTTATATTCAGAAAAATATACCTTTCATAACATAAATAAAATTAATATTTTATTTATTATTCTATCTAATTACTTATTTTGACAACTAATTTAAGCTACAGGCTATTTCAAACATTTAAGCGTAACTAAATGGAGTATTAATTTTATAAAGTTGTGACTAGCTAGTTAGCTAGCTCATTTTATAATGAGTAAAATGAGCTTTTGCTAAACAAACTGATGAAAAGCAATCAAAATTCAAGTTGTACTTTGAAGTAGGTACTACTTAAAAGTGCAATATTTTTTATTATATTTTTTATAATAAAAAATACTCTCCGAGCTACAGATAACTCAAGAGTAAGGATGCGAATGTGTTTAGATCAAAATATAAGGCACTTCAATCAAAATATGAACACTTGTAAATAAAAATACTTTACTTTCAAGTCGTTATAGGGAATATAATAAAAGATACTGAAAAAATGTTTAAGTAAAAGTTGTTTCTTTTGAAAAGCTCTATCCAAAGATACTCAATATGACATACGTTCCCATTCGAACAATTCGAAACTGTCCTTAATATCTTGTACTTCCGGAAAATTTCAATACTACCAGTTATGTTTTGTATAAATTTTTGTTCAAAATTTTTCCCAACTTGCTCACACGTTGCCTTTTCGAGAAAAATCGTGTTCCCTCTATCTTGATACACCCTATATATATATATATATATATATATATATATATATATATATATAGGGGGGCCGCAGACAATATTTATATAATTTTGGGGGGTCCCATGCCAGAAAAGGTTGAGAAACGCTGCTTTACGCAATACCTAGAAGGTGGAGACGGAAATAGCCCGAAATTTTACCAAAAAAAAAAACCGTGGAAGGACTGTGCAGATCAAGGCATGTTAAAGCAGAATCAGAAACTGATTATTAGCGTTATTATACTTTTTTTTTGCTGCTGTTAATAACACTGGTCAACACAATTTTTGCTGACTTACATCTAAGACTTGTTTCTTACTAATTTGGTGCTGCTGAACTCAAATATCACATCAGTTTTTGCGTATCACATCAGATTTTTGCTCTACAACAAATACATATTTTCGGCCAAATAATGCTTCTATCGTTTAATTTTAGACGTCGATACTGTAATTGGTACAAATTTGGCGAACAATAAGGACTAAATAATTAGAAAATATTCTTAAAATTCTATTTATAGTGAAAGAAAGAAAATGAGAACAGTTTTAATTACATTTTAATGCATTGGAGTGTTAAAATAAAAATACAAAATAATTTAATGATTCAATGGTCGTTTGTAAGATCTTCTGGAGTGCACCATTCCCGATAAGTCTCTTTTAATACTCCAACAGTCAGCCATGTGAGTATCCCACCTTCCTTGATAACGTCTCTCCATCTCTTTTAAATCCTGATGGAAACGTTCACCCTGTTCATCACTAACAACTCCAACATTGACAGGAAATTTGTCAAGACTGTTTAAAAAATTTCACGCTCATGTTGCACCCCAGATGATGATAATTTTCAATCAAATTTTCAACGGCCTCCACATAGTTTTCGGCTTTTTTATTCCCAAAAAAATTTTTGATGAGCGCCACGAAAGACTGCCATGCATTCTTCTCCATATCATCCATATGTACAGTGAAATGTGGATCATTAACTAATTTTCTAATTTGTGGTCCGTCAAAAATGCCAGCTTTTAGCTTCTCATTACTGAGACTTTGAAATGTTTCAGATATATATTTGAAACAGTCACCATCTTTGTTCAACGCTTTTACAAACTGCTTCATTAGACCCAGTTTAATATGAAGAGGGGGAAAATGATTTTTGTTCGCTCCACCAGAGGTTCGTGTATTATGTTTGGGTCTCCAACATTTAAATCTATTCTCACCGGCCAATTTTATTCCAATCTTATTTCTCGCTCTGCTATCCCACAAACACAAAATACGATAGAACAAAAATTTGACGTGATAGGCAGAAACTGTTAACATATTTGAAATCAGCACCCCAAAATTAATTAAAAACAAGTATCAGATCTAAGTCAGCAAAAAAAAGTTTAAATTTGTTGACCAGTGTTATTAGTGTCATTAGACTTTTTTTTGCTGGTGTTAACAATAGTACTATATTTCACTTGTTGTTGAGGATAAAATGAGTGTTTATGGTGACTGTTAAAAAATGTAAAAAATGTTAAAAAAAGACTTATAGGCGTTTCATTTTTAGGGTTTTGTAGGTATGACCAAAAACTCTTATACCTTCATTTTGTCGTCTGTCTGTCTATCTGTCTGTTCGGTAAAAATTGTAGCCAAAAGGCTAAGCCTAGAGATTTGAAATTTGGCATGCGTATACAACTCTTTGACCTGCACATAGGAAAAATACTAAACATCTAAAAATATAAACAAATATCTGACCATCGAAAAAAAAAATATTTTTTTAAAATTCTTTCAACGTAAAATTTGTTTTGGCATCCCATATAATCATCATTCACTTACTAAATACCTGCGAAACCCTGAAATGTGTGAAAATTCACACTTCACATCAATTTTTTCATTCATGCATTACTGCAACGACTACGGCACGAGCGAGCAAATTTCCCATTCGTGAAAACAAATATTTATTTATGCACTTGTTGCATAAATAACTATTATTATTGTCATGTTTGGCATTTTATTTATTTGACGTTGTTTATGTAAGTGTTTGTATCAATTACTTGATATTTTATAAGTAAATAAATAAATAAATAAATAAATAAATAAATAAATAAATAAATAAATAAATAAATAAATAAATAAATAAATAAATAAATAAATAAATAAATAAATAAATAAATAAATAAATAAATAAATAAATAAATAAATAAATAAATAAATAAATAAATAAATAAATAAATAAATAAATAAATAAATAAATAAATAAATAAATAAATAAATAAATAAATAAATAAATAAATAAATAAATAAATAAACAAGATTTACGTTCAAGAAAAATCTGTTCTGTAAAATGTCATGTAAGTAGATCTAACGTTTGTTGATCTAACATTAGTAGATCTAAATTAATTCATAGACATGTGATTTTTTCTCGGCCTGTTATGACAATTTTTTTTTTAACCACCCATTATGATGCAGATATCATTTGTGAGTTAAATTTCATTGAGTTTGTTTCACAAATATATTTCTTTCAAAATTAAGCCCCAAATACCTTTTACTAAACCACGGACATACTTGACAAATTTGGACGTTGTCAGTACTTTACCACTCTTTATCTGGAATCTGATTTCCAAATTCGAAATGGACAACAAAAAAGCGAAAACTGTTTTAACACTGACTCTACGAATGTATAATAATAATAATAATAATATTTATATTCATTTAATCCTAGTACAAGGTGGGTAAAAAAGATGTGAGAGATGCATACTATAGTTTACTCAGTATACTGAGCTTCATCCAAATCACTGAATTCATTATCTAGGTATTCTGCAGTGGAGTAAAACGCCTTAGATATTAAATATCTCTTTAAACCCTTTTGAATCTTAAGGGGGGCAAAAGTTTGATGCTGGTCGAGAGAACATTGTAGAATTTTATAGCCAGGTAATTTAGGCTGTACCTTGACTTTTCTAACCTCGTAAAGTCAGGGCGTATTTCGTTCTTATTTCTCGTGTCGTGTCTATATACGCCTTTTGGGTTAAAGAATGCGCCTGCCACTTTCCAATTTGTGTTGGATAATATCAATTTCTACTATTCATTGTGAATTGATACCAGGAGATAAAACAGTAAATGAATATTTTTTTCTGGGGTTCTGAAGCGATGACGTGAGTCAATAAGGAAACAAAACGACAAGGAAGAGACGAATCGTGGTCTGTCTCAGAAATGCATTACTATCGTTTTCAACATAAACATTTGAAAGTTGGTGATTGGTTGAGGCTAAGCGCTGCAGTTGAGATATTGGGTGAGATATAAGAGAAGCATTTGTGCTTATACTCCATTCACTTGAAGTTGCAGTAGATTTGCGAAAACCATTTGTCTTGTGCAATTTGAGAATAGCTGGTGTTGGCGGTCGGTAAGCTTGCCCGAACTCCCTGACCTTACTATATCTCCAGATACCGGACACTCAATTAACTAGTTCCTCTATTAAACACACTACCAAAGCCAACATTCATTACTTATATATTGTTACATTGTTTATAAATAACACCGGTCAACAAAAAAAAAACTTTTTGAAAGCATCAGAAATAAAAATACGTTTTTCTAAATCAATTTTTTGCGCTGATTTTAAATCTACTTTCAGTTTTTTTCCAGCACGTCTGGTTGTTGAGATATTATGAACTCGTGTTTTTTTACACTCTTTCTCAGTATCCAGCTATAATGTATTGTTTGATATCTATGCTGAACTGATTTGTTATTTCAAACACCACTAACGTATTTATGATCTTTTTAATCAATAGAAATCAATGCAAAGTTGTTATCACACGAGTCAATCAAAATCTCTGCGAGTATGACTTTCTTTTGTAAAAATTTTCTGGCTCATCACGATAAAGTACCCAACAGTAGTCAGCCATCATGCTTTCATTCCAAAATCCTTGATAACGGGTTTCCATCACTTGAATATCTTGTGAAAGCATTCACCTTGTTCATCCTCACGCAGCCCAAGTTTTCAGGAAAAAAAAAAGGATGCGAATGTAGAAAATGCATTTTCAATGACATAAGACAACCCATTTTCTGAAACGAATCGAGTAGCCGTTGAACGCCATTTTCATATTCGGACCATTTGTGATTTCCGAGAAAGTTCTCACAAACCCACACAAACGCTTTTTCATCAGGATTAAGTGATTATTCAAAATGTTCGTCTTTTAAAACCTCTCGAATCTGAGGTCCGACGAAGATGCCTTCTTTAAGTTTCGCTGCACTAATCTTGGGAAATTTTTCAACCAAGTATTGAAACCTCACTCTCAGTTTTGCTCATCGCTTTCACAAAGTTTTTCATTAAACCAAGCTTGATGTGTAGCAGCAGCAGGAAAATTTTACGTGGATCAACCACGAATGTGGTGAACACTGCTTACACCAGGCTCGTATTCAGTTCTCAACATCCAATCACTTTTTATGTAGTGATCGTTCACTGCGCGAATATCCCACAAACAAAGGAAGCAGCAGAACTTTGTGAATTTGCGCTGAAAGTATAACTTATAGCTAAAATGACACACCGACATCTCAAGGTCCAAAAGTGCTGGAGAAAAACTAAGCACATATTTGGAATCAGCGTAGAAAACTACATATAGTACACTTAAAATTAAAGTTGATGAAAATTCATTGTTGACCAGTGTAATCGTATTAAGTGATCATCATTTTAAATGTTGGCAAGAATAAGACAAACCTTCTATTACCTACTTGACAAATTTGGACGTTGCCTGTTCTGTACTATTCGAAATGAACGAAAAAGACGCAAAAACTGTTTTAACCTTGACACTGTAATGTATATGTATGCCCTTTGGGCTAAAGAATGGGCCTGCAACCTTGCCTGCCATAAATAAAATGTGCCTATTTTACCTGGTGCTTTTTTTTTTCCTTGGTTCCGGTACTAGTTCCGATAGAAGATTTAGAAGAAAGGGTTAGAAGTGCAATCCGGGATATCCAAGAGTGTACTCTTATAAGGGCGATGGAAGAGTTTTTATTAAGAATGAGAAAATAATGGTGGACAATAATGGTGGTTTGATGGAACATTTGTATTTTTTTTTTTTTTTTTGTTAAATAATTGTAAAATGTAATAGTTTTTTTTTTTTTCTAAATAGTCAAATAATTTATTTTAGAGATATTTTGTTTCTTTTTAGGGTTTTGTAGGTCTGACCAAACAACCCTTATACCGTCATTTTGTCGTCTGTCTGTCTGTCTGTCTGTATGTCTGTCTGTCTGTTTGTCTGTCTGTCTGTTCGGTAAAAATTGTAGCCAAACGGCTAAACCTAGAGAGTTGAAATTTGGCATGCTTATACAACTCTTTGACCCGCACATAGGAAAAATACTAAAACATCTAAAAAACATATCCCCCTACAAATATAAACAAATATGTGTACATCGAAAAAAAAAAATATTTTTTTGAAATTCTGAGTATCAAATGAAAGCCCTTAGTACGTGGATTAACGATCAAATTTTTATTTTTGCAAAATAAATTATTTTGATGCGATTTTTGCCAAAATTGTGCAAAAATTTTTTTGTCCCACACACTGTAGCCCAGATAGTTTAAACTAAAAATCTGAAAAAATTCTAAGTAATGTACATTGGTGTGAACCGGAATAGTACAACAGGAATTTTTGATCAGATTATGTTTTCGGAAAATAACGCATTTTTTGTGTTTTTAACTAAAATATGTTAACTATTTAATTCGCTATGTAACACACCAGATCAGTAGCTCTAGTGGCGTAGTTGGTTTTGTCGTACGCTTAATAATGTTTAAATTATTTTGTTAAAATTCTAGTTATATTTTGGTAAATGTTGCATTTAATTTTTAAAAGTGTAAATTACCAGTGGAAAGTGTTGAAATTATAATTTAATTCTATGTTTGACGAAATCAGAGGGCGGGGCTTATGATTTAAGCAACCAATGGAAGCCATAGGCGCAATTTTCAAAATCTTAATGAACCTTGATTTATAAAAAAATACTGCACATATTTAGAAACTTAAATAATGGTATTAGGTATTAGAATTTAAATTCATAAAAAAATATTTTGACATAAAATTTGTTTTGGCATCTCAAATAATCATCATTCAGTTACTAAATACCTGCAAAACCCAGAAATGTGTGAAAATTCACACTTCACATCAATTTTTTTTATTGTTTTCAAAGCTTACTGCGTTCAACTTTGTAAAACTTATATTGATTATTATTTTGTAAATAAAGGGTTGCCATTTTGAAATGGTTAACATAATAATATGATTTTTTGGTGTCATTGTAAAGCTAATTTAATGTACTTTTAGGAAAAAAATATTAAATTATCGATTCTCTATGCTAGATCAAAAGTTGACATCATTTCCGGTGAAACCGGAAATGCCTCAGAATTCTTATAGTAACCTTTAGATGTGCCTTTTGGTCTAGTTTAACTTTTGTTCTGAAGATTTTTTATATCTTTACAAATAAAGGAGATATTCGGGGTGCCCCGTTTCAAACAAACACCCTGTATAAGTATTCCTGAAATTGGAAACATACGTAGTAACACATACAGATCAATTCTGTAAAAAATTACTGTGTAGTAACGTTACTACAAGATAAAACATTATAAAAAGTATAATGACTTTCATTCATGATAGTAACTGACCTTGCTCATAGGGATAAATTTAGTTACAATTATCATAGTAACTGAGTTACAGGATTGGTCTGATTGTGTTTAACCATTAGGTATCAAAATGTATGCAAATTTGGCGCAGTTGGACATAAGACCTCCAGTAAGTGTCGCAGTTTTTTACCGTGCAGTGTCGCTCGAGAACGTTATTCAAGTATATGATTCATTTCCAGTGTATTTTATTCGTATATTAAAATGTGAAAGGGGATATAAAAGCATTGCGGTTGCAGTAAATTGTATTATACATTTAACGGTGTTCTGAGTGCGAGCTGCATATCTAGCTATGTGCTAGTATTTCAAATGCAGTTACATCTTGTACCTTAAACTACATTGATTTTCTATAAAACGTCTTGCAGACTGGCAATTTTCGTTCCATTTAATTATTCTAATATAATTATTGCCTTCATAAAATAATTTGTATGCTACGATTCAGGTTACTATTCATACGACGAATGGAGAAGCCTGGAGATAATTCACAAATTTACTGGTCAAAGGGGTTGTTAAAAATTATCTTCACAATCCTAAAACATTTGACGATAGTTACATGTTTGGACAATTGTATCACAGTACATTTTTTGGTATTCTAAAAAACTATTTTTTTTCGAAAACTATGAGCTGTTTTGTGAAGGTCCGTGTTTTGGATCCATATATAAATACGGGACTTACTATAGCTTGGTATAACCCTATCTTGGTGTTCCTAGACAGAAGTTTAGTTTTGAAGAGAGGACCAAGAGAAAAATACGATGCATTAGCAGCTTTAATTTTGTTAGTAATCTCTTGCTGTATCAGATTCACCTGATTTATCACGGTGCCCAGGTATTTGAAAGTAAAAACTCTCTCAAAAGTGTTGCCATTAATTTTTAGTAGACCCAATTATGTGAATATAACTAGAGATACTAAATTTATATAATGCTAATTTGAAAATCGTCTATTTCAAATTAGCATTATTTAAATTAGCATTATTCATTCTCATTAACCATTTCAAATGAATTTTCTGTGTCTCTTATAAATCTTCGTTCTATGCGACGATTGTTCCTAAAAATACAAAGTACATATTTTCGATCATTTATAATGTTTATAAATTTATCTTTTATTACCTGTTGTCATCTTCCCCGGCAATTAAATGAACTAAAACATGGATCAATTCCATTTTCATGTAAATAAAAATGTTTAACTTTAAATACAATTTTGGGAAACGTTACAAAATGATCCAGAGTCAAACATAACCTCAAATTTAGCGCTATAGAGAGATATATCTGGCTGTAGCTTAAAGAAAAATTTAAGGATTTATTTAACGTTAAATGGTGACCGTAATTGCACTTCACGCTAAAGCCTGTGACCTTCACATTTAAAGAGGTTAAATATTTAACTGAAATGATCATAATCGCACCATAATACAGTCTGAATTGTGAAGTTGCAGGTTCAGTTCCCCTGTTCCCATGTTGACATTACTCCCATTTTCACAATCATTCACCCCTCATCCAGGTGTAGGAGCTCGCCCCCTGCCATCGGCGATTAGCCTCGTTGCATAAAAAGATCAATTTAAATAAATTTTAAAAAAAATAATAATAATTAAATTTTTATTTATTTTATAATTTTCCATTTATTTATTTTTTTGTCATTAAAATATGTAAAAAAAAACAGCTGTGGCCACCACAGAACCGACCGCCATCGTAAAGTACTTACATAAAATACATTCTAGCAGCAGAGTAGAAATAACTTGGCCTAATATTTTCTAACAGAGATATTATTTATCATGACCATGGAAACGTTACATATAAGTATGAAAAAATTGACTTTAAAAATTTTACAGAAATTATTCGAAATTTTTCGTTTTATCAAAAAACGTCTCAAATAAAAGTTATTAGTTATTGCTTTTATAGCAAATTTTGTTCAATATTTTTTTTCGAAATATTTTTCTGTTATGAAATATTCACAAAAATCTTAAAATTGTCACGAGTAAACTCCCATTTTTAGTCAACCGATTTTTACCAAAAGTTGATCAACTCGTGCCATTGATGGCAGAAGCTTAAATATGAAGTTTTATAAAAATCCTTTCAGCCGAATTTGCTCTGCACGTGTACACAGACAGACGGACAGACAGACAGACAGACGTACAGACAGACCGACAGACATCATGCTAAAAATAGTCAAAACGTTATGTAGGGACCTCAATTCGTGGAGATTCATCGAAATCTCGAAATGTCAAAATCGGTATGATCACAATACCTCCCTTATATATGTTGGCGGTCGGTAAAAACAGGCTGGTATATGTTTCTCGCAGTTTATGATACCTCCAAGACGTGATATGACGCCATGTGAACTAAGTGATTAGAGTATTGTATTAATTACAGTTCAGGGACTAATTACGTCCGTTCCCTAATGATCAATAAATAGGACACGTCAATAAATGAACAACACATACATATAAACCAACTTTCATTTACATTTTAAATGAAACATTGAAACTGATTAATTTAAAATGACTTGTCAGAACAGCGCGTTATTAATTAGTGTTTAATGCACGTATAATCTCTATTACGTAATCCAATATCATCGTATTAATGTGCGATATGATATGAACATGTGATGTGATCAGTTGTTGTGTAGTGATTGTGGAGTGATGTTGATGTTGATGTTGTGGTGTGTTGTGTGTTCCAGAGGGTAGCGATGGTTCGCTCATGATGAAGTCGAGCGTGTATCCCCCGAGGTACGAGTGTGTGACACGGAGGGTAGTCTGTTGCCGGCTGCATCTCAAGCACGGCGCCATCACCGCCGCCATCTACACACTGGTAAGTCCCGATCATATACTCTTCTCGCAAATAACTCTAGACCTAGTGATGTAAACTAACTAGCGCTTGCTAAGGGGGTTGTAACCGTCATTCGAATGACCCACTTAAAATGTTGAAATTGGGTAAGATTTTACTTAACAACCTGAACCTCTATTTTTTATACAAGCACAGTAGTTTTTGTTGGGTCTAACGTTAAGAAAAAGATAAAGTTTATTTCAGAGCGTTTTTGAAGTTTAATTAGAGCCACTCATATTCTTCTGTACTGGATTCTTTGCCATCATAACCTAACCTAATGTCCTAATATATGTTTATTTATCATGTTATAAATAAATAAATAAATAAAAATATGGAACTACAAATCACAAGTTAAGTGAGACTGAAATTGTTATTGGACCGTGATTAAAATTAAAGTGTTCGGTTTAATTGTACGAAAAATGTTCAAAATAAATTTGCATATTATTTAATTATTTTTTACTTGCTCGACCTTAATATATAAGGGGCAAGTATTGTAATCGCGAAAATTTTCGATGTCGAGATTTTGACTGATGACCACGTTTCATGGTCCAGGGAATCCAAAAAACCTATTTTCGAAGTGGCGTCCGTATTTGTGTGTCTGTGTGTGTCTGTGTGTATACACGATAACTCAAAAACGGTTTAACTTAGAGAGTTCGTTCTGGTACTAAAAAATTCTCCTGTTAATTGGGAAGAACCCTATTGTTTTTTATGCAACTCCGAAACCGAAAACGCAAGTTATTAAACTTTAAAATTTAAAAAAATTCGTATCTAGTAAACCAAGCCTTGGACAAAAATTTGTATAGAACATAATTTGATGTATTTTTAAATATTTACGTAAAACTTTTTTAAATTAAAAAAAAAAAAAAAATTGTTTAAATATAATGTATAGTAATCAAATGATAGGACTTGAAGCGTAGATTAACAAATAAACGAAAATTGGCATTATTTTTAATCAATAATGTTTGTTCTTATTAAATATCTGCCAACCCCTGAAATGCTCAAAATTTCTCAATTTACGTGAATTTTCCATATTAAATACTTATAAACAACTTTAATGGAACACGTGCCAAATCTAATTCATAAAATTAACTCTTTTCAACTCTAATATTCATATTATAATTTCAAATTTATTGTCTGTATTTTCAGATTTCACGAGAAATTTTAAACGCTGTCTAGGCATGCCACATATTTCAAAATCATTTAAATATTATTGTTGTCCAGAAAAATGAGCATTCAATTACCGCCTTCCATCGAGTCAAGTCGCAAGTCCAAATTATTGTATAGAAAATGGAGGTTCAGGTTGTTAAGTACAGTTTAACCCTGTGCGTATAAATCAATATACAAAAATCAAGTTGATTCCATCTCAGTTGCAAACATAATAACTAAGTTAATAATAAACTACTACATGCAAAGGCGGATTTACGAAACTACGAAGCTGGGGGGGGGGCACTGAGGCCTATGTTTAAATATTTCCTTCAAAAATATTTACCGCTCAGGGCCCCCAAGCAACTTAATCCGCCACTTACTACATGTTAACTTAAGATTCATAAACGAAAACAAAGAAATAACTTTAAGTAATTGTTTAAAAAACAATACGGGATAGGCATGATTTTTTTTTATTTTTTATTATATTCCTCTTGTTGCATATAAACATAAAAAACAGTTTTTATTTTATTTTTTTGTAATTTGAAGGCTTAAAAAAATCATAAATGTATGTAGCGCGCGAAAACGACGTGTGACGTCATACCCCTTCTAACTGACGTATGACACTACTAGCTTACCGGCGTACATAGTCTGTTGTGAACTTATTTGTTTGTATAACTTTCATAGGTTATGTAAAGTTAGAGTGATTTTAGTTAAAATAAAGTTTAATTCTATAAAAACAATTTATACATGTTTACCGTATTAAATTTTATATTAAAATAGATAACTTATATTGCAGTATTTCAATTATGCCTCTAACGTTTTGTAACTTCATGTAAACAATGTAGTAAAATTCTGACATCTAAATTACATAAATATTTACATTTTACAGAGTTGCAGCGTTTGTTTACATAAAGTTATAGAATATAAAATAAAAATTACTTTGACACCACGTATTTCCTCAGCACTGTAGCATTCATTATTTTTCATATATTCCATGAGCATAAATGCATCAATGTTGGGTAAATTATCACTCTGAGCCCTAACAAAATCTTTATCTGCCATTTTAATAATAAATGCGTGAAAAATTGCTTAGAAAAAAATACAAAACTCTCGAACAATACAATACACACACGTGTAAAGATTATGTTGTAGCTGTATCTGTGATGTGAAACCCCTATCGTTTGACGTCATACTCGGTCGTTTTACTCGGCAACTTTCGCTCCGTGGTCGGCTTATTTCAAATTTACAATATTTTAATTCAAAAATTTGGCTATAATATTAATTAAAATGTAATTTTTGTTTTGTTAGGTGACATAACTAACATTAACATATCAAAATAATGTAGTTTTAAGGAAATACAAATTTTATGCGTATCCCCTATTTATTCTGCAATCCTTTTCAGATATAGAAATACCTCATAGTAAGAATAAATATTGTGTAAAGCTTGTTACATAACTGATAAATAACTTCCCTATGTAAGTAATACATATGTAAAAGTCATGTCTTTGTTATATAAGCAACGAGAGACAGAGAGTGGGAGGTGGGGGATATCCAGAAAGTGATGACATTGAGTTTGGGTTTGTCAGTAACTTGTTGGCCGGAGTGCAAAGCGCAGAGAGCGGAGCGTCAATGAATAAGTTCTCAACTTCCGCTCAGCGGAGCGTCCCTTCAAATCACATTGCTGCCCTTATCTAAATCTTCCTCTAATCCTTTCACTGTAATCTCACTGAACGGAACATTCTCCTTCTCAACTCACTCCACTCCACTCCACTCCACGTAATAACTCGAATAATATTAAAGGAAAACTACACTTTTCCAACGTACGACTATAACGACATGTAACATGCAATTTCCACATATGCTACTTTCTCGACTTTACTGTTATATCAATAGAAAACTTTGCTAACGGTGAAATTTTATTATCACTAAAAGAAAGTTGGAACAATTCTCATAAAAATAAGAAGATAATAGTAAAATTTGAGAACACTTAATACTAAAGATTAATATTATATGATTAAAAGTAGCAGAGTTTTACACACACATACATACAGTGAATTTATTTTTTAATGCAACATGTACTATGTCATTACCATGGATACAGTTTTTGACAGCAATATAAATCATGTTCATTTTCATTTGCAACATAGACAATTAGTGTGTACGGAGTGATTATTTAATGGCGAGACGACGTCACTGGAAGTTTTAATAATTTGCCGTTTCATACACATCGTAGCAGGCGATTATGCGCGCATTCGCATAATCTTTTTTTCTTCATGATCAAATTTTCTTCAAGGTTAATATAGTCATAGTATTCTGCTAGGAGGCACGTAAAATTCGGCGACGTCGTCTCGCCATTAAATAATCACTCTGTATACTTTTGCTCATTGCTGATTTAAAAATTAATCAACATGTATACAGATGAAGAAAAAATAATGATGGTAACTTGGTATAACTCCCAAATGAGTTTAAGAGAAGTTTCTGCTGTATTTAGTGCAACTTATCCAGATCGGCAAATACCAAATCCCTCTACAATTTCAAGACTAGTTAATAAATTTCATCGCGAAGGATGTCTTAAGTCAAAACATAATGAAAAAAGAACAACACCCAGGACTTACAGAAGAGAAGCAGTTGGAAATATTACAAGTGGAAAAAAACAATCAAAATACTTTAAGATCAATTGTATAAACCGTTGGTGTCAGTATTGGATCTGTTGTTAACTTCTTAAAAAAAAAAAGTTTCGATCATACAAATTTCAAAATCATCAAGATTTGTTAGAAAGGGATGCAGCAGTACGTATGGATTTTTGTTTTGAAATGTTTGAAAAAATTAATTCTGACCCAACAATGCTTCAAAGAATTTTATTTACTGACGAAGCAAAATGGTGAAGTGCATAGACAAAATATTAGGTACTGGAGTCGAGAAAATTTACATTTGTTTCATTCCTCTCGAACTCAAAGGCCGCAAAAATTAAATGTTTGGGCAGGTATAATAGGAACCAATATTATAGGGCCTTTTTTATTGACGGTAACCTTATAGCCGCAAAATATCTTGCCTTTTTGCAAAAACACATATATCCTGCGTTGCGAAACTTGAATATTAATGGACAAGTATGGTTTCAACATGATGGCGCACAAGTCCATTATTCTAGAATAGTTAAAGAATATTTACATAGGACTTTCCCAAATAGCTGGATTGGAAGAGGAGGGTCGATGAATTGGCCAGCGAGATCTCCGGATTTGACACCCAATGATTTTTTTTATTGCGGATATTTAAAGACCAAAGTATATAATTGAGAACTTAGGGATGTTGCTGAACTGCAAGACAAAATTGTTCAAGCATCCAACAATATACCTCAAGAGCAATTGCTGAATGTTTTGAATCATTTTTTGATCGCTTAACATTTTGTATGCAAGGAAACAGAGAAACTTTTGAACATTTATTATAAGTTTTTATTAGTCATTTATTTATTATTATTATTATTTTTTTTTTTTAATTTGTATTTTCAATAAAATATTTTGATTTTGCTAGTAAATATGGTTTTTTTCTATGTTGCAAATGAAAATGAACATGATTTATATTGCTGTGAAATGTCAAAATCGGTATGATCACAATACCTCCCTTATATATGTTGGCGGTCGGTAAAAACACTTGTAGGAGTTTAGAAATTCTTTAAATGGTAACTAATGCCTAAAATTAAATTTGTTTTATGTTTAAACTTATGTACTTTTTATGCGATATTATATGGTCACAATGACGCTGGTCCGTAAATTTTAAATCCAACCTCGTTTCGTTTATATGTTTGGTGTTTTTATTTTTCCGCTTTGTCTTATTTTGCTGACAATGAGGTAATTACGATTACAAACATCCATGTCCTGGCCGGGATCCAAACCCGGAACTTTTGGCAGGCAAATTCTCTACCTCAACTCAAGGTCAGAATTTTTAAAATCCTCGTAAATTCAAATGTCTGGTAAAGTCATCGTATAATTTATCGACTAAAACTCAAGAATATATTTAAAAACTGCCGCAAATTCTCAACTTGAAGTTGTTTATGAGTTTGGATCTATTCTGTTGGTGTTTGACTGGTTCTCTGTTTGTTCCATCCGCTCTGAACTTTGACATCTTGTAAATAAACTGGCGGATAAATTTTCATGAATAATCGCGGCATACACGCTTCACTAGAACAACAGGGCTAACGGCTGCCGCCTGCCGGCACTTTATTCAAATTCACAAACAAGAATAGACAGGCCAGCGGACACACTGAATTAACATAAGAATTAACATGTCTAAATTTAAAACAAGGGACGGTGACATTCAAATTCATTTAAGGATGTATAAAGTTTTAGCATATAAACATGTCGGCACAATTTAACGAATCTTTGGTTATGAAAGTAACGTCAAAACAGACTAGATTTCAGAAGTGTGACGCCCTGAAGACCTTATTGCCCTAAATTCAAACCAAACTCAAATCTCAGAATCTATGCCACCACTGAACAAAATGCTCAGTTTAGTAAACAAGCAAGTCTCTGATAGAGATGTAGATATCTTTAAAGACAATTATAAAAAGTTTTTTAATATAAAAATAAATTAGACGAATTATATTGTATTTTATTGTATGATGAGGAAGTAATGGGATTCTGACTGGTCAGAAATTAAAATAAAAACAATATTTTAACTTCGCTAACGTTTCGATTTATTAATATCTTTGATATTATTTTGCAATGGTCCAATATTAATGCGGACACCTTTATTTTTGACGTTTGCCATTGCTGATAGTACTAGGCTAGAATAGTACAATATAATGAGTATTAGTATCAAAAAGATATAATACTTCAAGAGTAATATAAAAAATAAATTCGAGAAGTGATAAACATTTCAGTTTTCTTCCATTCGAGTTTTTATACCGAGTATTGTAAGAGTGGGAGCAGGTTATAGGTGTGTTGCTATTGGTTGGGTGGTTGGGATGAGGTATGGGTAGGGACGGGACTACCTGCTGAGGATTAACGACCGGATTAACGTTGTTTGTCACATTATTGTGTGGTAATGAGTTGTTTGTTACCGGATTAGTGACCTGAGGATTAAGAGGATTGTTTTGAATAATGGAAAGCCAGAGTTGAGGAAATTCTATGCTGGCTTGGCTGACAGTGTCTCCAGAGTTTTCGATCAAAGCAGACTTTCAATTTTCTCTTGAACTTTTTTCTTCATACATTAAGAGTTTAGCATCTTTCCATTGGAAATGGTGTTCATTTTCCCAAGTATATTCAGCCAGTTTGGAACTGTAAATTTCGCCCTGCTGAACTTTCTTCTTAAGCTCGTTTACCCTAACCTGTAGAGGTCTGCAAGTCTCGCCAATATATTGTTTCCCGCACTGGCAGGGAATAGAGTAGACACAGTTTTTGTTTAGGACAGATTTGGGTTTTGTACATGATAGGATAGATTTTAAGTCGAACTCGATTTGAAGGCTACTTGGATATTATGCTTCTTTCGTAAGATACTAAAGAAGCATATTTTTAAAGTTTCGATTTATTATTAAATCTTCATCAGAGCTAGTTAATGAAGTTAATTTTACAAAATTTAAACAATATCGAACTACAACTATGTGAAAAATATAGTAATGTAAAAATTTAAATAAATAAATAAATAAAATAATAATACAATAAACCACAAATTATGATTTTTACATACCTAGGTTAAAAAGTCACAAAATAAAATAGTCAGATAAATAAATTGCAACGTCCACATAATGTGAGAGGTCATTGAACTTAGAGAACATAATCCGTGAACTAATTAAGTTTGAATAGGAAAATAGTGATAGTTAAAATCATACAACTAGTGCAATCTATTAGAATAAAAGAAAAAATTGGTTAAAATTGTTTAAAAATATTGCAGTAGATAGCGCTCATGTGGTCGCAATCAGTTTTAAGGATTCCACACACAAAAGCGGCCGCGGTGGCGGCCACAGTAGCGGCCACGGTAGCGATACGACTAGCGATCAGGTCTCCTCACACTAACGCGGTGGGAGTGGCGGTAGCGGTAGCGATCAGTTAGTGAATCACGGTATATAGTTGTATGATAATATTGATTGCGAGAATACAATAGAATAATTAATTGTATGTAGAGGAAAAATAATAATCTACTTACAGTCTGTTTCAAACGATTAGGCGGAACTAAATGGGAATTTCGTTCTTTTAGGTTGTCACGAAAAGGGACCTTGCTTGGGTTATTTCATTTTTCACGTTGGAATGTCAAAATTTAAAATTTCAACAATGAAACCATGGAAACGAATGACATATGTCAAACTTAAATTAATTTTCTTACATATTTTAATGACAAAAAATAAATAAATGGGATATTTGTATTAAGAATGACACAAAAAATCAAAATATAAAGAAAATGACATTTTAAAATGATATTAACCTTAACCAAAAAATGTTTGTTGCAAGTATGATTTACAAAGCTTAAACAAAACGGCTGAAAAGCATTATTTAAACGATGAAAGTAACTGGATTGCAAAATCTAGTTCCACCTAATCGTTTGGAACAGACTTTACTATCAATTTCCAAAACTTTTCCTATTTCGTCCCACACTTTATTTGTTTTCCTAATATTCTTGTAATCAGGATGTGCTAAGTCATACAAAATTAAATGATCCTTTACTGATCTATGATTTTTTCTGTTAAATTATCTATTTTCGACATTATTTTCTTAAATATATTCACTCTGTGGTATATAAACAATGAATAACGCGCGGCCTAACGCAACTTGTCGAGTTTGGCCGCCAGTGTTTGGTGATCGCTAGACTGAACGCTGCAGTCGGTGGCGTTCTCAGATAGCGGAACGCTTGTATGTGCGTGGTCTCATTGTATTGTATAGGTTGCGTTAGGCCGCTGCATTATCGCCACCGCGGCCGCTTTGGTGTGTGGAATCCTTTATACTTCCTCATCATATTATATTTTACGGACGTAACCATCTAATTCAAGATTTTATTGTATGTTTGCTTATATTGTGTTTTATTCTTCTATATTATTAGTATATCTATATTATTATAATTGCATTGTATTTTGTTCCCAGTACTATGTAACTGGACTTGTGTGCTACTGTACAAATCTGTATAGTTACTGGTTAAATAAATAAATAAAATAAAAAAATAAGATAAATTAAAAGAATAATTATCTTTCAAATAAAACTCGATTATCACAAAAAAAGCGTCTCAGTGTTATTCATTACGCTTATATAGCAGCAATTTTGCGCATCTGTGTGCACGTATCTAAATATTCTAATTAAAAAACTCATTAATAAACTCTTATATTTATGTATAAAAAACATAAAAAGCATTGTCTTTGATAGGGGTATGTTATTTGCATTCGTTGTTTAATACAGGAGAGCGGGTCCTTAATAAGGCCATGAATTGAGGAGAGACGCGGTGGATGGAGGAGGAGATGCACGGCACAGTGCAGCGTGCAGCGTGCAGCGAGCAGTTGTAACAACCACCCAGGCCTTGTTAAAATGCTAATGGAATGTATATATACATACGGAGCAGAGATAACCGAATAAAATATGCATTTTTGTGAAACTTACCTTTGAACGGCAAGTGCTCTTCGGACATTGCCAGATATGCAGATACTTCATGCAAATTAACATACTTCAATGAAATTCAATTTCTATTGTGAATGCATTGCTATAAGCAATGTGTAACAGTTACAAATAATTAATTGAGGGAACATTCAAAAACACTCGATTAGATCCAACTATGATAGGGCTGCCATACGTCCCGGTACACCGGGACATGTCCCGGTTTTGAGGTTTATGTCCCAGTGTCCCGGTCCAAGCGTCATTTGTCCCGGTCGATTTAAAATTTATGCATATTAAATAATTATTTTTCGATAATATTGTACATATACATATATACATACTATATATAAATTATATAACAGATTCGAGGTCCGAAATGTTCCGGAGTAATGCCCATTGGACAGATAAGCGCAATTCGCTTTCTATTGACACCGTGAAAACCATAATTCAATGTGTTTTAAATTATAAAATGACATGCATTGAATTCTATAATTATATAAAAGGGGAAAAGAACTGCTCCAAAAAACGAAAACATCGGAGAAGTATGATTGGGCAAAGAAGAGCGATGATAAAGAAGCCACCGAAGTCGGGGAAGGGGGAGAGTAAAGGCAAGAGAAGAATAAAATGTAAGGTTCTATTTGGTTTTATTAAATTGAATCGCCCATTAATTTATATTATATTATTTTAGATTTGATAAAGACGCATCCTCAAAAAAAAAACATCAATTTTTTCCAGTCGAACTAAGTGTTCCAAAATGATTCACCATTGATCCCAACGTTTTGCTCTTGGAATACCTATTATCAATCTCTACATTAATTTTTTTTTTTGTCTTTAAGTTTTTTTTATTTTTTTTAAATATTGTGCAATTTTTTATAATAAAGGTATTATTGTCGATAAAAGTTTTTTTTAAGTTGTTTTTTTTTTGGGGGAGGGGGTGTCCCGGTCGGTAGCCCGACAATTATGGCAGCCCTAAACTATGATATTACAAAGTGGTTAGGAACATCAACCTTCAATAGTGTCATATGCGAGAACGAAATTATGAGGGAGGTTCAAAATGGACATTTTATTTTTGAAGTGAAGCACTTCTTGTGCACGTTTTTTGGATCGAGCTTCACGTACGAGTTGTGTAAATTAAGTAACCGGACTGATTTTTATTTATTTGTTATTATTTTTTTTTTTTATTCGAATAGAAATACGAGGGCATATTGAAAACTAATACCTCCATGGCCATAAATTTTATAATGACGGGCCAGACCGTGTCAAATGTGGTTTGCCATTTACCTTAAGTATCTGTACATAAGTCCACCTAGCGGAGATTCTCAGCAACATCGCGTTTGCGCATGACAACATGGTGGCCGGCATGGATATGCGGTTAAAACAACGAGCTGTCATTAAATTTCTTAGTGCGGAGGGTGTAGCGTCCATTGATATCCATCGAAGGTTAAGTGCCGTCTACCGTGAGGCGTGTGTTGATGTGAGTACTGTTAGGAGGTGGGTAAGGACTGTGAAAGACGCAACTCCTGTTGAAACTCCATGATCGGACACGCAATGGCCGACCAGTGTCTGCATGTGGTGAAAGGCAGGTGGCTCTCATGCATGAAGTGGTTCGTGAGGATCGACGGTGTAAACAAACTGACATAGCCAACAGGGTGGGTATTTCACAAGAAAGAGTACATCACATTATCTGCAATGTGCTGCAGTACCGGAGAAAATGCGCACATTAGGTGCCCCGAATGTTTACTGATGACGTTTTACCTCATCCACCTTATAGCCTAGATCTTGCGCCTTGTGACTTTTTCCTCTTTCCAAAGCTTAAGGAACATCTCAAGGGCAAGCGTTTCTCTTCGGATGCAGAGATAGCGGAGGTGCGGAAATGGTGCCGTGGGAAGTCTTCAGACTTTTCCGTGACGGACTTGAAAAATTCGTAACACGTTGGCGTAAATGTATTACTGTCAATGGTGATTATGTGGAAAAGTGAATATATCAGTGCGTAGAGGACAGTTTATTCTATTATTTCACATTTATATGTAAACCATATATCAATTACTAATAAAGTTATAGCCATGGAGGCATTAATTTTCAATATGCCCTCGTACAATTCAATATTGTCTCCCTTAAAATAACTTCCTTGAAAAGCTACACAGCGCTGGACACAGTTCTTCCAATTCTCATAGCAGTGCTGGAACTCGAATACTAGAATAGCATTCAGCTGGTCGGTTACGAACTTTTGAATGTTTTCGAGTGTCCCAAAATGACGTCCCTTGAGCTGATTTTTCAATCTTAGGAAGAGGAAAAAATCACAAGGACTCGAATCAGGTGAATAAAGAAATCTGAGGAGCCACAGGAATGTTTTTACTGGCCAAAAACTCGTGTATTGAAATTGCTGTGTGACAAGGTGCATTGTCGTGGTGCAACACCCAGTTGTTCTTGATGTTTGGTCTCACACACATGGACAGCATTTTTACCGACATTTTTACCGACCACTTTACAGCATTTTTACCGACCGCCAACATATGTAACGGAGGTATTGCGATCATACCGATTTTGACATTTCGAGATTTCGATGGATCTCCACCTAGATGGATCACGTCCTAGAATTAATTTATTTTCTGCAATTTTTTTTTTTTTTTAGTAAAAGAGTAATATGTGCCCTCATTTCACAACTCCGAAGTGAGAAGTAGCCTTCCACGGTAAAAAGATTCTCCATCTCTGAACTAGATAATACGATATATAGCTCCAGTGTCATTTCAAAAATTAGTTTTTTTGTCTTTTGCACGTTTCATTTTCTGTTTTCATTTAACATCAACTCCGTCCTTCGTACGGGTACCTTTTCTAGTTAGAAATATTTTGTGATAAATTAGAAACACAAAACACAAGTGAAATTTGAAATCAGTCCAAAGACGTACTAAATTAACCTCAAGACGCAAAATAAATTAAACTCGTAAAAAATATAATGTACGAGGAGCATCATCTGTTCTATTTGCGTTATTTCATATTTCTTTTCTATCATAAACATTTATATGCAAAAAAGGTAATAAAAATGAAATATTAAAACTATAAATGGAGAATAATGAGACATAATGAAACCAGGAACGCGCTACATTATATACCACTGTCATAAAAATATTAATTATTAAAAAAAAAAAAATCTATGTTACACCAGTGGCTGGCAACCATTTCTCGGGAAGGAATTGGGCTAAAACTCAGTTGGTAATGGTGGGACCACAGTTTCCGAATCACTGTTTGTAATAAAATAATACATAAAAATGTACTAATGAAACCAAATTAGAAATTATGTTTTGTGGTATAGAATGATATTAAAAAGGATCAAAACAATCTTGCACAGCGATTCCCAATCTTTTTGGCAAGATTTTTCTAACAATATTTTTTAAATTTGGTGGACCCCTATATAAGTGGTCTGTATACAGGATGTATCAAGATAGAGGGAACACGTTTTATCTAGAAATCGCGATGTGACAAGCCAAGAAAACGTATTTAGAAACAGAGCTGGGTAGTATTTAAAATAATAGTATTATAAAATACTATTTTAATAATTATTTAAGTATGTAGGGAGTAAAGTGATGGTTTAATCCCGAGAATGTAAGTAATGCCGGAGACGACTGAAGAGAGTCGAATGTATTTTCATTTGCGGGATTAATGCACTTTTCCCCCAAGGTGTGGAGAACATGAAAAGGAAGCGGACATCAAACAAGGAGTGCGACAGGGCTGCTCCATATCCCCAGCTCTCTTTAAGGTCTACATCCAGATGGCTATTGACCACATAAGAGAGAGGCTAAAATACAGAGCAGATGTAAAGGTACAAGGAAGGAAAGTTAATATGATTCGGTTCGCAGACGACATCGCGATATTAGCAGAGAGTAAGAATGAACTATTGGAAATATTGGGAATGATGGAATTGGTAGCAGGCACCTTGTACAACCTAAGACTAAATAAAAGAAAAACAAAAGTGATGGTAGTGAGCAGACAAGATACGCGGGCTGAATTGACTATAGGAGGAGTGCCACTAGAGCATGTTGATGAGTTTGCGTATCTTGGGAGCAAAATCACATACGATTTCAACCAAAAAAAAGGACACTCTTTACCTCCAATAATATCAGCTTGGAGCTAAGAAATCAACTGATGAAAACATTCGTTTGGAGTGTAATGCTTTACGGCAGTGAGACCTGGACACTCGAGGCAACGAAAAGAAAGAATTTGTATATGTCACATTAAAAGTGCCAATTTTGAATAAGTGTTTTAAATTTAATATATATAGTGAAGGTTTAATAAAAATATTTTTTTTATGGATCATTTTCGGCTTTTAGGTCAAATTTAACGTGGGATACACCATGTTTTGTCCATGTCATAAAAAATAAGTTCAGTTTTAGGGTTTTGTAGGTATGACCAAAAAACCCTTATATTTTGTCGTCTGTCTGTTCGGTAAAAATTGTAGCCAAACGGCTAAACCTAGAGAGTTGGCATTTTGGAAGTTGGAATTTGGCATGCAACTTGTTGACCCGCACATAGGGAAAATACCAAAACATCTAAAAAACATATCCCCTAAAAATATAAACAAATAGGTGCTTATCGAAAAAAAAACAATATTTTTTAAAATTCTGAAAAGGATATCAAATGAAAGCCCTGTACGTGGATTAACGATCAAAATTTTATATTTGCAAATTAAAATATTTTAACGCCATTTTTGCCAAAATTGTGCAAAAAAAAAACCCGACGGCTAAATCTAGAGAATTGAAATTTGGCATGCTTATACAACTCTTTGACCCGCACATATGAAAAATACTAAAACATCTAAAAAACATATCCCCCTAAAAATGTAAACAAATATATGCTCATCGAAAAAAAAACATTTTTTTTTTTTATAATTCTGTGTAGGGTATCAAATGAAAGCCCTTGGTACGTGGATTAACGATCAAAATTTTATTTTTGCAAAATAAATTATATTGACGCGATTATTGCCAAAATTGTGCAAAAAAATTTTTGTCCCACACCCTGTAGCCTAGATGGTTTAAACTAAAAATCTGAAAAAATTTTAAGTAATGTACATCGGTGTGAACCGGAATAGTACAACAGGATTGTTTGATCAGATTATGTTTTCAGAAAATAACGCATTTTTTGTGTTTTTAACTAAAATATGTTAAACATTTAATTTGCTATGTAACACAGTAACTAAGGAAAATAACGCATTTTTTGTGTTTTTTGCCTGACCATGTAAAATATTTAATCATATTATGTAGTACAATAAACAGAGCGCTTCGATGGTGTATTGCTTAGAATACTGGCGTTCTAATTTGCAAACTCGAGTTCAATCCGGCCTCGAGGCAATTTAATTTTTTCTGTTTTTTTGCATTTTTATTTTGTTTAAATTATTTTTACAAAATGCTAGTTATATTTGGGCAAATATTGCATTTAATGTTTAAAAGCGTAAATTTAATAACCAGTGGAAATTGTTGAAATTGAATACTCTTGGACTTACAACCAAGAAACTTATATATAATACCATGGATACAAGTAAAAAAATAAAATATATAAAATATATGTTATGTTATGTGTTATAATGTCTGTATCATATTAGTGCCTAAATATATTACTGCTATACTGCTATTTATATTCTTATAAATACACGATATCAGAAGGGCGGAGCTTATGACTAATTTTCAAAATCTTATTGAACCTTGCTATATATATAAAAAAAAAATACTGCACATATTTAGAAACCTACATAATGGTATTAGGCATTCGAATTAAATTTAACAAAAAAAATATTTTAACATAAAATTTGTTTTGGCATCTCAAATAATCATTATTCACTTACTAAATACCTGCGAAACCCTGAAATGTGTGAAAATTCACACTCCACATAAATTTTTTTTTAGTGTACCTCAAGGAACTGTTCTTGGTCCTTTACTATTTAATATTTATATAAATGACCTTCTGTCCTTAAATATTAACGGCCCTATCATTGCAATTGCAGATTTTTTTGAAAGGCAAAAGACTAAATACCTGCTAAATCCTTAAATGTGTGAAAATTCACACTTTACATAAATTTTTATTTATCAGTGTAATTATGGAATTTGTCTTTTTTACATCTGTCACTTTATTGAAGGAATAATGTTCAAAAAATTTCCCTAGGGGATAAAGTGATAATTTATATGTCAAAAATTAGGTACATAAAGTCTGCTTTTACCCGGTCGTGGGAGCATACTTTTATACCCAGTTGCATTAAGAACTTGGAATAAGTTATAATCTATAGCTAGATTTAGAACACAAAAATACGTGTAACCTAATTGGTAATCTCCATCTATTCTCTATTTCCCAGTCCCTGCCACTGTGTTTTCTCTCCCACTATATGTAGAGAGTACTGAGAAGTAGTCTGAACTAGGTCACAAACTAAATATGATGGTATAACAAAATAAACACTCCACAACATATTACACATATGAAAATTCATATATGAACATTCTCAATGGTAATTTCGGTTGAAAAGTGAGATCCTTCCTAATCTCTGTTTGGCAAACACTGCTTCACTCATAAATCACATCGTATTTGAGACTGTGATTTTTAATGAATATGACCCGCCTTTCAACCGGTAGTCAGCCTGGTCTCAATATTCAGACTTCAAAAAATATTTAATTAAGACTCTTTGCAAGGTTATAAAATGTCAAATTAATATTTTAAAATGATTTATTATCATCTGCAAACGTCAATTTGTATAACACTTTCAAAGAGGCAACCTTTTACAAAACCCTATTTTTGTGAAAAACTCATTAATGTAAAGAATTATGTTGATCGTTAATGAAACTTCGAAAAGTGATGAATATCAGGATGAAGGGGAGAGTGGGGTAAAGCCGCGCACTTAAGGAAAATGCTGTGATAATTGTTATAATTTTTGAGATAGGAATTACGGATTAGGAATGACGAGAACTAGAAATTTATGGAACCGGGTACCAACAATTAATTACTCACTACCAGTTAATTACCCGCTAGCCATTAATGTATAAAAATGAAAAGTAAGTATAGCATAATTGATATGAAGTGTGAATTTTCACACATTTCAGGATTTTGTAGGTATTTAATAAATGTAAGAAGCCTACAGAATGCTGGATGTCTAAAAATAATTTTTTTAATAAACATTTTTTGAAAATTTTTATTTCTTTTTTGAGTACTAAGTGCTTCCATTTAATTTTTTTAAACTAAATTTAAATAATAATCCATAATTTAGCCATTAACTAAAAAAATACAGTCTGTTCCAAACGGTTAAGCGGAACTAAATGGGAATTTAGTTCTTTTAGGACAAGCTAATAACGAGAAGGGACCTTGCTTGGGTTATTTCATTTTTCATGTTGGGATGTCAAAATTTAAAATTCCAACAATGAAACCATGGAAACGAATGACTTATGTCAAAATTAAATATTTTTTTTAGATATTTTAATGACAAAAAAATCAATAAATGGGAAATTTGTATTAAGAATGAAACAAAAAATCAAAATATAAAGAAAATTACATTTTAAAATGATATTAACCTTAACCAAAAATTGTTTATTGTAAGTATGATTTACAAAGCTTAAACATAACGGCCGAAAGGCACGATTTAAACGATGAAAGTAACTAGATTGCAAAATCTAGTTCCGCTTAACCGTTTGGAACAGACTGTAATTAATTTCTCTCGTACGTTTCCGGCTCAGATCAATGTACATTACCTATAATTTTTTCAGATTTTTGGCCAAAATCGTGTTAAAAGAAACGAATTTTAAAAAATATTTTTTTTTCGTTCCTTAATCTTATAAGCGGTTCACTTTTGTAAGAACAAACTAAGAGGGAATTTTGTTTTCAATAGTTTGCACCTTTGAAGCTGTATGTCACGTTGGTATTAAAAAATGTCACATTTTTAAAATGTCAATCCATTTGACATATGTCATAATGAAAAATGATATCTTAATTATAATGATCATAACCTTATCAACCTAAAGTCGGTTTTACAGCGTAAGGAATATTTTTAATTTACATTTAAAGTTAGCAACACACCATAAAAGTAACCAAAATAACCAGATCTAGTGTGTTCTTACAAAAGTGAACAGCTTATAGCCTTACGAGCTTCCATTTGATACCACACAATAATTTTTTTTTAAATAAAAAAATTTATTTAACAACTGCTTTATTATTATGATGTGCCATCAAAGTCAAGAAACAAGATATGTCTCTTTAAAGACGAGAAAACTCCAACCGCTGTAATATAATTAAGATCTGTAAAAAAAAAACAGTAGTTAAATCGATATATTTTAATTGATTTAGGCCCGGTATTTCTACCTTACTGTTATCTATAAGAATAACTATCAATGGGATAATATTATCCTCTTGGTAGTCGCTAGGATAAATTTCTTTCCGTATTTCCAACTCTAGTTATCCCGTAGATAGCTACAGTCTGTTCCAAACGGTTAAGCGGAACTAAATGGGAATTTAGTTCTTTTAGGTTGTCACGAGAAGGGACCTTGCTTGGGATATTTCATTTTTCAGGTTGGGATGTCAAAATTTAAAATTCCAACAATGAAACCATGGAAACGAATGACATATGTCAAAATTAAATATTTTTTTTAGATATTTTAATGACAAAAAAATAAATAAATGGGAAATTTGTATTAAGAATGACACAAAAAATCAAAATATAAAGAAAATGACATTTTAAAATGATATTAACCTTAACCAAAACATGTTTATTGTAAGTATGATTTACAAAGCTTAAACAAAACGTCCGAAAGGCACGATTTAAACGATGAAAGTAACTAAATTGCAAAATCTAGTTCCGCTTAACCGTTTGGAACAGACTGTATTCTGATTGATAATAATATTTTCGAATGTTTTTTTATGTTGGTATCAGTAGCGTTATCTTAAACAAAGAGAGACATATACGCGACTCGCACGAATAAAAGAGAGGTAGATACAACTGTCAAAATAAATGACAACTGTCAAAATTTTGTACAGAAAAATGTGCGATAAACGCCCAAGAAGCGCAAATTTCAATATTTCCGAAACAAGGCAACTTGTAAATCTTGTGTTAAAATGTAAAAATGTTATAGAAAATAAAGCTACTGACGCTGTAAATCTAAAAGATAAACAAGGCGCCTGGGATAAAAAATTGTATTATGTTTAATGCATCCTGCATACAGAATAGAAATGCAAAAACAATGAAAATTAAACACGACCGTTTATTTATTATTACTTTTTAATTGGTTTGGTATTTGGTGGGTGGAACAGGATATTAAATGCATTTTTCGCTAAGCGAAATCGATTAATAAATTCTTTCTCATCCCAATGGTTCATATGATTTGGTCTAACACGAACTAGAGTCTGTTTCAAACGGTTAGGCGGAACTAAATGGGAATTTCGTTCTTTTAGGTTGTCACGAAAAGGAACCTTGCTTGGGTTATTTCATTTTTCACGTTGAAATGTCAAAATTTTAAATTCCAAAAATGAAACCATGGAAATGAATGACATATGTCAAACTTAAATTAATTTTCTTACATATTTTAATGACAAAAAAATAAATAAATGGGATATTTGTATTAAGAATGACACAAAAAATCAAAATATAAAGAAAATGATATTTTAAAATGATATTAACCTTAACAAAAAATATTTGTTGCAAGTATGATTTACAAAGCTTAAACAAAACGGCCAAAAACCATGATTTAAACGATGAAAGTAACTAGATTGCAAAATCTAGTTCCGCCTAACCATTTGGAACAGACTTTATGTATGGACGTTCTAAATACTCTACAATTTTTATCATCGTCTGTTTGCAAATCTTCTAAATCAGCAACCATGATTTCTTTCTTTAAAAATAAATGTAAATTATCTAAAAATAATCGACAATATTTTTTTTTTTTTCAGTATAAATTAAAGCAGATTACTAAATTATTCTGAATTTATTTTGATATAGGTAATTAAAATATTATCTTAACGTGGTAATTCTGAAGTGGCACCTTTCAAAATATTTGACATGTCAGTCGCAATTTTAACATGTCAATTTGTTATCTGATATACATAGATTTTGAGTAAATATAACCTCGATATAATAAAATTTAACCAAATACTTAAAAGCCAGGTTTACAAGTTCACATGTTTCCATAAAAGTCTATTTACACCAAGAGTCACCAAAGTAACCAGATCTAGTTTCGTACTACAAAATGAGACAGATTATACACAATAAAATAGTACACATAATGGAAACAGGTGTATGTAATATGTATATAAAGTGTAGGTATGTCTAATATGTACATAGTACCTGTTATATTATATATTTTACGTACAGTCTGTTCCAAACGGTTAAGCGGAACTAAATTTTGCAATCTAGTTACTTTCATCGTTTAAATCGTGCTTTTCGACCGTTTTGTGTAAGCTTTGTAAATCATACTTACAATACTCATTTTTTGTTAAGGTTAATATCATTTTAAATTGTCATTTTCTTTATATTTTGATTTTTTGTGTCATTCTTAATACAAATTTCCCATTTATTAATTTTTTTGTCATTAAAATACATTAAAAAAATAATTTAATTTTGACATAGGTCATTCGTTTCCATGGTTTCATTGTTGTAATTTTAAATTTGGACATTGCAACATGAAAAATGAAATAACCCAAGCAAGGTCCCTTCTCGTGACAACCTAAAAGAACGAAATTCCCATTTAGTTCCGCCTAAGCGTTTGAAACTGACTGTATATATGCTTATAATATGTACATATATTTATCAATAAAATATTTTTTGACACCTATCTGTCAAAATCTGTCATTTTTATCCAATGGATAATATTTATCCGTACTTACACGTTGTGAATAATTTATCCTATAGATAATTTGGTTACTCTATAGATAAATAATTGGAAATACGCAAAAAATCGTTTATTCCCTTGATAACAACTTATCCCATAGATAGTCAATTTTATGTATGGTTCGAAATACCGGGCCTTAACCGGTTATGCATCCGACCGTCATAATTAGATTTTGCGTAAATTAATCCATTGTACTTTATTAAAAATATGTGTTCATATAAAATAACACAATAAGCAATTTAATTCCAGACTTGTATTATGAAGCTAATTCTCTGTCAGTAAAAACGTAACGACATAAAGATAGACATAATTATATAGATATCAGACAATTTTTTACTGTTCGTTGTAATGTAACGTCTTCTCACAAATATATCTTATGATTTTGTCCATTGAGTCGAGTCGAGAAACTTTATACTCGCTAATAAAAAAGTTGTTGGAATTCGGTCTTTGATGCGAACTTTACTTTCTTGTACTCTCACAAAAAGAACAATTTTATATTTGTTAAAAACTTTTCAATACTCAAGTTTAAACAGACAAAAGATCAGCTGATCTTACTGCATCTACAATATTTACATCCGAAAATTTTACTTCCACATAATAATTATGATGAACAGTTTCGCGAACTCCTAGGTGTAAATGGTGCTGGTAAAATTAACATATAAGGTTGTCAGTAATTTTTTTTAATATAATATACTTATGAGACTATGAGGATCTTTTTGTAAATGCACACCATTTCTCTTTTTTTACATATTTATTTTTAATTTTGGAAATTTTTTCAGGAATTTTAAGGAAATAATATAATTATCTTCTTCAGTACACTAAGTTTACAAAAGAGAGAAACAAAAATTTACAATATATTCTAATACAGTGAATTTATTTTTTAATGCAACATGTACAATGACATTACCATGTGTACAGTTTTTGACAGCAATATAAATCGTGTTCATTTTCATTTGCAACATAGACAATTAGTGTGTATACTTTTGCTCATTGCTGATTTAAAAATTAATCAACATGTATACAGATGAAGAAAAATAATGATGGTAACTTGGTATAACTCCCAAATGAGTTTGAGAGAAGTTTCTGTATTTAGTGCAACTTATCCAGATCGGCCAATACCATATCCCTCTACAATTTCAAGACAAGAATTTTTAATAAATATTTAGTAAAAACATAATAAAAAAATCAGTTGTGGCCACCACAGGACTGACGGCCATCATAAAATACTTATATAAATTACATTCTAGCAGCAGAGTAGAAATAACTTGACCGGCGTAGTGTAGTGGTAACACATGTGCTCTGCGTTGTGAAGGTCTCTGGTTCGAATCCCGTTCAGGCATGGAAATTTTCTCAAATAAAAATTATCCTGGCTACTTGCCACAGCAGCAAAAGCCATTAAATAAATAAAAAAATTAAAAAAAAATAAATAAAAATTATTTATCATGACCATGGAAACGTTACATATAAATATGAAAAAATTGAGACTTGGAAAAAAATTCTAATAATTTTACTGAAATTATTCGAAATTTTTCGTTTTATCAAAAAACGTCTGAATTAAAGTTATTAGTTATTGCTTTTATAGCAACTTTTGTTTAATAAATTTTTTCGAGATATTTTTCTGTTGTGTAATATGCGCAAAAATCTTAAAATCGACATGAGTACAGTCCCATTTTTAGTCAACCGATTTTTACCAAAAGTTGATCAACTCGTGCCATTGATGGCAGAAGCTTAAATATGAAGTTTCATAAAAATCCTTTCAGCCGAATTTGCTCTGCACGTTTACACAGACAGACGGACAGACAGATGGACAGACAGACAGACGGACAGACAGACAGACAGACAGACGGACGGACAGACAGACCGACAGACATCATGCTAAAAATAGTCAAAACATTATGTAGGGACCTCAATTCGTGGAGATCCATCGAAATCTCGAAATGTCAAAATCGGTATGATCACAATACCTCCCTTATATATGTTGACGGTCGGTAAAAAGAACAACATCCCACGTGCTTACAGAAGAGAAGCAGTTGAAAATATTATTACAAGTGGAATAAAACAATCAAAATACTTTAAGATCAATTGCACAAACCATTGGTGTCAGTATTGGATCTGTTTTCAACTTCTTAAAAAAAGAAAAGTTTCGATCATACAAATTTCAAAATCATCAAGAGTGTTTTAGAAAGGGACGCAGCTGTACGTATGGATTTTTGTTTTGAAATGTTTGAAAAAATTAATTCCGACCCACATTGGCTAGTTAATAACACGAAATCTTAGAACTTGATTAAAATTTTATTTTATGTTTTATTTCCACGACTATCTGAATTTTGACGAAAACGTCATATAGTTTTTCCAAATATCTAGACTTACAGACATTCTATGGCATCAAGTTTAGACTTTTTAAATATAAAACCTAATTTTAAACAACTTTTATTGTTGTATTTTTGCTCTAAAATGTACAGAAGATCCAATTTAAGCACTTATTTAAAATCCTATGTTAAACTGGTATGTTCCGCGTTTCGTTATTTTTATTTATTAAACACGTTTCATTGTAATTGTTCAAACTTTTCTTTGTTATTCGAAACTCACTAACAAATAAAACTTTTTTAAATAATAGTTTTTCCAAACAAAACTCTTCAATTAAACCATTCAAATCGTCTGTAGAATTGACAGAAAAAGTTTAATTGCATTTATTTAATTAAATACCTTTAACTAACATTGTAACTACACACTCCAAAACTACTCAATAAATGTTAAATCATCAATTAAAGGAAAAAACATTGGCCATCGATCAAATCATTCAATAGCATTGATGCTGAGAGATCTGGCTGAACGGGTGAACAGAGCTATTGGCGGCGAGCGCTAAGGCGATTACGGGCTTATCAAACATTTACCGACGCAAAGAATAGACATATCAGATCATTCAGACCACACGATCATTCGTTATTTTTTTAATTACACACTTATTTATTTAATAGTCTTTGCCCATTGTGTTCTCGGCTTTTTGTTTTGTGATAAATTACTATTTATTTAGGTGTGGAAACGACAGCCTTGCAGAGATGGAGATGATAACAAATGGGGACAACAGAATTTATAAAAGGAATATAATTGACTGAACCAAGAATTATTTTCTTGGGACATGTAAATGTCACACATAGAAATTAATTTTCACATGAATATGTTAAATGCGCCAAAGAGAAATAATATTGCCACGAAAATGGTAATACACAAAAATAATTAAATGTCTATCAAATCAAGTTTTTGAGATACGCTATATTGGCTTCTTTTACAATAAAATATCTTATTTCTTAACTTATGTATTTTTCACGTTATTACTCTTACTATTTGCTCCAACTGCCAGTTACAAACACAAAAGAGACAAAGTAAGGTAATTATTTCACAAAGTAGATAAATATACATTCATCACTTATCAATTAAAAATGTTTTTTTGTACGACTTTCTAGCATGGAGTTTACCAGAACAGTCTTTCTAAAGAATCCAGCAGTATTAGGCCATCATGTGGTTATCTTATCTTCCTTGATATCTATTTTCCATAGTTTTATGTCCTGATGGAATCTTTCTCCTGGTTCTTCACTAAAATCACCTAGGTTTTCTGGTAAGTGGTCATAATACAACCGAGAATATTAAAATTGGATAGCATATTTTCCACTAATTCTCTTTCTTATGATTTCCAAAAAAAATTTTGTACTACTTGAACAAATGAACACCAAGAATTAGATTCAATCTCGTTCATTGATGCGGTTGGATTGGATTGTGGATCTTCAGTAGGTTGCCTTATCTGAGGACCATCAAATATTCTGGCTTTCAGTTTTTCAGAGTTAATCCCAGGAAATTTACGTGTCAATAAGCCTACACAAAGTCCATCTCGATTTAAATCATTCAAAAATTGCTACATAAGCCCAAACTTTATCTGCAAGAAATATAATTTTCTCTCTTGCAACCAACGGGTTCATTGACAACGTTTTGTTTTTCTTGAATTATGACATTTCTTAATGGAAATCACCCAATTTCTGTTAACCCAGTGCTGATCCTTAGCTCTGCTGTCCCAAAGACATAAAAAACAAGGATATTTTGTATATCCACTTAGCTGTCCAAGAAAGAACTTTACCGTTTTTAGATAAAAAACTAAAATCAATTAGTCTGTATATCAAAAACTGGAGCTGCTACGAAAAAGAGTCAGGTATTTTTGGAATCAGGACATCAAAAATATTCAAAATCAGTTCTTACTTTTCCGGCAACAAAATAAAAAAATATTTTGCTGGGCAGTGTAATCTGTAAAATTAAAAATAAAGGTTAAAAAATTGATGTGAAGTGTGAATTTTCACACATTTCAGGGTTTCGCAGGTATTTAGTAAGTGAATAATGATTATTTGCGATACCAAATACAAATTATATGTTAAAATATTTTTTTTTGTTAATTTTAATTCGAATGCCTAATATCATTATGTAGGTTTCTAAATATGTGCAGTTTTTTTTTTTTTTATATATATATAGCAAGGTTCAATAAGCTTTTTAAAAATAGCGCTTATGGCTTCCATTGGTTGTTTTAGTCATAAGCTCCGCCCTTCTGATTTCGTGTATTTATAGGAATATAAATAGCAGTATAGCAGTAATATATTTAGGCACTAATATGATCCAAACATTATAACACATGACATAACATATATTTTATATATTTTATTTTTTTTACTTGTATCCATGGTATTATATATAAGTTACTTGGTTGTAAGTCCAAGAGTATTCAATTTCAACAATTTCTACTGGTTATTAAATTTACGCTTTTAAAAATTAAATGCAATATTTGCCCAAATATAACTAGAATTTTGAAAAAATAATTTAAACAAAATAAAAATGCAAAAAAAAACAAAAAAAATTAAATGGCCTCGAGGCCGGATTGAACTCGAGTTTGCAAATTAGAACGCCAGTATTCTAAACATTACATCATCGAAGCGCTTTGTTTACTGTACTACATAATATCATTAACTATTTTACATAGTCAAGCAAAAAACACAAAAAATGCGTTATTTTCCGGAAACATAAACTGATCAAAAATTCCTGTTGTACTATTCCGGTTCACACAAATGTCCATTACTTAGACTTTTTTCAGATTTTTAGTTTAAACCCTACAGGGCTACAGGGTGTGTGACAATTTTTTTTTTCTCAATTTTGGCAAAAATCGTGTCAAAATAATTTACTTTGCAAAAATAAAAATTTGATCGTTAATCTACGTACTAAGGGCTTTCATTTGATACCCTACTCAGAATTTTAAATAAATATTATTTTTTTCGATGAGCATGTATTTGTTTATATTTTTAGGGTGATAGGTTTTTTAGATGTTTTGGTATTTCTCCTATGTGCGTGTCAACGAGTTGTATAAGTATGCCAAATTTCAACTGTCTAGGTTTAACCGTTTGGCTACAATTTTACCGAACAGACAGACAGACAGACAGACAGACAGACAGACAGACAGACAGACAGACAGACAGACAGACATAAAGACAGACAGACAGACAGGCAGACGACAAATGACGGTATAAGAGTTTTTTGGTCATACCTACAAAACCCTAAAAAAATAAAGTTCGGTTATTTTCTGAACAGACCTCTTATACCATAATAAGTTTTCCATCGAATACAAAAGTTTCAATCGTAGAAATACTAAAATTATCAAATGAAAAGACAAATCATATTAAATGCAAAGGCAGAACAATATTATTCTATTATCCTGGTACGTAATGAACGAAGCTCACATGAAATTCGAATTATCCAGACGACTAGGCAGGCAGAGCTAGAGAGAAGTAGGATATCCTCGGCAACAGGCCGAACAACATTACATCCTCGCTTTGTTGAATCAACGTCGCATGTACTCATAAATACCACACACAAATATTATCATAAGATACTACGGAAGTATTGTATGTGATGTGGCACACCAACACCACCAGCCTCTCTTAACAGTCCCTCTACTCGCGGTTATTATAATTAATTCGATAAACCATTATTCTGTAATTTGATTAAGCGGTGCTTGTCGATAAAGCAGAGCTCTCTCAATGCACAGATATACTGAAGGATGTGTACATTTGGCCTTGTATCCTAACGAGTACTCACGTACCTTTGATTGTGAAGCGTAGAGGATCATTAATACAGTTTTTGATTAGTGATTACATTTGTAATATTATACTTCATCAAAAGATGATGACAATATGGATTGTGACATTTTTGGTTCATATAAATATTTTTCCCTTTATAGGAACCTTACACTAGACATTGACACACTTTTATCTACGGGGGTCATGTTTTGTCTGACAGAAGTAACCGGATTTTTTATTCAACAGAGTCTTGTGTGATAAAAACAGAAAAATGGACCTGGTATTAGTTCTTCAAACTTGCCCTCATCTCTCCTCTCAGACAAAAATTTGTCTTTCTCGTTCAACTGCGTGACTGTTAATATAGTTAGAACAGTGGCGCAGCCAAGGGGGGGGGGCGACGGGCCTCGGCCCCTCCCAGGATCAGCAGATTACACGGCGCTGCTCGGAGAGTTGAAGATAAAACTTGTTAACTACAACAGTAGTTAATTTTTAAATTACTTCATTGTTAACAATACAGGTGGGTCTCGTTTTACGCCGGTGTTACGTACCGGCGCAAAATAAAGCGGCGCAAATCAAAGCAAAGAATGTTCATTCCAGAGACGGATTAACATTCTATTCGAATTAATATTTTTGTTTTTTTTTTTAAATTATTTTTGTTTTTTTTTTATTTATTACTTATATATACAGAAAATTATAATATTATTACAGAACATACAATACAATGCAACAATTCGATACAAATAAACAAAAATTAAAACAGAAATCAAAATTATAATCAAAAATTAAAACAAAACCTTTGAAAGAATATTAAAAATTTATTTTTCTTTATTTTTTCTTTCACGCAGAAGGCTTATGTAAGGTTCCATAGATGTTTTGATATTTTTTATTATAGTTGAACTGTGTTCGCAATCATGATCTGTCTTGCAAATGTCTTAATTTTTTAATTTTATCTGCATTTTTCATTATTGTAGTCACCGTTGATGGAGGTAAGTTTAGGCATCTACAAATCTTCGGACGAGTTTCACCATTCTCTATTCTTTTAATAACTTAATTTTTTGTCTCAATCGAAATAGACCTACGTTGTTTTCTATCGTGTTTTGTAGATATATCTTCCATTGGTATTAATGAAAATTATAATTATTACTCAATAATTTTAAATTAAATTTTAAAAGTAAGTTAATAAAAAAAAATTAAAAATTATTAAATTTAGATTATATTAAATATTAGATTTAGATTTATTTAAATTTAAATATGTACATATCATAAAGCAGACACTCTTAAGCGAGTTAAATTTATTTTACAACTGAATACGTCTCAGTAGTGCGATTACTGCGACTGCGTAAACCACGAGACATCCCCGCTTCGACCCCTGAATCGTCGACACCTGACTCCGACGTTCAACTGTTTCAAAGCGGCGTTATTTTAAGGTCGCTGCCAACCGGCGTAAAATAAACCGGTGTAAAATAAGGCCCACCTGTATTGGCATTTTTTTTTTTTTTCGTATAATTTAACATTTTTTAAGATTGCTTACTCTTGATAAAGTGACATAATTATTGTTCAAGTGAAAATACATCACTTTCCAAATATGCTCCAACGAATTATATGAAGGGAAGCGTTGATCCTGGGGGGGGGGGGGGGGTTACACAAGCCCCCTCTGAAGGTCCAATGCAATGAAAATTTAACAAATTTATCGTAATCATATATCAAAATAAATTATGTATTTTACAATAATAATAAGCTATATTTTATTATGATTAGTGTTGAAATTAACAGAAAATGCATATTTACATGTTATTTTTAGGTTTTCGTAAGTATAATCAAAAAATCCTTATTCCCTAACATGAGTGTTCGTTCGGTACAAATTGTGGTCAAACTGCTGATTTAGAGAACTGAACATAAGTAAGAGAAATATTGAGACTTCAAAAATATATCCTGCGAAAAATATAAATAAATATGTATTTATCGAAGAAAAAATCAAGTGAAAGTTTTTGATACATGGATTAACAATTAATTTTTTTTTATCAACAAATAATTGGAATTATTATTTGATATAAACATCAATATCCAAGAGCAGAGGTGTCGAACTAATTTGGGTCGCAGTCTATTTTACATACAAAATGATAAGCGGTGACGAAACTTTAAATATCCCGAAAGGTTTCTTGACATTTTTTTATAAACAGAAAAGGGGAAGAGAGTATATTTTACATTTTTAAATATATTTTTCCCCTAAATAAGCTCAAATGATTTTGATTACCGCTTCAGGGGCCACAAAAAAATGAGGTTGAGGGCCGTCTGCGGCCCGCGTGCCCTCGGAATTTGATTCGGCCCTCCCCAAGACAAAATCCTGGTTGCGCCACTGAGTTAGAGGTACATTAAATTCACTGAAAAATAGTAATTGTAGAGATGCTTATGATCTGAACATACACCTGATAAAAAACCTAAAAAATTTGTGAAGTGTGAATTTTCACACATTTCAGGGTTTCGCAGTTATTTAGTAAGTGAATAATGGTTATATGGGATGCCAAAACAAATTTTAAGTTTAAAATATTTTTTTTTGTTAATTTTAATTCGAATGACTAATACCATTATGTAGGTTTCTAAATATGTGCAGTATTTTTTTTTTTTATATAGCAAGGTTCATTAAGATTTTGAAAATTGCGCTTATGGCTTCCATTGGTTGTTTTAGTCATAAGCTCCGCCCTTCTGGTTTCGTGTATTTATAGGAATATAATTTAGATGTTTTGGTATTTTTTCTATGTGCGTGTCAACGAGTTATATAAGCATGCCAAATTTCAACTCTCTAGGTTTAGCCGTTTGGCTACAAATTTTACCGAACAGACAGACATACAGACAGACGATAAAATGACGGTATAAGGGTTTTTTGGTCATACCTACAAAACTCTAAAAATGCTTCCCCAAAATATGTGCTGCTCGGTGCGGACCGCACCCAATTAGAAATAAATTTTAATATTAATAGACCAAAACAGCAGTAAATGTTTTTCAATTATCCTGTATGAGTGGTCATCAACGCTGTCAGAAAACACATTCCAAAAATAGAGTTTTAAAATATGACGTTGCCTTTGAATTTCCAGTGAAAAGTAATAAAGAATAATGTTTAGTTGTGTCGTGAGAAACAAAAGAAATACGGTGAAAAACAACAAATCCATTGTTGCAGTCGACAGTAGCGCTCTTCACGGCTAACGGACTTGCAATCAACTAAAAGGATTCCGGATAAAAGAGTTACTTGGGAGATGCTTCTTTCACAGTACATAACATGTTACGCGCTATTTCCTCCACTGTCACACATTGTGTCACACGGAGAATGTACCTAACAGGTTATTTACACGAATATCTGATTCCTCGCTGAAAGATATTCATGGTTATTTTCCATGTATGAAATATGAACGAACAGATATGCTTCTTTGAAATTACTTTGCAATGCTCTAGTATTAATGCAGACACTATTATTTTGCATGTTTGCCATTACTAATAGTACTAGGCTAGAATAGTACAGTGTATTGAATATTAGTATCAAAGAGATGTAATCTATACATGGCGTCCCAAGTAACTTGTTAACCATGAAAATAACTTGATAACCTTAAAACCTAGAGAACGGTAAGAGATAAGTCTGTTAAATTACACCAAAGTTGCCGCATTAAGGGACCATTCTAACAATGGGCCGTATGAATAAAAATAAGCATAACCTTTTACTTGCAAATTATGAAGCAAATCCTCCCAACAATATGAATAAAAATGCAAGCAAAACCTTCTACTTATAAGTAAGAAGCAAATGCTTTTCTGTTGATCTTTTGCTCAAGACAGAAGTAAATGGTTATGAATAAAACAAACCTTTTACTTTAAATTGTAAGCAAATGCTTCGAAAAACATGCATCTATATATTCATATACTCACTTGTGAAAATGTGTTGTAGTGAACTAATTGCTATGGCGGATATTGTGCATTTAAGAAATATGAAACATTATAGGCATCGTTCTTCATCACGTCGTACTGACATAAAAGTTAGTTTCGTTTTGAACAGGAGAACATGGAGTGTTTAGCTAATAATTTTTTTTGTTGAGATATCTAGCTGATCTTGGATTTCAAAGAAGTATCGGTGAGGAACTTGGGGTGGAGCAATCCACAGTATCACTGACTGTCAGCAGTGTTGTTGATCAAATAGTTGCACAAGCTGGCAACTGGATTAAATTTCTTACTTCTCAAAATTTATTAGTGGAGGCGAAAAAAATGTGGCAAAGAAAATACCGTTTTTTAACCGCAGTTGGTGTCATTGACTGTACACATACAGGGATAGAAAAACCGAAGATCCATGAAGATGAGTATGTCAATCGTAAAGGAAAACCTATGCTAAATGTATAGGCAATTTGTGATGCCAGTGAAATGTTCACAAGTGTAGGTGTAAAGTGCCCTGAATCTGTACATGACTTTACACCAATAAAAATAAACTGATATGTCAAACATGGAACTCAGTACAGCACTAGTACAGTTTTTATAGTGTTTATAGACTAATTTCAAGTTGACAGCAATCAGAAAGAAGTAGTACGATTTTGATAAATACTGATTTTCAGGTTTCAACATAAACACATCCTCTTGACCTTTTACTCACCGGTAGAAGCATTGCCTTGTAAGTAAAAGTTAATCATTATTCATATAAAAAGAAGCAAATTCTTTTACTCCGACCTTTTACTCGAAGCAAATGCTTTTACTTCTACCTTCTACTTATGAGCATTTACTTCAACTTTATTCATACGGCTGATTTGATTGTTCTCCTAAAAAATACATAGGTTACTAGATATGAACGAAAATGTAACTTTTCCGGTTTTTAATTTTTGCTCATAACTTCCAAAATTAAAATATTAAGAGATTAAAAAGAGATTAAAATAATATTATACGAAGAGATGAGGTGCAAGGTGAAGGTGGGAACAGAAGAGTCAGATAGGTTTTGGGTAAATAAGGGAGAGAGGCAGGGTTGTCCGTTGAGCCCAACACTATTTAATATATACGTAGCTGACCTGGAAGAAACAATGAGGAAGGGGCAATATGGAGGAGTGGTGGTGGGAAGGAAGAATTATTGGACAATGAAATACGCAGATGATCTGACTCTGATGGCAGAGAATGAGCTGGGATTAAAGAGGATGATGGTCAGAGCGGACAAGTACTTTAAAAGAAAAAAAACTGGAGGTAAACAGAGATAAGACGAAGGTGATGGTGTTTGGAAAGGGGGGAGGAAAGAGAAAGAAAATAAGATGGGAATGGTCAGAGACAGAAATTGGCCAACGGTACACAGCAAACATCCGGCATATCACTAGTCAAAATAGAGAATCCTTAGGTTATCAATATTACCATATTCTTCCTTTGTGCCCAAGAAGAGATAGGAGTGTACTACTGTGCACAGTTTGTTTGCAAAACGTCAGTAATTTCATTTTAAATTTTTCAGTGTTCAAGTTTGAAAATAACATCTCTACTAATTAACAGTATATTAAAATCCGTAATGAAATCTTCAAAGTTACAGATAAAACTCGAGATGAAAATAATTTTTAAAACATTAAGCAGTTTTCGCCAGTAATATAATTATATTTTTCACTTAGAAAATGCTCGGAACGGAGGATTGAACATTTCCGCTGATTCTCCAAATCATATTAATGATGAATTAACAGAGATCCTACAGGAGCAGAGTCAAGCTGCTGTTTATTCCTCTGGGATCAAGCCCATAATTCGACCATTAATTTTAAATTACTCACTCGTATTTTGGGAAAACATTTTTAATAATATTAATAGAATACCCCTTTTCGCTCAATATGTTTTAACATGAAATAGAATATGTAAATATGTTTTTCATGTATGTAGGTTGTTGAAATATGCTAAAATTATTAGATTAATAGAAGATTAAGAAGATACAAGAATTAAAATATACGAACACTAGTTCAACTTCTTTGACAAAACTCGTCGCTTCGCGACTCGTTTTAATATGATAAGGTATTTTGCCGCACTTGTCGATTATAAAACTCGTTTTTTGCCTGTCACGTGGTTATCGAAGTGACGCACCTCGGACGCGCCCGCCGAACGTCAGCAAAAATTATTATTATTATTATCATTAGCCTATAACAAACAGGAAGTTCTGAGCAATTTAACGTTGAAATAATTTTTCAAATTGGTGGCACCCTGGTGAGAGTGTCGTGGCACCCCGGTTGAGAATCACTGATATAGCCAATAACACTCGGGAAGTTCTAATCTATACATACAATGTTCAAAGGATTATCCAAATCGGTTAATTAATTTACGTTTGTACCATTTTAACGAAAAAATAATATTTTATTTCACTATAAAGAATACATGGATTCTGAATAAAATAGAGAAAAATTAGTAAAATAGTTAAATATTATTGCATAGGATTCACTATTAATTATGTCACTTGGAAATTTAGAAAATCTTTTGAGTAACACTTATAGATCTGAAATTTGCAGATTTTCGTTGTAATAATATATTCGTTGTAGTAATATTTTACGTTATTAAACTTAGTATTTTGTTTAATTATTTAAAAAGGTATTTATAATTTTATTTATTTTTTTGTAAATATATTATAGTCGTTTTTAATTTATATAATCACTAAAATTTCACCTATACTTGTTATAATTCAGTAATACAAAAGAATTGCCTCCTAAATTTGAACTGCGGTAGTTGTTTCGTTGTTCGAGAGAGGGGCTGATGAATACTTTTATCATAATTTTTAAGTTTTTCTGAAATATGTCTAAAAATTAGCATTTTTACTGCAAAAAAAAACAAAAGCGGAAGAACTTCATGATGATATAAACACTTTCATCCTAAAATAATCATTTATATAAATAAATAATATATTAAAATGACATCTGGGTATTTAATACTTCAAGATTTAACACAATTAAAATTACTAAATATCGAATATTATTCTGTCTTATCTATTCTCCTAATACATTGTACTTTATACTTTCGTTAATATAGTTAGTAAAATAGTTAATAACATACAGTTTCCAGAACTAAAATAACAAAACTGCTTTTCAGATCTATCCTTACCCTGAAAACTAATTTGAACGTATCTACAGATAGGTTTAACAATTAAAACGTTCGAACGACCCTTAAAATATATTTTGATAACTCAAAACTGATTCTTACTTTCTTTCCCGTTTAATAGCATTTTTAACTGAAAGCAATTTTATGGTCAGCAAAAATTTTCAAAATTTATAAAAATGTGTTAAAACCTTAAAAAACTGCATTATCTTTATCAACTCTTATGTATTTTTTACAAATTTCATCAATTTTATTAATAAAATACCTTCAACTGTAGTTTTTCAATTCAGTTTTGGTCTGAAATAGTCTCCTAAATAGTAGAAATATGAATAAACATCTTTTATCGTCTGGTACAACCTATCCGTGCTGAGCAATGGTGACAATCAACGGCACGGTTTCGAGGAGAAAATGTTTTTTATCAATAAAAATTAGTCAGTTACCCCCTGTCGAAATAAAATTAAGCCTAAGCACTAAAAAAATATCACCCGGATAAGACAGCGGTTCATTTTCTTCTCTCCGCGTTACCGGAAAAATGAAGATACACCAGAAGTTGAATAGAACATACATACCAACACTTGTACAATAATAATAATAATAATAATAATAATAAATTTATTGAAGGCTAAAACAATACATAAATTGCATACCTTAAGTCTAGGATGCATAATTATAACACAAAATACAATTACAAAATATACTCAATTAATAGAGAGAAAACAAATCATCGATTAAATTAAGTTGGTTTGTAGATATTCTGGTACACTATAGAAACAGATTCTTCACTGCCACTTTAAACTTTTTTTCATTTAATTCTTTGACATGAACTGGCAATTTATTATGTAGCAAGGGCCCGTAATAAGAAGGACATTGTTTTGTTAGGTTTATTCTTGTTTTTGGTATTAGCATGTTGTTTTTGTTTCTCGTGTTGTGTGAATGTATGTCTATATGTGTACTGAAATTGTGTATGTGTTTTTTAGTAAGTGTAAGTATGCTAAATATATAAACACACGGTAACGGCATTATTCCAAACATTTTAAAAAAAGGTCTGCAGTGGTCCCTTGGCTTTGCATGTGCTAAGATTCTGATAGCTTTTTTTTGTAAAATGAATATTCTGTTTGCATAAGGGCTTGCTCCCCACATAATAACTCCATAATTAATATGCGAATGGAATAATGCAAAATATGTCATTTTAGCCGCCGCATTTGTGATCAAACAAGATGTTTTCCACAGTACAAATATAATTTTCGATAATTTTTTGCAAATACTATCAATATGCTCTCTCCAAGATAATTTCGCATCTATGTAAATTCCTAAAAACTTAGCACTGTTGCTTTGTACTAAATTGATATTTTGGGTGGTTATTATTAAGTTTGTTGTTTTATTGTCATTAAATATTAAATTATTGGCAGTGAACCAATCGGTAGCTACTTTTAGGCAATTTCCCTTTTTTTCATTTACATCGCATAGATTTTTTGATGCGCAAAGAAACGTCGTGTCATCAGCATATAAAACTGTTTCAAATTTAATGTTTGCTGGAAGATCATTGATGTACAAGATAAAGAGAAGAGGACCAAGAACTGAACCCTGTAATATCCTATAATATAATACGCCTGTTTGTATGTTCGTATGTTCGGTATGTTCGACCGGTCGTTTCTTCATTCCCCGATAGAAGCGCGCATATGTTAATTATTTATGTAAATTGTTTAAAATATATTGTTGATGCAATAATAGTGAATTTTCTACGAACACTTTTTATAATTATTATAAGATGCAATAATAGTGAATATTCTACGAACACTTTTTATAATAATTGATAGAATTTTAAGAAATTATTGTTTATGTATTGGACAGTAGTGTGCTGTGAATTTTTGTTTTGAGTGTTGACATTAAATTAGTAAAAATGACAGTTGTGTTTTTCATTAAAAAATCACTTCACAATTATTAATTTAGTTGTGAAATACACGGATCGGTTTTTTTACGAAACAAAACACAGAAAAACGTTATCCTTCCGTGATATTCGACATTTTTGATTAAAATTATTATTAGCAGAAAAATAATTATTTTAAAAAATATTTGGTTTTGATGAAAGTAAGAAAAATGTGACTTTTTTTTCTTTATTATTATTTTTTCAATGCTATATTATTTTTTTATTTCTACGATTTATAGGACAAGATTTCCAATATCCCACTGCAAACTCTATACAGACGGCAGCACATAACGACTTCACTAAATAATTCAAGAATTATCAGTGGCTCTAAAACAATGGTTTCTGTTTATTTATCACATTAAAATATCATTTACCTTTTAGTTTAGGTGAGATTCACCTTAAAAGCACTATCTTAGGTTATGGTTGATAACTGTTTATTTATTTTTTTTTGTTATAAACCACCTAAAAACAAATTGTGTTTTAAAAGTTCTGCACAGTCCCACCTGTTTAGAATCTCTGTATATTGAACAAATGACGTGTGTGTGACGCATGCGCAGTGTTCAGTGGGATATTTTAAATCTACCCCCTGATTTGAGATATAGTGTAAGTACGCTTTTTTCCGTGTGCCCTTTTTGCCGTGTGTGTATTTTTTCATGTCTGCTTTTTTCCGTGTGCGTATTAATCCGTGCGCGTTTTTACCGTGTGCGTATTTTTATATTATATAAGAAAATGGAAAATTAATTTTAATAAATATATTTTAAATTTAACGTCCCAAATCATTTTTAGTTTTAACATTATAAATATAATGCACTGACTGAAAATGAATCGTTTTCCCATCTTAAAAAGTTAATGAATTAATAATTCGGAATAATGCTCATTATTTGTCCAGTTTTTAATAATGGGCGAAGAGTTGATTCAATTTGAATTGGATGAAGTTAGGCGTATGGCTAGAGAAAGAAGTCTGAGGTGTCGAGCAAGTTCCACATTAAGGTAATGATTTGTTTGCCAACACAGTTGGCAACAGGTGCACTAGTTTATATAATATTACATTTATATAATATACAATATAATAGTAGATGAGAACAAATATCCAATAAAAATGATACATTACTTTAATTATTGCCATATTTTTCGCAGTTCGTAAATGCAAAATAACATCAAGGTTTCCGGTTATCGCGCTTTAGAACGGTACTTGTTATTCTGGTTGCATTAAGTATTTTAATTGGGCAGGGCCGGGTCTCGAGCCAGGGGTAGGTGGGAATATTAGGCCAGGGTCGGGCTAGCCCGTGGGAAATTTCATTTGGTTTGTCAGTTCGTGCGGAACGCGAGCATGAACGAATTAAACTTTTAATGTCAAAGTCAGACATTTAATTTTTGGTTTAACTTATTGAACTGACAAAACTTCTACAAATTCACAAACTTATTTAAACAAAAATTATTATAGATTTAAAAGGACTATTTAACTTTTAATCAAGGTCTCAATTTTCATTTCCTATTTGAGGAATTGTTAATTAAGTAAATCTGGATCTGTTTACCTTCTAATGGGAACTAAATTTAATTAATTGGCAAAATTTATGTGAAGTGCAAAGTTTCTCACATTACAGGATTTCGTAGATATCTAGTAAGCAGACAATGAGAACGAACGAAAACGAAATAACCGTATTAACCGAAGTTGTTTAAAGTAGTATATTTTGATTTTTGTTCAGGAACAAAAAAGAAATTTATAAATTTTAATACCAGTTTTAACTGGTTTAATTTGGCATTTTCTTATTTTGTGCTACCTCTACACATTGTTAAAGGTACTACTTTGTACAAAAATACCACCCGTTCTACAGTTAAACAAAAACTCTGATACAATGCATGTGAATGGCAAATAGTTTTGAAATTTTTTGCAATTATCTGGGTAACATGCACGATATGAAATTTATGTTGGTGGTTAGTTGTGGTAACTCCCATGGGCTCGATGTATCATAGTTACATGTTATATTTTCTCAAAAGTGTTGTTTTTTTAATCGATGCATTTTATACAAGGTGTCTCAAAAGAAATTTTATATTTAGTGGATCGATTAAAAAAAAGTAAGCCGTATATAGAAAAAATGTTTATTAATTATTAAAATACACTTTTTGGGGATTTATGTCTTAAAAATAATATCATCTAAATGTAGACCCTCGCGTTCTCGGCACTCATTTAATCGAACAGTAAAATTACTTATGACGTCTCGGCAGGTGGACTCAGGGATGGCTGCCATTTCGTGACGGATATTTTCTTTTAAATGCGCCAGTAAAGTCGGTTTATTGGCCTAAACTTTAGATTTAAGATAACCCCATAGGAAAAAGTCCATAGGGGTTAAATCTGGACTGCGTGGAGGCCAATTTATGTCACCTCTCCGGGAGATCAATTTGCCTGAGAAAATTTCACGAACACGTGGCAGAGACATATTGGACGTGTGTGAAGTTGCTCCGTCCTGTTGGAACCATGTTCTTTGGTTATAGCCAGGAAAGTTTTGCAGTTCAGGTACCAAGAAGTTGTCTAACATCTCCACATAACGCTCTGAATTCACTGTAACTGCACGCCCCCTTTCGTCTTCAAAAAAGTAAGGGCCGATAATTCCTCGCGCCGACATCGCAGCCCATACGGTCACTTTAGGCGAATGTAGGAGTTTCTGATGTTTGCGTTTCGGATTCGTTGCACTCCAGTAGCGGCAGTTCTGCTTATTTACGTGGCCATTAAGATGAAAATGAGCTTCATCCGAAAACAAAATGTTGGTAAACGTTGAAAGTCGCTCAATCACCTGATGGGTGCTTAAATGTGCCACATCTTGGGGCTTTAATTCTTGCACCAATTGAATTTTGTAGGGGTGCAGCTTTAGGTCTTTGTACATAATGCGATGTAATGATGATCTATGCACATTTAAAGCACTTGCGCGCTTCCGAATTGAAAGGTTCGGGTCGTCACGAACAGACTGATTAACATTCTCCACGTTTTCTACCGTTCTTGATGACCTAGGTCGCCCGGATTTTGATTTATCCAGCGTTGTACCAGTCTCTTCAAACTTTTTAACCCAATGTCGAATGAGAGGAATGCTTGGCGCATCATTTAAGTGGCGAAAACCTCGAATACTGCAGAATTTTATACGCGCTACAGTCGCCGAATCACCGTTTTTGTAAAACTCTCGCACGTATAACGCGCGGTCTGCCCCCAGAAACGCTCCATAGCGAGTGAATTCCCAAGAGCCAGGCTACCGATTGACATAACCCCCGCGCCCCTCGGATACGTTGCGTTCACGCAGTAAGCTAAATAAATATAAAATTTCTTTTGAGACACCTTGTATATCCAAATCCACAGAGACACATTTTTCTTGTCTTCTAAACCTAGAAGTTGTTTAAAAGAACAGAACCAACGACTTAAAAGCTAAATTTATTGCAATACGATAACAATGAAACGAATGAAAGATTTAGTTAAAAATATTTATATAAACTAACTGTCTAAATGTTCTGAATCAGTTTTTAAAAAGTTTTATTTACGACATTAACAAAATTAAATGGTTACAGATCAAGATTCTAATTAAGACTAAAAAAATAATAAACAGAACATGTTAAAATGGACTGAAAGAAAAATGATGATTAAAAAAAGTGTCAAATACATCTTGGGAATATGTTATATAAAAAGGTGGCGTCTTATTATGTGGAGTCAGCGGGAACGGGGGGGGGGGTGGAGTCAGCGGGAAATAGAGCCAACGATTTGAACTTAAATTACATGTGGTTAACAGGATGGAGCCACATGTCACACAGCACGTGAAACACTCACTTTACTTCAAACCAAATTTCCTGGTCATGTTGTCCCTCAGAGGGGCGACATCAATTGGCCAGCAAGGTCTTGCGATCTAACCCTATTAGACTTTTTTCTCTGGGGCTATTTGAAGGAAATGGTCTATGTCGACAAGCCTGCTACGATTCCAGAATTAAAAGAGAACATCAGACGTGCAATTGCTGAAATCGAACCTCATTTATTGGAAACAATTACTTCTATAAAAGAACGGTATCATGTCAGCGGAGTCGTGGAGGGCATTTGACCGACATCATATTTTATAATTAATTGCCAAGTCTGTACTTTACGCTAATAACAATAAAATTCGGATTTTTCCAATATGTTGTGTTTTATTCAAAAAACAAATCCAAAAGTCTAAATTGGATCACCCTAACTTACGAGCCCTGTCCACTTTCAGTTGGCCCAGCTATGAAATTTTCAGTTCGTTTAGAAATTATTAAATAATAAGTAAAAGTAAATGCTGCTTTGTACATTTTTTGACAATATAATCATATTAGAAGCAAAGGGATCCAAATTTATTCCGTTATATTTAATTTGTAATTATAAAAATAATATTCGTAAAACAAACGTATTTTTTGAGTTCATGTATTCTTGTACTGTATATAAAATAACTGTGTTTTTGCGGTAGCTATGCGTAAAGTTTGTTTATTGACTGTGATGTATTAAAAGTGTTAAGTCTAAATAATTTTAAAACATGGGCAGAGGCAAAGCTATTGATGAAAAAATTCGGTTAATCATTGTGAACTTAGCAAAAACAGGAAAAACCAATTCCGAAATCGGAAAATTATTTGGTTTTTCAAGATACAGTATTAGAAATATTGTAAAATTGTACAAAACAAGTGGTTAAGTTGTCCCAAAGCCCCAGTACGTGAAGAAAACTACACTGACGGACAATGACAAACGTGCATTGAAAAGAATTATTAAGGATAACAGACGTGCTAACTACAGTCAATTGAGTATACGTGGAGCGATGTTGTTGAAAGACGTGTTTCAAGGTCTACATGTCATATGGAAGCTAAAAAATTAGGATTTGGAACCTATAAGGTAATATTTTTTTAATCGGACTCTTAAATGTATATACATACAGAATTTTATAAAACTTTCTTAGGCCAAGGAAAAACCATTGTTGACGTCTAAGCAAAAGAAAAACCGGTTGAAATGGGCAAGAGAACATAAAATATGGAATTGTGAAAAGTGGAACAGCATGCAATGGAGCGATGAGTTTAGGTTTGAAGTCTGTGTAGGGGACAACCGGAGCAGAGTTGTTCGTCAGAAACATGAAGCATATCATCCTGATTGCTTGAAAAGGAAGGTGATATTTCCAGCATCTGTCATGGGGTTCAATGTCTGCAAGAGGTGTAGAAAAACTTCACTTTATCGATGGCATTGTTAACACAGCCAAATATTTAAGTATTTTAGAGGAGTCTCTGTTGCCAACTATGGAACATGCTCATTAATCTCTGGGGAGGATTTTATTTTTCAACAAGATGGAGCCGCTTGCCATACGTCAAAAAAATCTTTGAAATGGTTCCGTGATCATTCTATTCCACTTTTAGAGTGGGTTTCAAGTAGCCCAGACTTATCCCCCATCGAGACACTTTGACACGAAATGAAAAAACGATTGCGTGTAACACCGGCTAGAACAATTCCAGAATTAAGACTAAAGCTTCAAGAAATATGGGATAATTTAACTCCTCGACAATGCCAAGACCTTGTAGATACTATGCCTAGAAGAATTAATGCCGTTATAAAAATGAGAGGTGACGTTACCCAGTGGTAACTTCTGAAATAGATTTCCAAGTTAATGGCTTTCCAATGGAAATATTATTTTTTTCTTATTAATTTACTTTAATAGTTGTAAATATTAATCGTAAATCTCTAAAATGTTTGATTGAAAATAAAATATTACCTAGATTTCATAAGCTATTCGCATTATGTTAATTGAACACCAATAAGTAAAAATTTCGTAGCTGGACCAACTGATAGTAGACAGGGCTCGTAGATCTTTAAATTTGTAACCTTCTGAAATTTATAGTGTAGAAATGACACTGAATTATACGACGACGGAATAATGATTGAACATTACATCCTTAACAAGACTACAATAATATTTCTTGAGCATGAGATTGCAATATTATCCTTATACCTTATTACAAGAATGTTGACATGACGGTCTAGAGTTGTTTAAATCTAAAATAGCACAGAATCAGTTTGAGAAGAAAATACATGAAGTTATTCGTGGAATATAGTGTCAGTGCAGAGAGAAGGTATTGGTGTGGTGTGGTGTGTTGAGATGGTGATCGTGATCTCATTGTGAATTCTTATCCGTTGACATTGGAATATCTTGTCAATTCCTGTGCAGAAGGCAGGAGGCAGGAGTCTGCCACCGGTGGCGCTATTGATCGCCCCAATACCTCTTATTACCATCGTCTCCACATAATGACACTCCCCCCCCCCCTGACGCCTTGTAACGCCCCCAACACTGATGCATTCATTTTTATCCGATAGCATCACTGGCAGATATCGGGAATCGCCATCTAGATGTGATGTTAACATCACAATACAAGAATTGTGAGGTGTGTTGGGATTTTATACTTTCATAAGAATGTGATATGGTGATGACATTGTCATTAGAACAGCGTTTCTCAACCGGGGGGCCGCGAAGTCATATAAAATCGAAGCATGAAATTATAATAGAAAAACGCTCAATTTTGCAAGATATATTCATAAATATATGACCTTTATATTCATTAAAATATACCTTTTAAACTTAAATAAAATAAATTATACTTATTTTGACAACTCATTTAAACTAATTAAAACGGTTCGCGTTGAAGATACTTCAAGTACTTTCAAGTAGATACGACTTGAACTTGCAATATTTTTTGTTATGCTTCGAGCTACTGTTAGCTAAAGAGTAAGGATGCGAAAGTGTTCAAAATGGAAAGCAACTTGGAACAATGGAACACTTGTAAATAAAAATACTTGCAAGCCATTATAGGTAATTCTAACAGATATTAGAAACATCTTTATGTAAAGGTTGTTTTTTTTCAAAAGTTTTATCCAATTATACCCAACACACCATACGTTCCTATATAAAAATCGAAGTTATCCTTGATATCCTGTACTTCCGGTTTATTTCGAAAATTTAAATACTACCATCCAATTATTTCGGTAAACTCTGGTCACCAAATTTTTTTCCCAACTTGCTCACACATCGTCTTTTCGAGAAAAATCGTGTTTCTATCTTGATACACCTTGAGACCCCCCCCTCGCTCCCCCCTCTATATATGTATATGTATATATATATATATATATATATATATATATATATATACAGGACCGGCGGTTGGGAAACACTGCTCCAGGTAACTATCTGACAGATAAGGTTATATGATACTTTCTGTGCTGAATAAATGTCATCCCATCTTTCAATACAAATGCATCTATCGGATAGTTATCTAACGGATAATAAGACTAATGTATTGAATTCACTGCTTGGTAATGACATTTATTCAGAAGATAAAGTTCCAGATAACATTATCTGTCGGATAGTTACCTAGTGGTTAAATGAAGGTGGAAAGACCGGGTCTTAAGGTCATAATGCCCAGGGGCGGACACCTTAGCCCTCCTGATGAACCTGTAAATAAAAAACATAACCTTTTTAAAATTCTCGAGAGATAACTCCATTATACTTCTAATAGTAATTTTCATCCCTTTCTGAGATCTCAGAATTATCATTGATAGCCCAAAAGTCATCCTATTATCACCTCTGTCCTCCCATTTTACCATATAGGCCGTATCTCCAACGCTATAGCTCTGAAATTTTAATAAATCCTCAATCAAAATGTTTAACTATTTATATAAAGATACAAAGTAACAAAATATAAACTATTTTAGATCATGTAGTACCAAGTAACTTCCTAATTTAACGTTATACCTCATCTTCAATAATAAAAAAAATAGTGTATTGGGTCCGGTAGTTCAATTTCAACCACCTGTATACTATTGATAAAATATTAATATATGTGTTTATTCTCATAAAGAATTATTTTAAGAAATTCTGTTCCTTATTTATTAATTGTTAATGACTATATTCCTTAATGAGCTTTATCAGGATTAACCATCTTGATATGTAGTGATACGTGATTTTTGCAAGTGGCGTCTTAATGTTTTTCTGACGTTTTTAGTTATTTTTAAGTGATAAAAGTGCAGAAAATACTTGAAATAGTGTGTTATAGTGTGGACTTTAGTGTTTGGACTCCATGCAGACCAAAATTGGAGCGACTGGAAAGGTATTTGTAGAAATTTTTGTTAATTTTATAATGTAAGTCATTGTTATGTAGAATGTGCTTCTATGGACAATATAGAAACACATAAATGCATACACTATCGGCTATAACTAGAGAAACAAAACTATTTTTAAATCATTTTCATCAATATAATAATAATCAAACCCGATTATTGACTAAATGAATATTGAATTATATTGGTATAGTAGCAACAATTTATAAGTTAGAACCTGCTCTTAAAAATATTTGTTGTACTGGTATATATATATATATATATATATATAGGGGGCCGCAGACAATATTTATTTATAAGTTATTTTGCGGGGTCCCATGCCAGAAAAGGTTGAGAAACACTGCTATAGATAAATTAGTTACTCTATAGATAAATAATTTGAAATACGCGAAAAATCGTTTATTCCCTTGATAACAACTTATCCCATTAATAGTCAATTTTATCTATGGTTCGAAATACCGGGCCTTAGCGAAACGTAAAAAGTTTGGATATATATGGTCTTTATTTCTAGTAGCATACGAGTGTATTCTGTCGCCAGTTGGCCATACATTTCTATTTTTATAGGCATACAATACACACTGACAAATATAGAGGGAAGGTAATGTCATTATTTCTAATTCTTTAAAAGCATTTTTACAGTCAGCTCTATAGTTAATTTTTGCTAAAATTGAACAAAAGTCATTGAACAATATAATGTATAAAATAATTTATAAGTACGTTTTTTCGAATATTTTATAAGTGTAATTTATGGCTTCTATTTTATTATTATCTGAATTCTAAAATATTTTAACTGTAATGAACCCTCTAAAAACTTCCAAAATGAAATTCTTAACACGACGGGAAATTTTAGAAAGTCTTGGAACCGATTTCTGGTGATGTTTTAGCTATTCGTTACACCAACAACAACTATAAAATATTTTAATCTCTTTATTTCCTGCTTATGAAGATATATGTATGTCCATATTTTATCGAACAGTCATAGTATGAGAGACACGAGATTTTGATGGTGCAATATAGAGCAGTGGAGGAGCTCAGTACACAGTGAAATATTGCTTGCATAGAGACATATCGATGCTATTCAGCGAATCCCGCAAATAGATGTATTGCCGTCCTGCTTCCATCCTGCTGCCATCCTGCTGTCCACAATACATTACACATTTTTCATCAGAAGCTCTTAGCCAGCTAAAAACTTTACAATGAATTTATTACCAAATACACCAGCGCTCAGAGGCAGGTCATCCACGTTCTCTCAGCTAAGAGGTTTCTTACGTAAAATTTCATTAAAGAAAACATTACTTCGTAAAAAAACTGGATAAAAGTATAAAAAGAATTAATAACTGCTTGAGATGAAATCTTTTTTGAATCTTCAAAATGGATCAAGTTTGCATATCTTATGTAACAGACCTGGCCATTATTAAAAAGTCTAAACAGGGTGTAACACGTACACTCTAAAAAAAGTAGTGTTAAAGTTACTTCATGCTGCACTAAAAAATCAGCTGTGGCCACCACAAGACCGACCGCCATAATAAAGTACTTGTATAAAATACATTCTAGCTAGTGTTTCTGATTTCTCGATATTTTTCGTTTCTCGAGAAATCTCGAGAAAAATAATTATTAGAATCTTTTTTTTAATGTTCAATATACTGTAGAGGATAAAAACATGTTAAAATTATAGTCAACTTTAAAGTACTAAAGTATTCACTTAAATAACATTAGAACAAATGGATAACGAGGCTTTAAAAATGATCACGAAAACGGCAAGTAATTGCATATTAATTAGTAAATACATATGTACATATGTATAGAGAAATTATCGAGAAAGAATTCTCGAGAAGAAACACTAATTCTAGCAGCAGAGAAAATATAATTTGGCCTAATATTTTATATCAGAGATATTATTTATCATGACCATGGAAACGTTAAGTATGAAACAAATTCTAAAAATGTTACAAAAAGTTTTCGAAATTTTATCAAAGAACGTCTCAAATAAAAGTTATTAGTTGTTGCATTTATAGCAACTTTTGTTAGATACATTTTTTCGAAATATTTTTTTGTTGCTAAATATTCGCAAAAATCTTAAAATCAACACGGTAAACTCCCATTTCTGGTCAACCGATTTTTACCAAAAGTTGATCAACTCGTGCCATTGATGTCAAAAGCTTAAATATGCAGTTTCATAAAAATCCTTTTAGCTGAATTTGCTCTGCACGTGCACACAGACAGACAGACAGACAGACAGACGGACGGACGGACGGACGAACGGACGGACGGACAGACAGACCGACAGACATCATGCTAAAAATAGTCAAAACATTTGTAGGGACCTCAATTCGTGGAGATCCATCAAAAACTCGAAATGTCAAAATCGGTATGATCACAATACCTCCCTTATATACGAGGGATGTTTCCAAAGTTCTGGGAATTTAGCTATAATTTTTATTATTTTGTTAATTTTCGTCAATATTACAATGTAGTTTTTCAACATAATCTCCATTTAACTGAATACATTTATCCCAACGATAAACTAATTTTTTTAAGCCGTCCTCAAAGAACTTTCCTATTGAATTTCTGTTCTGGTCCCAACAGCCTTGGCACCCAGCGCGGCGAAACCTTGCTAATGCCCAAACAATCATGCAAGATGTCATGAACTTGTCGTGTACCTATCCCTAGGCGCACACTAATTTGACGAATAGTCATTTGCCTGTCCTCTTTCAGTAGGTCTTCGACGGCAGTAATGTTTCTTTCATTTACCGACGTGCTTGGGCGCTCACTGCGTGGATCGTCTTCTAGTGATATTCTACCGGTTTTAAAACGATCCACCGATAAACATTACTTTTGGATTCTGCAGACTCACCAAATTCTCCTTGCAGACGCTGAATAATTTCTGATGTTTTCACACCTTCTTTCCACAAAAAGAAAATTATTGCGCTTTGAGATTTTGCTGCGTCTTCCATGGTTACAAAAACAGTGCTATGAAAACGCGTCTATATCAGTTGAACACCTAAATCAGATTGAACAATATTGCACTAGATAGTTGCATAAACATGTCAAGACTTGTCTGGCACCAATAACATTGCCTATAAGTTCTGCGTAATTTAATTATAGCACAATTCCCAGAATTTAGGAAACATCCCTCGTATATTGGCGGTCGGTAAAATGTGATGTGAAGTGTGATATTTCCCAAATTTCTTAGGTGTTTAATATGTGTAAAAAGCCAAAACTATACTACTTGTTCTATAATCACATCAAAATCAACAGTTTTTTGATCAGTTATTTATATCAGTTATTTATGTTATGAAGACAATTGTATATGATGAAACATGAAAATTAGCATAAAATTTTCAAGCTGGAGATTTTTTCAAATTTTTAAAAACTGTATCTCGAAAACCATTAAAGCTACCAATCCCATTCTATCAAATTGTAGCAAATTTAATCTAGTTTAAAAATGCAAAGAATGGTATTTGTCGAAAACGTACTCCTTTATGGTCAAAATGGGAAGAAACCGAAAAAATTGCGAAAATTTAGCAGTTTTTGAGATATTCAAAAGTGTTCCGCAGGGCTGCCGAGGTCGAAAACTTGGATTTTTTATGGACTATTTATTGGACAGTTACTGGACTATTTATTCTTGCGCAAAACTACTAAAATTATTTTAGAGAAATAAACTTTTTTATATGTGTTTAGGATGAAGCTGTCAATCTGTTATTTAGAAAAGATATCTGCAGTATTATCGTGCTTAATAGCAATATCAAATTTTTAAAGCTCTTTAAAAATATGTCAAATAAAAATTTATATCTAATTTTACGACCAATAATTTATATGACATAAAAATCTCTATATTATCTCCGTAATATAGCAATTATGGACATCAAAAATAAAAAAAAGCATAGAGTGCTAAATATAAAATAATAAAAATTTTACATGCAATGTGTAAAAAATATCTACATATAAAGCATATAGTATGTACAGAAAACGCATTTTTTCATGAAAACGCATTGCGTAAGTTGTGAAAAAAGAAAAAAAATTGTTACTTAGTTTCCGGTTCATATGAATAAATCCAAGTTTCGTCACCTGTAACGATGTTGTATACGAATTTTGCAGTGCCTGGGTTGAATTTTTTTAGAATTTCCTTACACCAATCAACACGAGCCTTTTTTGAGCTTCGGTCAAATTATGCGGAATCCATCGGAAACAGATCTTTTTCACAGCTAAATGTTAATGCAAAATCGAATGTATTGCAGTCTGCGATATGCCAAAGGATGCCTCTATCTCTCGGTAAGTCACATGTCGATCTTCTTCAATAATTTTGCGCACAGCATCGTTGTTTTTTTGAATCACAACCGATTTTGGTCGACCTTCACGAGATTCATCACTGACGGACGCACGACCACAACGAATTTCTGCAAACCAATTGTAAACAGTCTTTTCTGATGGTGCTTCATTACCAAAAGTTAAACTAGACAAAAAGGCCCATCTAAAGGTTACTATAAGAATTTTAAGGCACTTCCGGTTTCACCGGAAATGACGTCAACTTTTGATCTAGCATAGGGAATCAATAATTTTATATTTTTTTCCTAAAAGTACATTAAATTAGCTTTACAATGACACCAAAAAATGATATTTTTATATTAACCATTTCAAAATGGCGACCATTTATTTACAAAATAATAATCAACATAAGTTTTACAAAGTTGAACGTAGCAAGCTTTGAAAACAATAAAAAAAGAAACGAAATATCTCTAAAATAAAGTGTTATAACTAGTTATTATATGAAATAAGGAAGAGTTTTTATTAAGAATGAGAAAATATGTGGACAATAATGGTGGTTTGATCGAACATTTGTAATTTTGTTTTTTTTTTTGTAAAATAATTTTAAAAATTTTGTAAATAAATGGTCGCCATTTTGAAATGGTTAATATAAACATATGACTTTTTGGTGTCATTGTAAAGATAATTTAATGTATTTTTAGAAAATATATATATATATATATATATATATATATATATATATATAATTATCGATTCCCTATGCTAGATCAAAAGTTGACATCATTTCCGGTGAAACTGGAAGTGCCTCTGAATTCTTATAGTAACCTTTAGATGGGCCTTTTTGTCTAGTTTAACTTTTGTTCTGAAGAATTTTTGTATCTTTACAAATAAAGGAGATTTTCGGGGTGCCCCGTTTCAAACAAACACCCTGTATAAGGGAGGTATTGTGATCATACCGATTTTGACATTTCGAGATTTCGATGGATCTCCACGAATTGAGTTCCCTACATAACGTTTTGACTATTTTTAGCATGTTGTCTGTCGGTCTGTCTGTCCGTCCGTCCGTCTGTCTGTCTGTCCGTCTGTCTATCTGTCCGTCCGTCTGTCTGTGTACACGTGCAGAGCAAATTTGGCTGAAAGTATTATTATAAAACTTCATATTTAAACTTCTGTCATCAATGGCACAAATTGATGAACTTTTGGTAAAAATCGGTTGACTAGAAATGAGAGTTTACTCGTGTCGATTTTACGATTTTTGCAAATATTTAGCAACAGAAAAATATTTCGAAAAAAATTATTCAACAAAAGTTGCTATAAATACAATAACTAATAACTTTTATTCGAGACGTTTTTTTATAAAATAAAATTTCCAAAAAATGTTGTAAAAATTTTCTATTAATTTTCTATTAATAAAAGTATCTATTTTTTCCTACTTATATGTAACGTTTCCATGGTCATGCTAAATAATATCTCTGTTAGAAAATATAAGGCTAAGATAGTTCTACTCTGCTGCTAGAATGTATTTTATACAAGTAGTTTGTGATGGCGGTCGGTCCTGTGGTGGCCACAGCTGATTTTTTCAATTGTATTTATGTTGACATGTGTAAAAATGTAAAATTTCAAACACAAATAAATATTATTATTATTGGGGTTTGTCAGGTCTTGACAAGCGTCCACTAATCTCAAACTTCAGCAACCTTTTGAGCCGCATTATACTAGAAACATTTTTACAACAAATATTTATAAATTAAATATATTCAATTAGAGAATTTACAAATTTTATTTCAGATCATTAGTTTTGTATAAGAAACTTATGAGAGTTATTCATATCGTTAATGATAATTTATTTATACTGTTGTGTACTGGTTGTACCTTATAAAATTTTAATCATGTTTAAGTGAAAAGCGACATGTATTGTTTTCTTAAATAGATGAACTAAACGTGATTAATTCGCGAGATGAAACATGTAACCAGCAATTAAATTTCAAGACGTGTAATCCAAAGAGGGGAGAGATGACGCTAGTAGGTACCTACATAGTGCTGGCTATAAATTATCTAATCCTGTCATGTGTAAACAAATCAACGTATCAGTTCGTACGGTGAACTTGTCTAATTGTCTCTCCGACGTTCACGTTCACTTTACCGTTCCCCGTTCTCGGTTACCGGTTCGTTGAGTGCGTACTGGACTAACACCATATGCATAGACGGATATTCCGGTTACTAAAGTTTGGATCAAGTTATTTTGATTAAAGTTGGACGATAGAATTGCTTAGTCTTCGAACTACCGGACAAGAGAATTAACGATCTACAACAATGTGCATACTTACTGTAACATCTAACCAGTGGATATTAACAAATTTGTAGGGTGTGTAGTTTCGAGGATGATGTTGTGGACATTCGAAATTTAATCAGCAAATGGTGATGTTTTATCTTTAGTACTATTTAACATAGTCCTGGTAAAAGCTGTAAGACGCTCTTCTGTAAGAGGTCTGTCCAAAAAATAACCGAACTTTATTTTTTTTTAAACGTTATTATTAATTTTACAGATTATTGGTCCTTGTGCCCTTCAAAGTACTCCCCTCCCCTATTCACACACTTTTCCTAGCGGTGTTACCATTTCGCAAAGCAGTCCTGGATAGCTTTATTTGAAACGTCATTTGAAATGTCTGTTACAAATTTTATTGCCATACTTTTCGCAGTTCGTAAATGCAAAATAACTTCAAGGTTTCCGGTTATCGCTCTTTAGAACGGTACGGGTAGGTAAATGAATAGGCTAGGGAGGGTCATGATCTTTAGAGTTATAAAAGAGCACCTACAATCCTCTCTAATTATTTTATAAAATAGAGGAAAAATTAAAAAAAAAACCTCTCACTTTATTTTCAGTAAAATGAATAACACTGGTCAACACAATTTTCGCTGACTTACATCTAAGACTTGTTTCTTACTAATTTGGTGCTGCTGAACTCAAATATCTCATCAGTTTTTGCTCTACAACAAATACATACTATTTTCGGCCAAATAATGCTTCTATCGTTTAATTTTAGACGTCGATACTGTAATTGGTACAAATTTGGCGAACACTAAGGACGAAATAATTAGAAAATATTCTTAAAATTTTATTTATAGTGAAAGAAAGAAAATGAGAACAGTTTTAATTACATTTTAATGCATTGGAGTGTTAAAATAAAAATACAAAATAATTTAAGAATTAAATGGTCGTTTGTAAGATCTTCTGGAGTGCACCATTCCCGATAAGTCTCTTTTAATACTCTAACAGTAGTCAACCATCATGTGAGTATTCCACCTTCCTTGATAACGTCTCTCCATCTCTTTTAAATCCTGATGGAAACGTTCACCCTGTTCATCACTAACATCTCCAAGATTGACAGGAAATTTGTCAAGACTGTTTAAAAAATTTCACGCTCATGTTGCACCCCAGATGATGATAATTTTCAATAAAATTTTCAACGACCTCCACATAGTTTTCGGCTTTTTTATTCCCTAGAAAAATTTTGATGAGCGCCACGAAAGACTGCCATGCATTCTTCTCCATATCATCCATATGTATAGTGAAATGTGGATCATTCACTAATTTTCTAATTTGTGGTCCGTCAAAAATGCCAGCTTTTAGCTTCTCATTACTTAGACTTTGAAATGTTTCAGATATATATTTGAAACAGTCACCATTTTTTTTTCAACGCTTTTACAAACTGCTTCATTAAACCCAGTTTAATATGAAGAGGGAGGAAAATGCTTTTTGTTCGCTCCACCAATGGTTCGTGTATTATGTTTGGGTCTCCAACATTTAAATCTATTCTCACCGGCCAAATTTTTAGTCCAATGCTTATCTCTCGTTCTGCTGTCCCACAAACACAAAAAACATGGATATTTTGTGAATCCACCTTGTTGGCCAAGTAAAAAGTTTACCATTTTAAGATCTACACAGATGATCCACTTATGTTCGTTATATTTAATTAGTTCCATCACATTTTTAATTGTTTCGTATGATTCCTTTAGAAGCACAGAATGGCCAACTGGAATTGAACCAAATGCATTTCCATTGTGGAGTAGAACGCACTTTAAACTTCTCTTAGAGCTATCCAAAAATAATCGCCATTCACTTGGGTCATATTGCACCACACCCATAGAATTTAGTAAACCGGGCACATCATGGCAATATACTAAATCATTGTCCACTTTAAAATATTGCAACAGTTCTTTCTCTCTTGTACGAAAGAACGTAACCTTTGTGCCTTCTTTGAGTAAATGCTTTTCGTTCAGTCTTAAAGCTAGTATTGCTGATGCAATTTTTGGAAGATTTAAATCTCTTACTAGATCGTTTAATTCGGCCTGGTTAAATCTCTGAGGTGTAGAAGAAGTAGAAAGACTGCATTCAAAATCCATGTCGTTATCATGCTCATTCATGTCACTAGACAGATCTTCCTCAAGTAAAGGAGACTCACTAAAAACTGGCACAGGTATATCATTAGAATGGGGCATTGGACACCTTGCTGGACCTAGGTTTGGGTAGGTGATTTTCTGCCTGTTTTCTTTTTTTTTTGTTGTAGCCTGTAGTTTTTGTAAGACAGAAATAACAGTCATCTGTGTGATTTGTAGGCTCTCTCCACACCATGGGAATGCCGAATGCCATTTTCTTACGTTTTCCTTTCCTCCACTGTCGTAAATTTTCAACACAAGGCTTGTAAACTTTATGTGGAGCCCAAGACTTGTCCTGGTCGCCAAGTCTAACTTAAAAATACGCTAAATATATCTTCACAAAATCACTCATGTTCATCCTCTGAAACAGTAAAGCTTCCACATATATAACAAAATGTATCTGCTGTATTCAAACAATTTCTAGTAGCCATTGCTTATTTAAATTGTGCACGATTGCTTGTATAAAATTCTAAACACTAATTTATACCAAACAAGTCTAAGACGTTCGATTTGAATGAAACAACTGACTATTTAAGGATGTAGGCTGCTAAGTACCTTACACCTGATACTGTTTCCCCTTCCCACCATTACAAAAAGGTTGCTGTCGGGTACCTGGAATTAAGCCTTTTCTGGGAAACTTATTGTACAACAAGTACAAACCTGAACATTTAATGGATGCAGCGGTCATACAAAGTACCTTACCCTTGCAACCCCCGCCGTTGTAAAAAGGTCTATAACAAGTAACTGCATGTAAGGCGTCCCTACGAAATATATTGGACAACAAGAACGAAGTTGAAATTAAAGTAGACGTATATCAGAACGTGAAAAGGTAAAACGTCAAAATACGATAGAACAAAAAATTGACGTGATAGGCAGAAACTGTTAACATTTTTGAAATCAGCACCCCAAATTAGTTAAAAACAAGTATCAGATCTAAGTCAGCAAAAAAAAGTTTAAATTTGTTGACTATTGTAATAGGAGAACTATGGGCGATCATATATAATATATTCGACTTAAACTTGGACGAAATATGGCAAGCTTTATTAATTTAAAAATAAGTTGTAAAATTTTTATAATCCAGCTAAATAGTTATGCCCCAAGCTGTGTGGAAGGTAAATAAACGTAGTGTATAATTGTGTTATATTGCAGTCCAGATCTGTGGTGTGTTACTGTGTACAATATGTAAGACGAAGTTGATATTGTAGGCAATTAATGGTCGCGTCTGTCTCCGTAATTACGTTTGGTGGTGAGACAGTGCCAGTGAGAGCAGCAAACAACATTACCCGCTAAGTAAATGTTTAGTGCAGCCCGACAACATCACCTGCATCTCGACATACACCAGCGACACCAGCAACACCACCACGTCACCAAACAAGCACCCCCGCACACCCGCACAGCAGCGTTCCACCGCACAACACCAACACGGAAAAACAAACAAACAATATTACCGCACGACATACTTCGTACTTTCTTGATTTAAGTTTTTAGGTCATGTTATATGGAGCATACGTTTTCCTGCAAATAACATTTGTCTTTACAAATTAGTTTCGTGTTTTATTCTTAATGCTATAACAAATGTTATTACACGGTGGATGTAATAGATACAAACAAGGTATTACATTAACAAGGAAACATCACAAATTATCATTTGAAGACCAACCCATGAAAATTTTGCATATTAGTAATTCGTAATAATTAGCTAGCGCAAAAATAAAGGTGCCAAACGAAGGGACGATTGTCTAAAAATAAACTTTTGAAATATTTTCCATATTATTGACTTAACAGCAAACACTTATATTACACAAATATTATTTATAACTAGCTGGAGTACCCATAGTTCGTACGGTTTTTATAATGTACATTTTTGCTGTAACGTAAATGTTAAATGTTAAGTAAATACGAGGGTAGCTCAATAAGTCTATACAAAACAAGAGAAAAGCACATTATTTTGGGTTGATTCATTTTTAGGGTTTTATAGTCGAACTTACAAAAAAACCCTTATAACGTCACTCATGTGTCTGTCTGTCTGTCTATCTGTCTGCCTGCCTGCCTGTCTGTCTGTCTGTCTGTCTGTACGGTACAAATTGTAGCTAAACGGCTTAACATAAAAAAAAATCAGCTGTGGCCACCACAGGACCGACCGCCATCATAAAGTACTTCATAAAGTAATACATTCTAGCAGCAGAGTAGAAATAACTTGGCCTAATATTTTCTAACAGAGGTATTATTTATCATGACCATAGAAACGTTACATACAAGTATGAAAAAATTGAGACGAGTACGAAAAATTTTACAAAAATTATTCGAAATTTTTCGTTTTATCAAAAAACGTCTCAAATAAAAGTTATTAATTATTGCTTTTATAGCAACTTTTATTCAATAAATTTTTTCGAAATATTTTTCTGTTGTGAAATATTCAGAAAAATCTTAAAATCGACACGAGTAAACTCCCATTTTTAGTCAACCGATTTTTACCAAAAGTTGATCAACTCGTGCCATTGATAGCAGAAGCTTAAATATGAAGTTTCATAAAAATCCTTTCAGCCGAATTTGCTCTGCACGTGTACACAGACGGACAGACAGACAGACGGACAAACAGACGGACAGACAGACAGACGGACAGACAGACCGACAGACATCATGCTAAAAATAGTCAAAACGTTATGTAGGGACCTCAATTCGTGGAGATCCATCGAAATCTCGAAATGTCAAAATCGGTATGATCACAATACCTCCCTTATATATGTTGGCGGTCGGTAAAAATGGCATGCTTATACAAATCTTTAACCCACTTATAGGAAAAATAATAAGAGTTCAAAAAAACATGGGAACCTGCCGTTTTTGAAACTGCTAGTACTCTGCAGGTAGGGGGGTAGAAGCAAGCGGTAGGTTCCATTCCAACCGTCAGTTCGTGCAGTTTAGTGTACATCATGGTTGAATGGGGTGTAAGACAGTGTTTGTGTATGACGCATTTGTCAAAAACGGTGAATCAGTAATAGCGGCGCAAAGAGCGTTTCGAATTGAGTTTAATGTTGGGCGCCGTGGAAGCATTCTAAGCCGAAACACAATTTTCAAATGGATCAACGACTTTCGAACAATCGGGAACATCATGAATAAAGAACCGCCTGGATCCGCTTGTACGCCTGAGCCCGGACGATTGACGAAGCTCTACTGGACCGCACTCACCAAGAATTTATGAACAGACTTGAAACATGTTATGAGCAGAATGGTCATCTTTTGTCTTGAGAAATCATTGTGTAATGTTCATTCATAAATTGTCAGGTTCCCATGGCCCACCCTGTATAAACAATTATATATTTAATAATAAAAAATATAAGTATATATTTTTTTTAATTTTGAGTGATGCAACCTCTTAAGGGTGCGCACAACCGTATAATTTCATATACAAGACTAAAAATCTGAAATAAAATTAGTAACAATCTATACATAAAACTTTTCTGCGAACTTTTATCTATCTAATAAGATATTTTTATTTGTAAAAAGTTCTGTAATGTAATGGTAAATAAACAAATTGCGTTATAGACGCCATCTTGTAAACCATTCGACGCATATTTGTGTACCATGCGGCAAATTGTAGCTAAAGCTTCATTCTACAAATATGTTTGGAGATATTTTGTTCTATTGTGAAAATTACTTATAGTTATTGTACTTGGTAATCTACTTTTGCCGCCATCTCGAATCTGCCGCGGTTCTCTATATGGGTGCATCGCATAAAAATGATTTATTTTATGTAAAGAATACTTGTACCAAGTGGCATTTCATTATCATCAAGTATAGTATTTTTCGACGAAGGCTCTAAACTATAAACAATCATGTCGAAAAAAATGTTGACGTATTATTTGAACATTTCTTCACAACACTATATAAATAAAAAAAATATTTGAAACCTACAAATATATTTAAAAAATTACAGAACATTGTTGTGTGATACCTATTTTTATGTTATTGGGCAATAACATTTTTACAATACTTTTTTCTATAATCAAAAATATTCTATTAGGTAAATAAAAATTCTGTGAAAATTTTGATATATAAATTGTTACTAATTTTATTTCATATTGTTAGTTTTGTATAAGAAACTAATAATCTCTGGGGGTTGTACGTAGCGTTAATGCGTAATCCAACAAGCAAATTTTTATTTAAAAAAAATTAATTTTCTTTGTGATTTTTTCCAAAAATATGTCAAAAAACTTTTGTCCCCCCTCAAAGGGGTTGATCTAAAAATATGAAAAAAATCTCCATGATGAACATTAATGGGAACCGGAATAGTTCAACAGGAATTTTCGATCAGATAAGTTTTTCGAAAAATGTCGACTTTTTTGTCGTTGTTATAAAATATATTTTTTAAAAATATATTGTGTGGTCAATATATTGTGTATCAAAACAAGGCTCTTAAGACGTAGATTAAGGAATGATAGATCGTTTTTTGAAATTTTGAAACACGATTTTAGCCAAAAATGTGCTTAAGTTCTTGTCCCTCATCCTTTTACCAAATAGAGTTAAACTAAAAATTTGAAAAAAATTTAGGTAATGTAGGGGAGGGCGGGGCACATTCGGACACTTTTTTTTAACTGGCTACAAATCTTAAATGACAACATTTATCACTAAAATAAAACTACTGTAGGATACTTTGATCAATAGACTATATAATTATATATGATTTTTACATATTTAAAGTAACACTTTTGTGAAAAAAAATGTTTCCTAAACCCTTGCATTTGTCCGAATGTGCCTCACAGTGGGGCACATTCGAATTGGGGTGAGGCACATTAGGACAACAATGAATATTAATATAATAAATAAATATTTAACATAGAAAATAGAAAAAATCATTTATTTAGTAAATATTTTTATTACATAATATTATATTTAAGAAAATCAACGGGAAATTTCATATATGATGACAGCCTCGATGAACCTGCTAGCGATGTTGGTTCAGGTAGTTTGGCAACAATATCGCGTCTACGAATTATAGAAATGTCATCATTTTGAGGATAATAAAAACCAGTCTTATTTTTTCTAAGAAACTGGACCACATATTCCTCTAATCCCTCACCTGAGTCAACTACTTTTCCTACATAATGCATGATTGTTTTTTTTGTTGGGAATATGACCAGCAAATAGTTACCCAACTCAATAATATCTTCATCTATTAATTTTTTTATGTCATAAATAGCATCATATTCAATTTCTGAATCAGAGGTATCATTTTTATTTAACTTTTTGTTAATTTTTTTCTTTTTCATTAAATTAGTTTTATTTTTAAATTTTGTATCGTTTCCTAATTTCCTCTTTACATGCTTTAATTTTTCTGCCTTCTCTACTTCTAGTTCTTCTATTCTGTTTTTTTCTGGTGTTGATGTAAGGATACGAGATTTTCCCAGTCTGGACTTCCTGACAGTCTTTCTAGCCGCAGCCTTTGGTAGCGGCTTCAAATCAAACAGATTAATTTTTTGCGACATTTCTGTGACACAACTTGAAGAATTATCTTGGTTTGGTCTATTAGTTGCATAGGCTGCTTCAGAAGTGTACGGGCTATCTGTTACTACAGTAGTGGATGGTTTATCTGTTGTTTCTGAAGTGGACGCTCTATCTGCTCCTTCTGGAGTGGGTGCTCTATCTGTTGCTTCTGAAGTGGACGGTCTATCTATTGCTTCTGAAGTGGATGGTCTACCTGTTGCTTCAGAAGTAGATGGCCTATTTGTAGCATAGGCGGCAGAAAAATCATTTTCATTGAAAACTAATCTGTTCATTGGCCAAATTCCAACCTTTGCGAAAGATTTAATTATATTCGCTGGTGTGAAAGAAATTAAATAAGGCTCTGCAGTCAACTTAGCAATGTCGTAAATAGATATAGGTTTACCTGGATTAGACATCATAAAATCATTAAACGCAGTCTTGCATCGAGACTTAAATGGTCCGTAAATACCTATATCCAACGGTTGCATTCGGTGTGTGCAGTGTGGTGGGAAAGACAACAATACTATTCCATTATCTCTGCAAAATGTGATAGCAGCCAATGAACAATGTGTTTCGTGGTTATCCATAGTTAGAAGAATAGGGTTTTCTTTGGTGCAATACGAATGTTTTTTAATATGTTCTAAAAGATTTATAAATATTTCAGATGTCATCCACCCAGATTTTGAAGCGTAACCAATAGATCCTGGTATGCAACCATTTAAAAAAACATCGTTCATTCTCACTCGAGGAAATATGTAAAGTGGTGGAATTGTATTTCCTATAGCAGAAATTATTCCGCAAAATGTTATTAATTGGCCCCTTTCAGCAGACACACACTGACCAATCTGTTTCTTACCACATTCGGCAATTATTTTCGGTGCTTGAAGTACCGTGGTGATACCAGTTTCGTCGGTATTGTAAATTCTTTCAGGACGGAATTTGTGCTTCTGTTGAATTTCCATATAATTTTCGAAAAATAATCGGACATTTTCTGGATTAAATGCAGATGCTCTAGCAATACTTGTGTTTTCGGGTTTACGATAAGAGAGTTTGGGATGACGATTCATATATGAGTACATCCATTCCTTTCCCGCCATTTTATTATCTTCCCATTGTTTTGGATATATTTTTTTTATTTTGGAAGCATATTCGTAGGCTAATACACGAGTATTTTTGTAAGTAAGTCCGTAATGAATATAGGAAGATTTTAATAAATATTCTTCAAGCTGGTTCTCTTCGTCAAAAGAAAAGACCTGACGTGACGCATATTTTGATAAGGTTCCTTTATTTCCCCCTTGGTCACTTTCATTGCCAGAGTCAGATGTATGTCCATTTTTGGAATTTTTTTTTAGACGTTCGAACAGAGTAGTTTTGCTTATGCCATGATTTGCTGCAGCTATTCGAATAGAAATATTATTTTTTCGTACGTCCTTAATAGCTGCAGTTATTGCCTCTTCACTTATTATATTTCTGTCAGTTTTTCTTTTATAGTTTCGAACCATCCTACGAATAAATTAAATAATGTTGTATTTAAATAAAATAACAAACCAAAAGCATGTAACACATGGGGTACATTCGGACAGTCCGATTGTACCTCACTAGTATGTGTCCGAATGTGTCCCATTGTTAGTTTTAAATTTTAAATAGCAAATATAAATATAAATTATGATTGTAAACCAAATATTTTAGGTTATATTGTATAGGATAGAACGTACTTTAATAGGACTAGGAAAGTTTTTCCTTTACATTCAAAAGAAGGACACTAATAGCTTACAAATAGAATTAGAAATACTTACTTTTGTGGTATGAAAACAAATTTCTTTAAATATTTATCTATCCAAACGATATTATCGCACGATACTTTGAACATAAACTGACACTTGTAGAAGTATTCTGTAGAAAATACGCAAATTTGCGGCAACGTTAACGCGGTAAATTCAAACTGTCCGTATCTGCCCCATGTCCGAATCAGCCCCGCCCTCCCCTACATTGATCTGAGCCAGAAATGTACGAGAGTAATTTTTCATCAGATTGTGTTTTTGAAAAATATGGGAGTTTTTGTGTTTTTGATAAAAATAATTATTTTTTTAAATTCATGGCTCTATTATGGCTAATAATGTTATGGATTTTCTGTATTTATAGCTAAGATAGTGTGTCTATTTTTTTGAATATAGACGCCTACTATTCAAATTCGAATAGATAGATTCACACTAGACAAAAAACGGCGTCCTATTTTTTTATGTCCTTAACTCTACCTTAAACTTCATCGAACTCAGTTTTGATTTCTTTCGGTGAACGCCTTTCAAATGCCTATCAAATAAAAGTGTTTAATCATTGCACGAATCTATTTTTTTTTACCTATTGGTCAAGTTCAGGGGCGCACACAAGGGGGGGGGTCCAAGGGGTCCGGACCCCCCCCCCGTACTGTGAGAAGTGAGGCAGTTTTTTTGCCCTTCACTTAAAATTTAGAAGGGAGGAACTTTTTTTTTTGCCCTTCACTTAAAATTTAGAAGGGAGGAACTTTTTTTTTTGCTCTTCACTTAAAATTTAGAAGGGAGGACCTTTTTATTTTGCTCTTCACTTGAAATTGATATTTTGCCCTGTGTTTATAAAAATTATGTATAATTGGACCCCCCCCCCAAGCCAAAAATCTGTGTGCGCCCCTGGTCAAATTCATCCCATTCTACGATATATTTTTTATGTTTCCATATTGTTTTTTTAATTTGAACGTCATCTTATTTTGCCTAAATCTGTTTAAGCGGAAGAATCGTATTTTCATTAGTCCAAGTTATGATGAATGGCAACAATATGATTAGCGAGAATAGGGGATAGGCATGATTTTTTTTTATTTTTTTATTATATTCCTCTTGTTGTATATAAACATAAAAAACAGTTTTTAATTTTTTTTTTTTTAATTTGAAGGCTTTAAAAAATCAAAAATGTATGTAGCGCGCGAAAACGACGTGTGACGTCATAATCCTTTCTAACTGACGCATGAGACTACTAGCCAATCCAGCGAACGGTTGTTTATGCAGCGAACATAGTCTGTTGTGAATTATTTGTTTGTGTAACTTTTATAGGTTATGTAAAGGAGAGTGATTTTAATTAAAATAAAGTTTAATTCTATAAAAACAATTTATACATGTTTACCGAATTAAATTTTATATTAAAATATGGAATATCCAGGCCCCAGTACTTCGAAACATTATCGAAAATATTGTTCAGTACCGATGTGCACAATTAGTTCAACTAGAAATCCAAAAAAAACTATTTATATCATTACCTAATGGCGAAAAACAACAGAAAAGGCGAAATTTGTGGCTGAAAACTATGAGGCGAAATAAAACCGATATTTCAGAAAAAAGTAAACTTTATGTTGTGTGCATAAATGCATCAATGTTGGGTAAATTATCACTCTGAGCCCTAACAAAATCTTTATCTGCCATTTTAATAGTAAATACGTGAAAAATTGTTTAAAAACAAATACAAAACTCTCGAACAATACAATACACACACGTGTGAAGATTATGTTGTAGCTGTCTGTATCTGTGATGTGAAAACCCTATCGTTTGACGTCATACTCAGTCGTTTCTACTCGGCAACCTTCGCCCCGTGCTCGGAATATTTCAAATTTACAATATTTTAATTAAAAAATTTGGCTATAATGTTAATTAAAATGTGATTTTTGTTTTGTTAGGTGACATAACTAACATTAACATATCAAAATAATGTAGTTTTAAGGAAATACAAATTTTATGCGTATCGCCTATTGATAAATCGGCGGTGAACGTGAAATATGATCGGGGCTTGTTGTCGGTTTGTTCTCCTGTTATAAGATCGCAGCCTCTCCACTCGCACACCCCCCCCCCCCTCCCTCACACGGCCCACAACTCCCACTACTTCACCGCTCCGGATCTAGTTACGCATTATTTTTTATGAAAAACGGTAAATCATCCCTAATTTGATAGGAAATCTATATTCAACGCCTCACAATGAATATCTTTGAACTGTGAAAATGAATTTGTATAAGAGCTCTCCATATAAAAAATGTGAAGTGTGAATTTTCACATATTTCAGGATTTTGTAGTTATTTAATAAGTGTAAAAAGCCAACAAAATGCTGGATGCCTAGGACAATATTATTTCTATAATTACATCAAAATAAACAGTTTTTTTTATGAAAATTTTTATTCCTTATCTGAGTACTATAAGAACTTTCATTTATTTTTTCTTATAGTTGAAGGTAATGGGATTCGGACCAGTCAGAAAATAAAAACAAATTTATTAACTTCGCTAACGTTTCGATTTTAATTTAAATCTTCATCAGAGCTACAAAGATATATAGAAAAATAGAATTATTAAATTGGTAAGTTTAAATGTATAAAATTATGATAGTGTTCAAATTTAACAAGTCAAGTAGTTAAAATAAGCATTACAAAATTGTCGGAATTTAAAATATAACATAAAATAATTATTAAATAATAAAAACATATCAAATATGAGCTAAAGAATAAAAAACAATGTTAAATTTACATTACCTTAGTTAATAGTCACGATATAAAATAACAATTTTAAAATTAATAACGAACACATCATATTGTCCGGTTATTGAACTCAGAGATAAGCAATGAATAAGCCACGTATGAATTTGAAAAAGGGTTTGAGATGGTTGAAACCAGTAAGTAACGCTATCTATTAATAAATTAGAATTTGATTATTAGGTGAAATATGTTAGATTTAGAATTTTTTTAATATATTACAATACAAATCTATAAGCGCCATCTATTGTAATATATTAAAAAAATTCTAAATACCCTTTTTCAAATTCATACGTGGCTTATTCATTGCTTATCTCTGAGTTCAATAACCGGACAATATGATGTGTTCGTTATTAATTTTAAAATTGTTATTTTATATCGTGACTATTAACTAAGGTAATGTAAATTTAACATTGTTTTTTATTCTTTAGCTCATATTTGATATGTTTTTATTATTTAATAATTATTTTATGTTATATTTTAAATTCCGACAATTTTGTAATGCTTATTTTAACTACTTGACTTGTTAAATTTGAACACTATCATAATTTTATACATGTAAACTTACCAATTTAATAATTCTATTTTTCTATATATCTTTGTAGCTCTGATGAAGATTTAAATTACAAGCGATACGTTAGCGAAGTTAATAAATTTGTTTTTATTTTCTGACTGGTCCGAATCCCATTACCTTCAACTATAATTACTAACTTACGGACGTTACTCATCTAATCAAGATTTATTTTTTCTTTTACATCTAAATTTCCTGTTTTAATCTTTCCAAAATAATGACGACTGGCTTAAATATATTAAATATATCTTAAACCGCTCAATGATTTTCACGAGTTTCGTTTATGTTTCAATCCACTTAATCAAATTGTGTAATTAAAGTGAAAATAAAGTGAATATGTGGTAGTGCATGCAAGTGTCGTGTAGGGGTAGTGTATGTTATTATAATAAGCTGTAGAGGGATATTAGATAATGATACATGAATCTCCATTAACATAACATATTAATCAGGCAACACTACACTAATGAGCAATTTACAAATCACACCGGCAGACCGCTCTCCCCAACAACCCGTCCCTGCCAATGAATAACCCTCGGTACAGCGTTTCCTAACATTTCATGTCCCATTTCTTGAAAGTAGCGGCATTTCTACCATAGTTGGTATGGATACGGTTAATGCTGGACCAAAGGTGTCATGATCAACGCCTGCCCTTCTGGTGGTGCATTTGTTAGCCAGGAGTCTATCCCAATTATCTAATATGCCCGAAGGTGATCCTGACTGGAGGCTATTATTGGACACTAATGGATAGCTAGATTTAAGCCTAAAGCGAAATGGATTGAGATCTGCGTGAATAAGCAGGTCTGTTTTTGAAATAATAGGCGCTTTCCTTTTACCACTTTACTTAAGAAATCTAAGCTAAGCTAAGTTAATCTAAGTTGTAAGAACGTTCCATTTATAAAACACTGGCTAAGATAAACCAAGTTTTTTCCTCCCCCTTTTCCCTTGCTAAGACATTTGACTAACTTCTTAGCTTAGCCAAGCATTTTAACTTGTAAAAGGAAAGCAGCTATTATAATACTCCAGCATTGAACAAACTAAAGCCAGAGCAGGTGTGTGCAATACCGTAGCTGGCGCTCCCCAAGTTGAACCAACAAGTAGGTCTTGTTTAGGGTTTTGTAGATATAACCAAAAAAACCCTTATACCGTCATTTTGTCGTCTGTCTGTCTGCTTGTCTGTCTGTTCGGTAAAAATTGTAGCCAAACGGCTAAACCTAGACGGTTGAAATTTGGCATTCTTATACAAATCTTTGACCCGCATATAGGAAAAATACTAAAACATGTAAAAAACATATCTCCCTAAAAATATAAACAAATATGTGTTCATCGAAAAAAAATTTTTTTTTTAATTCTGAGTAGGGTATTAAATGAAAGCCCTTAGTACGTGGATTAACGATCAAAATATTATTTTTGCAAAATAACTTATTTTGACGCGATTTTTGCCAAAATTGTGTAAAAAGAAATTTGTCCCACACTCTGTAGCAGATGGTTTAAACTAAAAATCTGAAAAAATTCTAAGTAATGTACATTTGTGTGAACCGGAATAGTACAACAGGAATTTTTGATCAGATTATGTTTTCGGAAAATAACGGATTTTTTGTGTTTTTAACTAAAATTTGTAAAATATTTAATCCGCTATTTAATACAGTAAACGTGTGAACATCCGTAGTCCAGTGGTAACGTTCTCGCTTCGTAAGTTGCCACTGCTCGATTCCCGTCAATTTTTATTTTTTGTTTTTTTTGCATTTTTATTTTGTTTAAATTATTTTGTCGAAATTCTAGTTATATTTTGGCAAATGTTGCATTTAATTTTTAAAAGCGTAAATTTAATAATAGTGGGAAGTGTTGAAATTATAATTTAATTCTATGTTTGAATATATACGAAATCAGAGGGGCGGAGTTTATGACTTAATCAACCAATGGTAACCACCACTTGTCACGTGGGTGGTTTGATTGAGACACAACTCCTGGTTTCAACATAACAAATTTATTAAATATGTATATAACATTTACAAAATAATGTTGGAATTGGTCCATGGAGTTGGGGAAGTCTTCGGTCCACCCCGTGTTGGCCAGGATCGGCTTGGACCTATCTCCGAGGCGGGGGCTACCCATCCGGGAGTCCAGGAGCCTGGAGAAGTCTTCTTCCACTCACATGGTCACTACTTGCTTGGCGTCACTCTCGATACTAGAATCCGGCGTCGGTGTCGTGGTCGTCACCTTCGGGACTAATATGTGCAGTAGAGTTGGCTATGTTCTACTACCCCAATATTCTCGACATCCATCTATTAAGTACCGAAAGTTAACCCAGTTCCAATATTCATTCTTCATGACAAATATTTCCTCATTATGAAAATTGCAATAGTTGCATTTCTTAATCAGGCCACATACGTCAGACGCTGACGAATAGTTTTTAATCAGACAGCTGACCGTCACAATGTCTAGATGTCGTAATCCTGACCTAGGATTACCTATGTGACATTATCCCCTTCCCCATCAGCACGGCGCCCCGACATGCAACAAAATAAACAAAAATAAAAAAATATCAAAATAATAAAACCAAGGCAAAAAATAAAAAGTTTTGAAGTTAATAAAGACTTAGAAACTTGTCAGGTATTTCTACGCTGTTGGCTCATGTGACGTCTCCAGATGGCCACCAAAGTGCGTAGACACAGCTCCCCAATACCTGACTGGCGACTAACGGCTCCTTGGTACATGGCTCATGAACCTTAGGAAATTTGGAAAATTTGAATTTTGATCGGCATTTGTGATTCAGCCATCTGTTTAAAAATGGAACTTCTGAAACTAATACCCAACGTATTAAAAAAATAAACATAACGAAAAACGTGTAGTGTTGTATTTTACGTGTTCTAAAACTCAAAATATATCATACTCGAAACCTGAAAAAATACAGTACATCTGGTTTTTACATAACTATTTACATACAATTGATTAATTTCCAGATGACTTGTATTCTTACTGGGTTGTGGTACTTGCAAAAAGGAAACGAAAAAAAAAATAAATAAAAATAATAAATAATAATAGATTAAAATTTGGATACCCGTTACGTTGGTTATCTGTTCACCAAGCAATTTTCAAAATTTTAATGAACTTTGCTATATAAAAAAAATACTGCAAATATTTAGAAACCCAAATAATGGTATTAGGCATTCGAATTAAAATTAATACAAAAATATTTTAACATAAAAGGCTATAGCGGGATAAGATAGTGAAAACTGCACCACTCCAGAATTCCATTTTTATTTGACCATTCGAAAGTACTTGGTCGAAAACCCCCTCAAAAAAATTTTCAGCCCCCGAAACCCACTAGGGTATTCTCTTTGCGAAAAACAACGTTTTTTCGACTTTTATTTTTCCTGGGCGCTTCTTTCATCCAAAAAATCTGAAAAAATTCACAGACGTGTGTTTCAGCACTACATATAACCATGAATTTTTTCAGATTTTTTCGACTGAAACTAAGCTCAGGAAAAATCTTTGAAATTTTCAACGATTTTTTAGGTTATGTAAATAATGTTTGGCCAACTTTTAAGTACATACATTTTGTGTATTTTTTTTCCCTCTTTCGAATGGCGGTGTAAGAATTGTCAGTTTCACGCCGGAACAAGCTCAAAAATTGAAAAAACAGTTTTTTTTTTTACTTTTTTCCCATTTTTTCAGCAAATAACCTCAAAAAACAGTGCAAAATGATTTTTTTCTTCGTATTATTGTGTCCTAAAGTCAAAACTGCCAGTTGTGAATTATTGAGGTTATGTGTTAAAAAAATGGGAAAAATGTTGGAAAAAAACGTTTTTATCGTAATTATGCGTACACTGTGATTCAAAAATGGTGGTTTTTGAATTTTGGAACTTGACAGTACCAAAAAAAAGTGTGAAAAATCATTACTCTATTGTTTTTTTGAGGTTATGTGCGAAAAAAATGGGAAAAAAGTAAAAAAAAACTGTTTTTTCGATTTTTGAGCTTGTTTCGGCGTGAAACTGACAATTCTAACACCGCCATTCGAAAGAGGGAAAAAAAATACACAAAATGTATGTACTTAAAAGTTGGCCAAACATTATTTACATAACTTAAAAAATCGTTGAAAATTTCAAAGATTTTTCCTGAGTTTAGTTTCAGTCGAAAAAATCTGAAAAAATTCATGGTTATATGTAGTGTTTAAACACACGTCTGTGAATTTTTTCAGATTTTTTGGATGAAAGAAGCGCCCAGGAAAAATAAAAGTCGAAAAAACGTTGTTTTTGGCATAGAGGACACCCTAGTGGGTTTCGGGGGCTGAAAATTTTTTTGAGGGGGTTTTCGACCAAGTAATTTCGAATGGTCAAATAAAAATGGAATTCTGGAGCGGTGCAGTTTTCACTATCTTATCCCGCTATAGCCTTTATTTTGGCATTCCAAATAATCATCATTCACTTACTAAATACCTGCTAAACCCTGAAATGTGTGGAAATTCAAACTTCACATAAATTTTTTACTGATTTTCTGGTCATCAAGACCTGTTGGTTAGTCATTTAAATTTGTGTTTACTTTAATTTATTATCAGGAAAGGAAAATACCAGGAATTTAGATAGGATGTGGATGTCGTTAGTGAGACCCATCACGGCTTTTAGATGTGTAGGGGGATTATGGGCTATTTTAGAGAAGGGACCGTTATATATGATGATGATAATGATTTTACCTGGAATACGGAAAATTACCCACTTTTATAAATCTTCACATTTTCTATATGAGCATTTTTCAGTGAGAGCAATTTTCGTGTGAGCATTTATCACTGTGCGTTATTTTGGGTGTGGGAAATTTTCTATGTAAACATAATTCCGTGTGAGGAGTTTTTATGTGAGCACTTATGACTGTGCGCACTTTTCTGTGGGCATTTTTGGCTTAAGCATTCTTCTTGTTCGGAAATGTCTGGTCACTGTTAGATAAGTATTGACGACATGTGAGTAGGGATGGGAACGATATATCGTTATTTCGAAAATATCGATACTTTAGAAAAATATATCGATATTTTTATATCGATATTTGAAATGCGATATATCGCGCAAAATATCGATATTCGCGCAAAATATCGATATTCGCACAAAATATCGGTATTCTTGTATATTTTTTACATTTAAATATATGCTGTTCACTTTTGTAAAAACAAATGTAGGCTATTCCAAAAGTTTAGGCGGCACTAGATTTTGAAATCTAGTAATTTTTATCTATTAATTCGGACTTTTGGCCATTTTATTTAAACTTTGTAAATCATGCTCACATTTAAATTCTATCTTAAATTGATTGGCATTATAAAATGTCCTTTTCATTGCATTTTAATTTTTTGTCTTTTCCCATTTATTTATGTTTTTGTCTTCAAAATATGGAAAAATGTATTAAAATATTTGACATATGTCATTCGTTTCCGTGGTTTCACTGTTGGAATTTTAAATTTTCACATACCAAAACTGAAACATGAAATAACCCAAGCAAGGTCCGTTTTCGTGACAACCTAAAATAACGAAATTTCCATTTAGTTCCGCCTAATCGCTTAGAATAGCCTGTAAGACGAAATTTTGATTTTACAATTTGCACCTTTAAAATTATATGTCATGTTGGTATTAAAAAATTATAAAAAATGTCACTAAATGTCTTAATAATGAACATATCCAATAAATTTAAAGTCGGTTTTACTGCGTAAGGAATATTTTTGATTGACATTTACGCTAACAAGTCCATAATACACTATAAAAGTAACCAAAAAGATCTGGTTTGTGCTTACAAAAGTGGACAGCACATATATATTTAATTAATTAGGATTAAGAGCAGTTAACTAGGAAAATATTAGAAAGTTGGTTGGTAGCTGGGTGAGTACCAACTGTAAAGTGATTGTCTCTCAAGTGGCGACTTCTTTTCCCGCCAAGCTAACAAAAAAAACTTTAATTTACATATCTTACATGTTACGTGTTAATTATTTCGATATTTTTACTTCGATATATATTGAATATCGATATCACACTTACGATATATCGAATCGCGCATATATCGATATTCACAAATAAATTCCCATCCCTACATGTGAGTGATCTGTCCAACGTTACTACAAGGTATTTTGGATATTATTGTTACAAGATTCCTATGAAATCCTGAAATGTACGAAAATTCACACATTAAAAGGTATTTTTTGTGTGTATTCTTAGTACCAATATTGAAATAATTTAAGAAATCTGCTTACCAGGATGTGACAACGAGTCGAACAAAATGACTTGGCGAGTGGTACAAAATAATTTGGAGAGCTGCAACTTGCTTACCACTGACCTAAAAACCCGACCTATATTTCAAATGCTATTTTGCAAAATCAACATTCAAATAGATTTATATTGAAATTCCCCGAAGCCAAGTTCTCTATAGACCTAAAAATATGTTTTACAAAGTTTATGTTATAAGAATATAAGTGCATTGTAAGAGCGATTTAGAAGAGAGTCTTTATCTCGGTGGATGCAATCCTTTTACTGCTGTAAGCTGTCTCCGGGGACCGCAAATTGAGTTTATTCGTCCATCGCAAGTCGCCCTCGTCCTTCGTCCTTCATACTCCATCCTCCATCCTCCACATCAACCATCACTGCCTCTTAACATCCCACCTCTTCTACACCTCTCTTCCACCCTCCATAACATTCTGGAGTATATCAAATTTGCTTTTGATCACCGATCAATTTTTCAAACTGCACGAAATGTAGAGTTTATATTTTCAATTTTATTTCAAATTTTTTACAATGTATGGAATTTTCAGAATTGGTTTCGTGGTTACTAAATATTGTGCTATATGCTGTGTTGGGTTAGACCCGGTTTACAACGCTTTATGTGAACCTGTTATTATTATTATTTTCAAAATGCGAACCATTTATACCAGAGGTCGTCAACCTGCGGCTCCGTCAAATTGTGGCTGTTTGAAAATTGGCTTGTTTTTATTTTAATATAATTTATTTTTTAATTTTCAACTTTCTGCCTGTACTATACAGGTTTTGTATTGTTCAGGATGTTTTACGGTGCAATTCACGCCCGGTAATTCCCCGAGTTGCTGCATAATCCCTTTCAGAAGAAGTAATTTCTGATGAATGATATACGTGCAGAAACATTTTTACATTTTATTAATTTTCAAAAACATAAGGACAATAACAACGCAATTTTTTTGCACAAACTATTGTTAACATGCAAGCTTTTGAAGAAAGATTTAAAGAGTTTAGAAAATATAAAGCTACACTAGCTCTTTTGACAAAACCAATTGAAACATATATGCAGCAATTACATTTATCACCATTCCCATTGATTAATCAGGTACAATTTGAACTTCAATTATTGGATTTGAAATCCAAAGATTTATGGAATAATATATTCTTAAAACTTAATTCTGAACTGGAAAGTTTAGAAAGAGAAAAGTTCATTTTATCCAGCATAAGTGGACCGAAATTCACAATCTTCAAGATGTAGATAAAGTTGTTTTTGAAGCTTGGAATCGTCTTCCAGAATCGTTAAATCATTTAAAAAATTATGCTTTTGGACTACTGACAATTCTCGGATCCACACATTACTGTGAGCAAGTCTTTTCACATATGAAATTAATAGTCAGTTACTTTTAGTAGGATTCAAATATAATCCTATACCAGAGCACCAAGTATTTCAAGATCGCATTCCAGAGCAATACAATCTGCAGTACTACTAATTATCTTATATAACTTTATGTCATCTGTAAACAAAAGGATAGAACTTTCCAAGATACGTTGTGGAATATCATTAACGGCCAACAAAAATAACAACGGTCCAAGGTTAGATCCCTGCGGAACGCCTGACAGGGTCAAAAAGGACCTTGAACGACAACCTTCATATTCTACGTATTGACACTTTTGATTTAGGTATGAACAAAACCATTCGAATGCATCAGCAGAAACGTTGAATGAGCTTAAGCACTTCAACAAAAATGTATGCAGTACCCTGTCAAATGCGTTACTCATGTCTAAATAGGCAACATCCATCTGATAACCTTCATCCAAAATAGACGCAATAGTTTGGGTAATAATCAGAAGATTCGTAGTGGTTGATTTTTTAGGCATGAAACCGTGCTGATATGGTGTTATATTGGGAAAAAGAAACTTAAATAAGCGCCTATACACGATCTGTTCGAAAACCTTGGCAAATGGTGAAAGGATTATATGTGGACAAGTGGATATACAGGGTGTTTGTTTGAAACGGGCACCCCGAAAATCTCCTTTATTTGTAAAGATACAAAAATTCTTCAGAACAAAAGTTAAACTAGACAAAAAGGCCCATCTAAAGGTTACTATAAGAATTCTGAGGCACTTCCGGTTTCACCGGAAATTTTTGATCTAGCTTAGGGAATCGATAATTTTATATTCTTTTCCTAAAAGTACATTAAATTAGCTTTACAATGACAGCAAAAAATCATATTTTTATGTTAACCATTTCAAAATGGCGACCATTTATTTACAAAATAATAATCAACATAGTTTTACAAAGTTGAACATAACAAGCTTTGAAAACAATAAAAATATTAAACAAAATATCTCTAAAATAAATTATTTGACTATTTAGAAAAAAAAAAAACTATTACTTTTTACAATTATTTTACAAAAATTACAAATGTTCGATCAAATAATAACTAGTTATTACAGTTGATTTTAGAGATATTTTGTTTCTTTTTTAGGGTTTTGTAGGTATGACCAAAAGACCCTTATACCGTCATTTTGTCGTCTGTCTGTCTGTCTGTCTGTCTGTCTGTCTGTCTGTCTGTCTGTCTGTCTGTCTGTCTGTCTGTCTGTCTGTCTGTCTGTCTGTCTGTCTGTCTGTCTGTCTGTCTGTCTGTCTGTCTGTCTGTCTGTCTGTCTGTCTGTCTGTCTGTCTGTCTGTCTGTCTGTCTGTCTGTCTGTCTGTCTGTCTGTCTGTCTGTCTGTCTGTCTGTCTGTCTGTCTGTCTGTCTGTCTGTTCGGTTAAAATTGTAGCCAAACGGCTAAACCTAGAGAGTTGAAATTTGGCATGCTTATACAATTCTTTGACCCACACATAGGAAAAATACTAAAACATCTAAAAAACATATCCCCCTAAAAATATAAACAAATATGTGCTCATCGAAAAAAAAATATATTTTTTTATAATTCTGAGTAGGGTATCAAATGAAAGCCCTTGGTACGTGGATTAACGATCAAATTATTATTTTTGCAAAATAAATTATTTTGAAGCGATTTTTGCCAAAATTGTGCAAAAAATTTTTTGTCCCACACCCTGTAGCCCAGATGGTTTAAACTAAAAATCTGAAAAAATTCTAAGTAATGTACATTGGTGTGAACCGGAATAGTTCAACAGGAATTTTTGATCAGATTATGTTTTTGGAAAAAAACGCATTTTTTGTGATTTTTGGCTAAAATGTACACAAGTTATAGCTTTGTAACACGAAAGACTCTAACGTGTGTACTGGTCTAGTGGTATTTGACGCTGACTTTTCATCCATGTAACCCGATCCGATAGGGATCGAACCCTGGAGAAGAGACTATATATATATATATATTTTTAATTTCTATATTGTTTAAATTATTTTTTCAAAATTCTAATTATATTTTGGCAATTGTTGCATTTAATTTTTAGAAGCGTTAATTTAATAGCCAGTGGAAATTGTTTAAATTATAATTTAATTCTGTTTCAATGTACACGAAATCAGAGGGGCGGAACTTATAACAACCAATGGAAGCCATAGGCGCAATTTTGAAATTCTTAATGAACCTTGCTACTTAAAAAAAAATACTGCACATATTTAGAAACCTAAATAATGGTATTAGGCGTTCGAATTAAAATTAACAAAAAAAATATTTTAATATAAAATTTGTTTTCGCATCCAAAATAATCATCATTCACTTACTAAATACCTGCAAAACCCTGAAATGTGTGAAAATTCACACTTCACATCAATTTTTTATTGTTTTCAAAGCTTGCTACGTTCAACTTTGAAAACTTATGTTGATTATTATTTTGTAAATAAATGGTCGCCATTTTGAAATGGTGTCATTGTAAAGCTAATTTAATGTACTTTTAGGAAAAGAATATAAAATTATCGATTCCCTAGGCTAGATCAAAGGTTGACATCATTTCCGGTGAAACCGGAAGTGCTTTAGAATTCTTATAGTAACCTTTAGATGGGCCTTTTTGTCTAGTTCAACTTTTGTTCTGAAGATTTTTTGTATCTTTACAAATAAAGGAGATTTTCGGGGTGCCCGTTTCATTTATTCCTAATTTAAATATATTTCCTCAATATTTCACTGTACATTAGTGTCCGTTCATCGTTGAGAAAACAAGGACGGTAAATTATAGTTTGATAAGAAATAATGAGGTGAGTTAGTCTCAATTTGGCATTAGCAAGTTTGTGCGATTCCCGCAATGACTCGCGCCATCATTCTCCATTATTTGGGGCAGCAACAGTCGCTCCGACAGACATGTCATTTTTTATTTCACTCCATGTGAAGTGTTAAGACTGACTAGATCCCTTTTTACGCTCAGCCGACAGAATACATTTTTTTGATAGATTTCACGCAATTTTTTAGACTTGAAACCCTCGGATAGTGTTGACTTTTCCATTTTCAGAGGTATCTGATTGAATATTCAAATGGAATTTTAAGATATCGTGTTACATCATATTTTAAGGGTTCTTGTTTGGAGGACAATAAGATTATAAGCCATGTTTCTGTAGACATATGACCTAGGCCAGCGGTTCCCAAACTTCTTTTACCGCGACCCGGTACGAGGTTTTAAAATTTTTCGCGACCCACCCCAGCAAACATTTTTATACGGGCCAGTACTGGTAAAGCACATACTCCCCGGCATTGAAAGTAATGGGCCAGTACCCCGGTGTCCCCGTGGCCGTTACTGGCCCATTGATGTATCAGTTGCCGGCCCAGCAACGGTAAAGTGCAAAATAATCGCATTAGTTGCAAGATTTATTTCTGATGGTTTTAAGTAAAAAGTATGAGTGAAGAAGAGTGCTTATAAAATGCTGGTAAAGTACTTCGTATAGGCGGAATGCGAAATACAAATGTGAAGTACATTATTAATACTGGCGTTGCACTTACTTTTGGTGCCAGTAATTTATCAGCATAAAAGCAGTTAGCCGGCATTCGGCCGTTAGTTGAATGTTTGCTGGGACCTTATGAAAAAAAACATTTATTTACAAAACAAATTTTATTTTAAAGCAATAGCTTTATATAAAGAGTAATAAATAGTAATAAAGAGTATAGTATAGTAATAAAGAATATAGTATAGTAATAAAGAGCACAAATACACACTAATCTCGTGATCAACTGACGTAAAAAAAATAATATATACAAAAATTTTTTTTTGTGTTTTTGCGCGACCCGGCAATATATTTCTGCCACCCGGTGCAGGGTCGCGACCCACACTCTGGGAAACGCTGACCTAGGCCATTGCAAATATTAGGTTATGATTTATTAATGTAAAAAATTCAGACAAAAATATAATAAAACTGAATGTACAGGTGTAACAAGATAAAGTGAACAAAGATTCTTCTCTGATTTGTCAAGTACAAAAAACTCTAGTAAACAAAAATGTATGTGAAGTATGAATTTTCACACATTTCAGGGTTTCGCAAGTATTTAGTAAGTGAATGATGATTATTTGAATCAATTCATCAATTCAAAACAAATTTTATGTTAAAATATTTTTTTATTAATTTTAATTCGAATGCCTAATACCATTATTTGGGTTTCTAAATATTTGCAATATATTTTTTATATAGCAAGGTTCATTAATATTTTGAAAATCGCGCCTACGGCTTCCATTGGTTGTTTAAGTCATAAACTCCGCCCCTCTGATTTCGTATACATTCAAACATAGAATTAAATTATAATTTCAACACTTTCCATTGGTTATTAAAGTTACGCTTTTAAAAATTAAATGCAACATTTGCCAAAATATAACTAGAATTTTGACAAAATAATTTAAACAAAATAAAAATGCAAAAAAAAAAAACAGTAAAAATAAAAATTGACGGGATTCGAACAGTAATTTCTTGCAGTAGTTTCAATTCACGAAGCGGCAACGTTACCACTGTACTACGCAGGTTCACTCGTTTACCATGTTAAATAGCGGATTAAATGTCTTACATATTTTAGTTAAAAACATAAAACCAGTGGCGAAAGGAAACCTCCGCTAGACTTGCCCTCCCATAAAAAAAATATTTAAAAAAAAATAAACTAAAAAAAAATATTTAAATATTTAGATAAATCTTCAAAAATACATCAAATTCTGTTCTATACAAATTTTTGTCCAAGGCTTGCTTTACTAGTTACGAATTAATTATCATGACCATGGAAACGTTACATATAAGTATGAAAAAATTGAGACTTGGAAAAATTTTAAATAATTTTACAAAAAAAATTCGAAATTTTTCGTTTTATCAAAAAACGTCTCAAATAAAAGTTATTAGTTATTGCATTTATAGTAACTTTTGTTCAATAAATTTTTTCGAAATATTTTTCTGTTGCTAAATATTCGCAAAAATATTAAAATCGACACGAGTAAACTCCCATTTCTAGTCAACCGATTTTCATAAAAAACAATAGGGTTCTTCCTATTTAATAGGAGAATTTTTTAGTACCAGAACGAACTCTTTAAGTTAAACCGTTTTTGAGTTATCGTGTATACACACAGACAGACACACACACACACACACACACACACATACGGACGGCACTTCGAAAATAGGTTTTTTGGATTCCCTGGACCATGAAACGTGGTCATCCGTCAAAATCTCGACATCGAAAATTTTCGCGATTACAATACTTGCCCCTTATATATTAAGGTCGGGCAAGTAAAAAGTGTTATATTTTCCGACAACATAATCTGATGAAAAATTCCTGTTGTACTATTCCGGTTCACACCAATATACATTACTTAGAATTTTTTCAGATTTTTTAGTTTAAACCATCTGGGCTACAGGGACAAAAAAAAATTTGCACAATTTTGGCAAAAATCGTCTCAAAATAATTTATTTTGCAAAAATATAATTTTGATCGTTAATCCACGTACCGTACACATTAATTTGATACCATACACAGAATTGTAAAAAAATATTTTTTTTTTCAATGAGCATATATTTATTTAAATTTTTAGGGGGATATGTTTTTTAGATGTTTTAGTATTTTTTCCTATGTGCGGATCAAAAAGTTGTATAAGCATGCCAGCCAAATTTCAACTCTCTAGGTTTAACCGTTTGGCTACAATTTTTGCCGAACAGACAGGCAAACAGACGACAAAATGACGGTATAAGGGTTTTTTGGTCATACCTACAAAACCCTAAAAGGCGCTATAATATTGGTTCCTATTATCCCTGCCCAAACATTTAATTTTTGCGGCCTTTCAGTTCGGGAGGAATGAAACAAATGTAAATTTTCTCGACTCCAGTACCTAAAATTTTGTCTGTGCACTTCACCATTTAGAGTAAACGTTGCTTCGTCAATAAATAAATTTTTTTGAAGCATTGTTGGGTCGGAATTAATTTTTTTAAAACATTTCAAAACAAAAATCCATACGTACTGGTGCATCCCTTTCTAACAATTCTTGATGATTTTGAAATTTGTATGATCGAAACTTTTCTTTTTTTAAGAAGTTAAAAACAGATCCAATACTGACACCAACGGTTTGTGCAATTGATCTTAAAGTATTTTGATTATTTTCTTTCACTTGTAATAATATTTCCAACTGCTTCTCTTCTGTAAGCACGTGGGATATTCTCCTTTTTTTTATTATGTTTTGACTTAAGACATCCTTCGCGATGAAATTTATTAATTAGTCTTTAAATTGTAGAGAGATTTGGTATTGTGCGATCTGGATAAGTTGCACTAAATACAGCAGAAACTTCTCTTAAACTCATTTGGGAGTTATACCAAGTTACCATCATTATTTTTTCTTCATTTGTATACATCTTGATTAATTTTTAAATTAGCAATAAATCAATATCTAATATTTATCAAAACGTGAAGAACTATTTCAATATTAATTATAGCAGTTGACAATAGCCACATTGCACATTTTATGTTTCACAATTCGTAACATCAGCAACCTTGATGTACTTGACCCATAACCATGGCCTTGTGACTATATTTGAAAAATGCATATGAAGCTACTTAATATGCTAATGCATAATTTTCCCCCATGCTAGTCATAGTACAGTTTTTAGATATGATGTATTATAATAGCTAACTCGGCCACACATCTCACATAACGTAAGGAAGTCTAATTGTTCAGTTGATAATGTCGTTGCCTCCCGACTTTACTTAATTTCACAGTCATGTTTCACCCAGTTATGAATATATATTCTCATTTAAACAACTTGCAAACTTTTTGCAGTTGAAAGTTTTAGTTGCAGGTTGCAGCAGCACTCCACATAAATCATTTCACACCACAACCGTAGTTTAAGAAATACATATTTAATCATTCCAAATTCCAACAAAATAAACCAAATATAATGACAGATGTTGGAATAAGGTAATAAATTGCTTTAAATGAGCTGCTGCCAAAATGGAATTCATCTGTTTATAGTGAATACAAAGTATATAGAAAATAATGAATGGCCAGCAGTTGCTGAAAAATTGAGTAAAATTGGGGGGGGCAGGAAATATTTTTTTATCGTTTACATATGAAAATGGTCCTCACTTCTAAAATATATTTTTTTCCAAGCAATTCTGGGGGCCAGAGCAACTTTTAGAGAAGCCCGGGTCCCCCAAACCCCCCGCTAGCGCCGCCATTGATGGCCAGTTACTCTCTTGTTTTAAAAGAAACGACTTTTAACCTTATTAGATATCAAGCTAAAGGGGCTGATCTATTGCAGAAACCAATTATACAAAAATTGTTATTCGAAAATAATAATTACAAGCAAATTAGCTAAAAAAATTAAATAAATATTATTATTATTATTATTTCTACCCCTGCCACTCGGATAAAACCGTTTCACTTGGATCAGTCTTCTTTTTTTGTCACATTTGGATTGGTCTTTCTTTTTGCCATCCATTCTTGTGTTTTTTTTTCTTTTCTTTTTACCGACCGCCAACATATATAAGGGAGGTATTATGATCATACCGATTTTGACATTTTGTGATTTCGATGGATCTCCACGAATTGAGGTCCCTACATAACGTTTTGACTATTGTTAGCATGATGTCTGTCGGTCTGTTTGTCCGTCCGTCCGTCCTTTTGTCTGTCTGTCTGTCTGTCTGTCTGTCTGTCTGTCTGTCTGTCCGTCTGTCTGTCCGTCTGTCTGTGTACATGTGTAGAGCAAATTCGGCTGAAAGGATTTTTATGAAACTTCATATTTAAGCTTCTGCCATCAATGGCACGAGTTGATCAACTTTTGGTAAAAATCGGTTGACTAAAAATGGGAGTTTACTCGTGTCGATTTTAAGATTTTTGTGAATATTTCACAACTTTATTGAACTAAAGTTGCTATAAAAGCAATAACTAATAACTTTTATTTGAGACGTTTTTTGATAAAACGAAAAATTTCGAATAATTTCTGTAAAATTTCTCAATTTCATACTTATATGTAACGTTTCCATGGTCATGATAAATAATATCTCTGTTAGAAAATATTAGGCCGAGTTATTTCTACTCTGCTGCTAGAATGTATTTTATATAAGTACTTAATGATGGCGGTCGGTCCTGTGGTGGCCACAGCTGATTTTTTTGTCATCATTTGGATGCGTCTTCCTGATTTTTGTATTTCATGTATTTTTGAAGATTTACCTAAATCTTTTTTTAAATTTTTTCATTTATTTATTTTTTTTATTGTTATTTTTTTTATGAGAGGGCAAGTCTAGCGGAGGTCTCTCTTCGCCACTGGTTTTATGACTTGGATCCGTCTTTCTGATTTTTTATACCGTCATTTTGTCGTCTATCTGTCTGTCTGTTCATTAAAAATTGTAGCCAAACGGCTAAACCTAGAAAGTTGAAATTTGGCATGCTTATACAACTCTTTGACCCGCACATAGGAAAAATACTAAAACATCTAAAAAACATATCCCCCTAAAAATTTTAACAAATGTGCCTATCGAAAAAAAATATATTTTTTTTAATTCTGAGTAAGGTATCAAATGAAAGCCCTTAGTACGTGGATTAACGATCAAAATTTAATTTTTGCAAAATAAATTATTTTGACGCGATTTTTGCTAAAATTGTGCCAAAAAATTTTTGTCCCACACCCTGTAGCCCAGATGGTTTAAACTAAAAATCTAAGTAATGTACATTGGTGTGCACCGGAATAGTACAACAGGAATTTTTGTTCAGATTATGTTTTCGGAAAAAAACGCATGTTTTGTGTTTTTATCTAAAATATTTAATTCGCTATGTAACACAGTTGATAAGTAAGCGCTCGTAGCGTAGTGTGTTGTGTCGTCGCTTTGTAATTTGCAAATTAGAGTTCGACTTCGGTCAATTTTAATTTTTCTGTTTTTTTTGCATTTTTATTTTGTTTAAATTATTTTGTCAAAATTCTAGTTATATTTTGGTAAATGTTGCATTTAATTTTTAAAAGTGTAAATTTAATAATCAATGGGAAGTGTTGAAATTATAATTTAATTCTATGTTTGAATGTATACGAAATCAGAGGGCGGGGCTTATGATTTAAGCAACCAATGGAAGCCATAGGCGCAATTTTTAAAATCCTAATGAACCTTGCTATATAAAAAAAAAAATACTGCACATATTTAGAAACTTAAATAATGGTATTAGGCATTCGAATTAAAATTCATAAAAAAATATTTTGACATACATTTTGTTTTGGCATCCCAAATAATCATCATTCAGTTACTAAATACCTGCGAAATCCTGAAATGTGTGAAAATTCACACTTCACATCTATTTTTTACATCAATTCTTTATTCTGTAATATAAAATTCATGCTCGTATTATGAAAACCTATTAAATTTTCCAGTTAACTAGTATTGATGGGAAAATAAAATATTAGCAGTACTGTAGGTAAAAGTATAGTAGCCTCTATAGAGGGTGTATCCGGTAGATTTAAATGTAAATGTAGTTATTAATATAAGTGTGATTAATGGGGACCTGCGGTGAGGCTATTAGCGGTGCACAGGCACGGGCTCGTAGATAAATTGCACAATATGTTATTACGACCGAACAAAGTCCCTTCTCTCCCCCCCCCCCCACCCAGCCAGACCGCACATAACACTTGTCACGCTGAATTATTATTGCGAAATTCGTACGTGCAACAATCGCAATCATTATCCTTTATCAACTTAACGGATTTGCACGATAACACGTTATGTTATTCGAGGGGACAATATGGGTTAGGTCATTTTCGCAATCCGATACAATTAGGAATTTATGTGTTCAGATTTTGCCAATAAAATATTCATTCAATTTGAATGAGGTAATGAATGGTCCTCTCGCCAGTTGCACATTGGTAATATGATTACACTGGTCAACAAATTTAAACTTTTTTTTGTTGACTTAGATCTGATACTTGTTTTTAACTAATTTTTGTTCTATCGTATTTTCACCTTTTCACGTTCTGATATAAGTCTACTTTAATTTCAACTTTCTTTCATGTTGTCCAATATATTTCGTAGGAACGCCTTACATGCAGATGCTTGTTGTAGACCTTTTTACAACGACGGTACTTAGGTACTTAGGTACTTAGTATGACCGCTGCATCCATTAAATGTTCAGGTTTGTACTTGTTGTTCAATAAGTTTCCAGAAAAGGCTTAGTTACTTATGTGGAGGTCAATGAAAATTTGATTGAAAATTATCATCATCTGGGGTGCAAGATGAGCGTGAAGCTTCATTTTTTAAACAGTCATCTTGACAAAATTCCTGTCAATCTTGGAGATGTTAGTGATGAACAGGGTGAACGTTTCCATCAGGATTTAAAAGAGATGGAGAGACGATATCAAGGAAGGTGGGATACTCACATGATGGCTGACTACTGTTTGAGTATTAAAAGAGACTTACTGGGAATGGTGCACTCCAGAAGATCTTACAAACGACCATTTAATCCTTAAATTATTTTGTACAAGGTGTCTCAAAAGAAATTTTATATTTATTTAGTTTACTGCGTGAACGCAACGTATCCGAGGGGCGCGGGGGTTATGTCAATCGGTAGCCTGGCTTTTGGGAATTCAGTCACTATGGAGCGTTTCTCGGGAGCAGACGCGCGTTATGCGTGCGAGAGTTTTACAAAAACGGTGATTCGGCGACTGTAGCGCGTAGAAAATTCTGCAGTATTCGAGGTTTTCGGCACTTAAATGATGCGCCAAGCATTCCTCTCATTCGACATTGGGTTAAAAAGTTTGAAGAGACTGGTACAACGCTGGATAAATCAAAATCCGTGCGACCTAGGTCATCAAGAACAGTAGAAAACGTGGAGAATGTTAATCAGTCTGTTCGTGACGACCCGAACCTTTCAATTCGGAAGCGCGCAAGTGCTTTAAATGTGCATAGATCATCATTACATCGCATTATGCACAAAGACCTAAAGCTGCACCCCTACAAAATTCAATTGGTGCAAGAATTAAAGCCCCAAGATGCCAGTCAGAGGCTTAATTTCGTAAATCAGGTGATTGAGCGATTTTCAACGTTTACCAACATTTTGTTTTCGGATGAAGCTCATTTGCATCTTAATGGCCACGTAAATAAGCAGAACTGCCGCTACTGGAGTGCAACGAATCCGAAACGCAAACATCAGAAACCCCTACATTCGCCTAAAGTGACCGTATGGGCTGCGATGTTGGCGCGAGGAATTATCGGCCCTTACTTTTTTGAAGACGAAAGGGGGCGTGCAGTTACAGTGAATTCAGAGAGTTATGTGGAGATGTTAGACAACTTCTTGGTACCTGAACTGCAAAACTTTTTTGGCTATAATCAAAGAACATGGTTCCAACAGGACGGAGCAACTTCACACACGTCCAATATGTCTCTGCCACGTGTTCGTGAAATTTTCTCAGGCAAATTGATCTCCCGGAGAGGTGACATAAATTGGCCTCCACGCAGTCCAGATTTAACCCCTATGGACTTTTTCCTATGGGGTTATCTTAAATCTAAAGTTTACGCCAATAAACCGACTTCACTGGCGCATTTGAAAAAAAAATATCCGTCACGAAATGGCAGCCATCCCTGAGTCCACCTGCCGAGACGTCATAAGTAATTTTACTGTTCGATTAAATGAGTGCCGAGAACGCGAGGGTCTACATTTAGACGATATTATTTTTAAGAAATAAATCCCCAAAAAGTTTATTTTAATAATTAATAAACATTTTTTCTATATACGGCTTACTTTTTTTTTAATCGATCCACTAAATATAAAATTTCTTTTGAGACACCTTGTATATTGTTGTGTCTTCTCTCAAAATAACGAGCTTTTTAAAAAATAATTCAGGATCATTTTTTTCTGATACCCTACCAAAAATGTTTCGAAAAAGTTCTGTTATCTGGGTCACAGTTCACATCAATATGCATTATTGAGAATCAATTTTTTACTAATTATTCAATAAATTAGAATATTTTTAATCAGTTTTGATAACTACTCCTTAAATACATACACACACAAGTTGCTCTAAAATAGTATGGGTACTTTTGCGCAAGAGGAAATAAATTTCCTCTATTAAATGGCTCCCATTTTGTGTTACTCCCCATATATGAAAATATGTACACAGTTGTGAACCATTTATTTTAAATGTACTATTTGAACCGAACACCCTTAGTAATATTTAGAGGTGAATTTCCACTCGTCTATCAGCGTCATGTTCTTGCGACGTCGAAAAACTATTTGTAATTTAGAATTTAAACTTTCTATCCACGACTTTTGTAATTTAATCCCCAAAAAACTAAATAAGAGCAGCATGTAAAATAGTTTTTTGTTACTGTAGAGGTCGCTGTATAGCCCGAGGCTATGAGCCGGGTAAACAGAGAGTTCGGGCGCAATCACGGAGTACAGTTGGGGGGGGGGGGGGATGTAACAAGCTGGTGACATTGCCTCTACGCTACATTTACATAAATAATTTCCAAACATACAGGCCCGCAACATGGGGGGAATATTGAATTGACTGACAAGCCAACATCCAGTGGCATTCACCGTGTCTGAATCGTTAATTGACGGGAATATGGTGAAAAAGTGAATTTTCATGTAAATTATAGTGACCCTGCAACTGATATTATTCATATGTGCAATGTTCATCGAAAATCAACTCATCGAAAATCAATTCATCGAAAATCAATTCATCGAAAATCAATTCATCGAAAATCAATTCATCGAATGATTAATTCATCGAATGATCAATTCATCGAAAAAAAATATTTTGTAAATATTTGAGAGGAATGCCGGGGGGATCGGAAAGTCAAAAGAGCAGTGGTCAATAAAAGTAGACAGACTAAGAAATAATTGCGTAATTTTTTTTTATATGGTTTAAAAAAAGGTAAATAAAGTGACATAGTGTTTGAATATAAATAAAGAAATATAATAAGAAAACTTATATAATAAAAGAAATAAATGTTTTGTTTTTAATGTTTAATAAGACAGGTTATGGGCAATTGCACGCAAATAATTTTTATAAATTCATACACAATGATACGCATTTTAATTTGGCTAATATGGGGTAAAATAAAGTACTATGCGCCTAAAAACAAGGTAATTAGGTTAGGTTTAGTTAGTAAAAGTCTAAAACCGAGCGGAGCGAGTTACCCATCTTCTAGTTTAAGGACAAAGCACTATTTTAGGTTAGGTTAGGTTAGTAAGGGTTTTGTTAGAAGAAGCCGAGCGAAGCGAGCTACCCATCTTCTAGTTTAATGTCAAAACACTATCTTAGGTTAGGTTAGGTTAGTAAGGGTTTGGTTAGAAGAAGCCGAGCGAAGCGAGCTACCCATCATCTAGTTTAATGACAAAACAAACTCACACTAACATAACAATGCTACCTGTTTAGAATCACCGTACATTGAACAAATCATGTGTGGTATAGTAAATATTAATAGTAAAACTATGTAGGTACATAACACAAAACCCTTAAGACTTAACAGATGGGGAAATACCATTTTTATAATCCTTTAAGAATGGGTGTATTAAGTACATTTATGATCCCATTAACCGGGTTTTTCTGATCTAAGGAGCCCTGTTCGATTTCAAAATAATCCAACAGGTATCTTTTACCTGGCGTATTTTCTGAATGGAAAATTTAAAAATTATAAATAGACCAAGTATGATAGTTATTTAATAAGTGTAGTCTGTCAACTTTTATTGACCACTGCTTTTTTGGCTTTCCGATCCCCTCGGCATTCCTCTCAAATATTTACAAAATATTTTTTTTCGATGAATTGATCATTCGATGAATTGATCATTCGATGAATTGATTTTCGATGAATTGATTTTCGATGAATTGATTTTCGATGAATTGATATTCGATGAATTGATTTTCGATGAATTGATTTTCGATGAATTGATTTTCGATGAACTTACCGTGAATCTTTAAAAACCACGAGAATTTATTTAAAAAATCGGGCATGGTAGTGTCGGAAATTCTTAAATCCAAAGGCAGTTCAGTAAAACGCTCCGTTTAAATCATGGCGTTGAAGTATGTTTGCAAATAACGAAAAAAACAACAAAATTAATTTATTTAAATATTTTCAATGTTTTTGAAAATATTTACCTTCATGGTCAATTCACTTTTCCATCCAAAATTAAGACACAAACGAAGAATAGATCCGCTGTGGCAGATAACTGAAGATAACTAATCACTTCCATCCACGAGGACTTACAAAGTGTTCCAGCTCAACGTCTCAGTTCACGGAAACCTGCTTAGGACTTCTGCGATTAGACTGTTACATCAATTAAAGACATGTGGAGAGAACAGTAGAATAAGGGTTATGTGGTAAATGGAAATTTAATACATGACCCATGTGAAAAGCCATTAAGTTTTACACTTCCACGAAAATCAAAGGTTAAGTATAATCGAATAATGATGGGTCATGGTCGGACAAAATCTATATTACATAGATGAGGTCGATGAGATCTATGGGCAACTCACACTGCGATTGTAGGCCAAACTGTCAGTCATGTTGTTGATGAAAGACCTTAATACGCATGCTTGACAAGCACATAATAATATATAATATATAATACAATAAACAGAATTGACGAAGATGCCATAACCTGGTAAGAAATTCGTCCAGTGACAATTTAATTAATAATTTTACATGCATGTTAGCGAAAATATAATTATGCAACATTTACACTTATTAACGATCGTAGGGTGCTATATCGTTGCTAAGGCATATTGTTTTATGTAAATAGAATAGTATAAAATATATCATATGATATGTGAGACGTATTAGTTGATCAATAAAATCATGTCTTATTATTCATAAAATACCTTTTTTATTAATATCAGAAGTGCGATTGGCCTATCACCCACAAGAAAATTAAAATAGAAGACTATAAGTGCAATATTAAAAATATTTGTTTTAATGCAACCATTGTATAGGCGTAAAGAAATTTTTGTATAATATTGCAAAGGCTTATGTAAAGAGAATCACATAAAGGTAGTATGAATTATGAGCTAGATAATAGATTGGCGAATTTTAAGTATTTTGTCAAAAAACTACTTCAAGTGGTTTCTATGGAAATGATACTCATTGGAATAAATTTGAAATGTGACATTTTTTTGAAAAATGCAGAATATGTCAGGATTAATTATCCAAAGCAGATCTCTAATAATTGTCAGGATGAACGAGCGTTGCTTTGTTATTAACAAACGCATTGTATGAAGCTAACTTGTATGAAGGTAACTGGTTAGATTGTTGACGACTAAAATGGTAAGAGGCATTTTATTGTTTTGGCTAAATCATATGGCACGTGTTAGCCATAATGTGTAAAAATTAGATTTGAGATTTTGTTTTTGATATTTGTGATTTAATATCTGAGTTATGATATTTGAGATTTGATAATTAAGATCTGAGTTTCCAGATTTGAGTTTTAAAGTTGAACGTTTATTGGAAAAGACAAACGATAGATCACTGGGATCGGAATGGCCAAATAAACTGAGAAATATAACAGATAATGAGTTGAGAATTGAAAGCTTGTTGAGTACCGCAAGCCATGCCGCTGCCAGTGGCATCAGTCTGGTAATAACTCTGTAACCATGGTGGCAGATGGTGAGCTATGGCGACGGGCTGATGATGATGATAAAGCACTGTGTGTGCAGAAACGAATAGATGCTCTCTGAGCTGAGCACTGTGTGTGCAGAAATGAATAAACGGCCTCTGAGCTTGTTGTACTGTAGACAATCTGTAATGAAGGAAACTAATAGATAGTTACTGAGTATCTGAGCTTGTTGATCTAGTCACTGAGTTTGTGATAGAGAAATGAATTGATAACAAAAAGTCTCTAAACTTTCAGATCACGATTTATACTTTGTTTCTGGGAGGTTTTGTTTTAAGCAAATATTTATTTTTACTAATTGATATTGGTGCATGGTTGATTTTGTTAAAAATCAATTCTGCGCCCAAATTGCTCTATTTACAGATTATGAATTAGGTGAAGAATTTGAAGATGCAGTAGAAGATGAATGGTGGACCAGCTCAAGAATGGAGATCCTGGTATGCAGGATGCTGTTACTGGTATGCAAGATGCAGAATGCTGTTGTTGGTATGGAGCAGACCATTGGTGGTATGCAGGTTGCTGTTGCTGATAACAACAATGCTGTTAATGGTGTGAAGAATACAGTTGCGTCCCGAGAACGTTCCGCATGTCAGTCTGGCCGTGTTAGCGAAAATATAATTATGCAACATTTACACTTATTAACGATCGTAGGGTGCTATATCGTTGCTAAGGCATATTGTATTATGTAAATAGAATAGTATAAAATATATCATATGATGTGTGAGACGTATTAGTTGATCAATAAAATCATGTCTTCTTATTCATAAAATACCTTTTTTATTAATATGCATATTATGTTGATAAAATGGTTTGGTATAATGTACCCGCACTTGAATGAAATATATATCCTGAAAACATTGGGCCGTTTGGGTCGTTTAGGTGTCACCAAAGAAACGAGATTTTCGTAGACTTCGACCGCTATTAAATTTTAATCTGCGCATTTTATCCTTTATAAAGAAGAAAAAATTCCCAAGGCGCTAAGTTGGGACTGTAAGGCGGATAAGTTATTGCTCCCACTCATGAAGCGGCCAAGAACTTGGTAGTCCCAGCTGCGGTATGTGTTCGTTCATTTTCATGCTGAAGAAGGTTTGTCCCTTTTGGTTGTTCGCGTATTTTTTGGAACATATCTGGCAAACAAATTGTAGTATACTATTCAGCAGCGACTTTACGACAATGTTCAAGTGGAACAATGGCAATATGGCCTGTACGTCTGAAGAATGAAGCAGCCATTTTCTTGCCTCGTGTACTTTTCACTCCGTCTGGGAGGATCTTTTTGCAACATACTTTCTAGTTCGATACTTTCTGGTTCGTAATAGTAAATCCACGTTTCGTCACCTGTTACAAATCTTTTGTGATGAAAGGCTATGACTTATTTATATCCTTAGTATATCTCAGACATCGAAAATGATTTACCGCATAATATTTAGACCATAGCTAATCAATAAATTATGGTAATTTGTTTGTTACTGGTGGAGCTGAATTAATCAACTTGTCGGCCTTGGTAGCGTAGAGGTAACGTTCATGTTTCACGAGCCAAAGGTCCCGGGTTTGAATCCTGGTCAGGGCATGGATGTTTATGAACTACAGTGTAATTGGGACATTTAGTCCTGTTCCGTGGTAAAAGAAAAATAAACTTTGGCTCAGTTTATTCCAAACCATCTGGTTAAATACCGTCTTTCGAATATATCTAGGATCCACAATTATGCACCATTTTGATAGCACGATAAATTATTCTAGAGAAACTGTATGCGGTTAACCCACTGAAAATATATAGATCTGATGGCATCCCAACTGTGTTTCTTCGAAATCACACTCTAACGGAACCGTAAGAAATTCTTTTCTCGTGGTTGACAGATAGTGGAACATTTCCGACATTACGGAACAAGTTCTTCTAAATTCAATTTATAAGTTGAGTTCCAAATCTTCATTAAAGAATTATAAACCTATATTTAAACTCTTGATTATTAAGTTTTTGAATACATCGTAACTGATGCTATTAGTTCAACTTTCTGTAGTATGGATAAGCACCAATACAGCATGCATTTTTTAAAGGCAGATCAACAACGACTTACTTAATTAACTACAAGAATTTTATAATATCTGCGTTTAAACAGGGATTTGAAATTCACGCAGTTTACACAGACTTCTAAAAAGCCTTCGACCATGTTGATATTGAAATCCTTTTAGAAAAACTTCAGTCATATGGGATTTCTGGAAAGTTATTAGCTTGCCTTGAATCCTTTTTATCAGATCGTATACAGTTTGTCTACATAGATGGATTAATTTCTGATGTTATGAATGTTACCTCTGGAGTTCTTCAGGGATCACATATCACAAAATTATTCCTGCTGTTTGTGAACGACATCGGAAGTAATTTCAAGTTTTGTTTTAATCTTATCTTAGCAGATGATCTCAAACTCTTCTGTAGAATAACGTCAATAACCGATTTTACACTATTCCATCTTAATTCAGTAGTTGATTGGTATACCACGACCTGCCTTCATGTAAACCCACAGAAGTGCAAAACTGTCGTGTTCTCACGGAAAAAATCCTGGGATATTGCATTTTTACCTAAATGGAGAAACTACTGTACAGGTTAAGTAAATAATTGACCTAGGTTTATTATTTAGTAGCGATCTCTCTTTTGCAACACATATTGAAATCATAACCAATAGATCGATGAGAATGCTTGATTTCGTAAAATGTGTTTACAAACATTAACTCCATTAAAATATTGTATTTTTAGCTAGTTCCATTTAGAGTATGCGTCCATTATTTGGAACCCACTGCAAAGAAAACAAATAGACCGTTTCGAATGTTCATTATCCTCTGAACATTGTCGTTACTCAGGGAAAACTGGAAGTAGAATAAAATAGAGATAACTTTGAAATTTTATTGCCTACGTCTGCAGCAGATATAGTTTCTGGTTGATTGATACAACTATGAATCATAGATGCGGACCAAAATGTGTAACATTATTCATTGGTCAACCTACGGTCGATTTATGTACCGCACGCCACTGGGGTGCGGTTGCCGCCCCCATTCAGCCTGATCAGTGTTAACATATTCAATAATGCCAATACAGATATACCTGTCAAATCCTGGGAAATTCTGCGTAATATTATTCATGTTTCCAGTTTGATTTTCGTATTGAATTCCATTTGATATGCGGAAAAACTTGCTGGATTTATATCGTCTGCACTTGTCATTTCGATACAAACCACCCGCCGATCACCCTATCACACCATCAAATCACTTATTCTTTACAGATTCTTTAAAGATTTTCCTCAATATGTTCTTTAATACGAGGATCGTCCAGAAAGCAAATAGCGTTTAGTCATTAGAAACATAACAACCAGAACAATTCAATGAAAACTTTGTTTATTGTAATAAATATCATAACTTAGTTTTTCAGACTTCCCAGCAAACATTTTTATCCGGACCAGTACTGGTAAAGCACATACTCGCCGGCATTGAAAGTAATGGGCCAGTGCTGGCATTTCGTACTGGGCCAGTACCCCGGTGTCCCGTGGCCCTTAGCTGGTCCATTGATGTATCAGTTGCTGGCCCAGCAACGGTAAAGTGCATTGAAAGTAATGGGCCAGTGCTGGCATTTCGCACTGGGCCAGTGCTGGCATTTCGCATTGGTCCAGTGCTGGCATTTTGCACTGGGCCAGTGCTGGCATTTCGCACTGGGCCAGTGCTGGCATTTTGCACTGGGCCAGTACCCCGGTGTCCCCGTGGCCGTTAGCTGGCCCATTGATGTATCAGTTGCTGGCCCAGCAACGGTAAAGTGCAAAATAATCGCATTAGTTGCAAGATTTATTTCTGACAGACTAGTGCTTGTATTATACCCACTCTTTAGTGTTTCAAATGTAATATATGTGTACTTACCCAGTATTAAAATAAATTAATGGTTAAGTGCAAAATAAATACTCATTTGGCCATTTTCACCATCGTTGAATAAATTTATTTAACAAGTAAAGTTGACAATATCGCATCGGTTTTAAACTATTAATGAAGAAATTAACATTGCTGTCAATAGAATGATGCGATATTGTTAACTTAAGTTGTTAAATAAATTTATTCAACGATGGTAAAACTGGCCGATTGTAAATTGAATTAACAGTTATAATTTATTGATTTATTTATAAATATTAAATAAATATAATTTCAGGAATAACAGGAATTAGTTTATTTAATTTACTAATTTAATGAAGAATTTTAAGAAAATGGTTTTCTGCCATTTCGGTCAAACCAATTTCTTCCTAAAGATAAGGGGTGACTAATAATTTTCGCCAATATTCGTCTTGTATTATCTACCACATCGTTTCCCCCTGACTTGAAGAGTGCCAACCTAAAGAAATCATACTTGTTAAAATAAATTCAATAAACAAATTTTATAAGCATTAATGCTATAAGCTGTTCACTTTTGTAAGAACAAACTAGATCTGGTTATTTTGGTGATTTTTATAGTGTATTACTGACTTTTAGAAACTTGGTTATATTGTAAAAAAAGCTTTACAGTTTTGGATTAAGTTTGTATTATTTTAGGTTAGTATTATATTTACAAAATATTTAAGATGTCACTATTCAAAATGAAATATGACAAATTATATTTTTTAAATGACATATTTATAATCTTGTATCAGATTTATTAATAATTGAAAATTTTATTACATGAAAAAAACTAAGATTGAACTAAACTAAATATTAAACAATTTAATATGAAGAAGTTTGTGTAAACTACGTCCTTAAATCTAACAAAACACACACAAATCACAATAAAAAACTGTATAATGCTCACAATCAATAACTATTCAAATACACATCCTGATAAACTGTTCACCAACACGTCCCAACTTGTACTCACAGAATATCACTTGTACCGACCCTCGAAGGCCACGCCATTAGGGTGTTTTATGACTAAGAACGATCAGACTTTTCAAATTTTACATTCAAAAAAAGTTATAAACATAAGCACTGGCCCGCTAGAAATAATCTTGGATTAATACAAATAAGGAATGCTTATAAAATGCTGGTAAAGTACTTCGTATAGGCGGAGTGCGAAATACAAATGTGAAGTACATTATTAATGCTGGCGTTGCACTTACTTTTGGTGCCAGCAATGTACCAGCGTAAAAGCAGTTTACCGGCATTCGGCCGTTAGTTCAATGTTTGCTGGGTTACTTACCTAACTCATTTCAGTTTAATAATAGAGTTTTTAGTAAACTGGTCTTCGAAATAGTAACAATATTTATTTAAAATATTCTTACTGGAGTTGGTGTATTTTACCGGGATTTTATGTCATAAGACAATACATCAAATTATTGAATATTCAATACCGGTTTCGATAACTTTATTATCTTCCTCAGTTGATCTAAGTGGACAAAACAAAAAAGAGAATACAATATAATGCAAAATTATTAAACTAATACGTGTACGTTACAAAAATATAATATAAAAGTAGACTTAGTCAATTGTATGATATTAGTTCTATGGAGATGCTGATGTTAAAATGTAGTTACAACTAATCTAATAATTAAATTTTTACAGTCAATAACATATTAAAAACATATTAAAAACACGATGTGGTAAATCACAGATGAGAATTATAAAAAAATATCACTGTTAAATATCAAAAACTTATAACATAAAAATCACAGCACATGCAAGAGTATGGCAAATCACAGAAGGACAAGTTGTAAGAAAGTGTTAATTCAAATTTCTATTAATTCGTGTGTGTTTACTATCATGAATACATTTAATAATGTGATCATAGCATCCATTTAAATTTGCCGCGTCTTGTATATTTATATTAAGGTCAAGGAGGGTAATAAGGCCCACCTAACACTTTTTATTTTTTTAAAATTTATACAATAACAATTTTGTTATAAATTTATTTTTAAATAATAATTTGAACATATTTTTATAATATAATAATTTATTACATATGTATTTGATAAACGAATCACTAAGTTATGCAATTAAAAAAATGTCTGCATCGGGCCTTATTTATAGAAAAGTCGTTAATTAAGGCCCATATAGCAAATATAAATTAGGGTATAAAAAAGCGTATAAAACACCGGAATATTGGTCTGATTGTTTTATTTTAAAATTATTTTGAAAAATTATGGCAAAACAATTATTTAATTCATGCAATTAGGGCAAATAAATTGAAAATTAGACAACAAAAATTATTAAATAATGGACAAATAAAAATAAGACAAACAATTATTTAATTCATGCAATTTGGACAAATAAATTCATCTTTGTCCTCCTTCGTCAGTCCAACACAGTCTTCGTGGACCCAAAGACGGCAATTTATGCAGCAACGCATGTCGGCCCAACGATTTTACACTGTGGGCCTTATTATCAGCTTGGCGGTTAAATGTTTACACCATAGTTTTATTGACTAATTTGTAGGTTATGAAAAATAAAATAATATAGAATGTACTATTATGTACTAGCAAGTTATTGCAATAAACATGCATGATATTTAAATAATGGCATATAAGTAAAAAACATACTTACAGTTAAATTCACTTACAGTAGAGAAGCAAACACCGCGCTGTTGTTGTTTACATGTGTATATCTCTATACATTAAAAAAAAACAAAGTACTGCCACCTGTTAATATATAGCAATAGCACATATTAATATACTGTGAACATGTGAATTCTGAATTTCACTGCTAGGGCGCCAAATTCAAAAGTGGGCCTTATTTCCGCCCGGGCCTTATTACCTTCCTTGACCTTATTGCTATTATATTTAATGTATACCATTTCTTTCATTAATATTTTATAATGATTGTCTTCTGAATCAAGTATTTTAAAATTTTCAAAGTCAAACATGTGGTCCTTTTCTGTAACATGGTTGGGGATAGGTAATTTTTTTGAATTTTTAATATCTTGTTGGTGTTGTTTTAGTCGGTTTCTACACATTGTTGTGTCTGACCCGTGAAAGTGCTTGAACAATATGTGAAAAACCGACTTGTGAAAAAATGACTCTTACTCGTGAAGGTTTTCGTTGGGTGATTTTTTACGATTTTAGTAAAGGCCTAACTCAACAACAACGCATAGATTCTCTTCATCAAACTTTTGGTAATGAAGCACCATCAGAAAAGACTGTTTACAATTGGTTTGTAGAATTTCGTCGTGTTCGTGCATCCGTCACTGATGAATCTCGTGAAGGTCGACCAAAATCGGTTGTGATTCAAACAAACATCGATGCTGTGCACAAAATAATTGATGAAGATCGGCATGTGACTTACCGTGAGATAAAGGTATCCTTTGGCATATCGTAGACTGCCATACCTTCGATATTGCATGAACACTTAGCTGTGAAAAAGATCTGTTCCCGATGGATTCCGCATAATTTAACCGAATCTCTAAAATAGGCTCGTGTTGATTGGTGTAAGGGATCCTAATAATATTACAATGTAGACGGTGTGCAAGTAAAACATATTTATTTCGCATAAGTTTTGCTTGCACTTCGACCAAATTGAGAAAGATAAATTAATACAGTAATGGCCAGTTTTACCATTGTTTAATAAATTTATTCGACGAATAAAGTTGACAATATCGTATCAATATAATTTTTTTATAAAGTCATTACCATTTCTGTCAAAAGAATGATGCGATATTGTTAACTTTATTTATTGAATAAATTTATTCGACATTGGTGAAATTGGACATACATTCTTTATAACATACAAACATGGGGTGACCAGGCAATGCGGGACGGAGCAAAAAAAAAAACAAAAGGTCCTCATCTCCCAAATCCAAGTGAAGAGCAAAAAAAAGGTCCTCACCCCCTAAATCCAAGTGAAGAGCAAAAAAAAGGTCCTCACCTCCCAAATCCAAATGAACATAAACAAAAAAGGTCCTCGCAAAAAAAAAATATAGTACTTTGTACTAAACTGGTACATTTACTTTTACAATTAGTTTTATAGCCACAACAAATTTTACTGTTAATGTAGCAAAAAAAAAAAAATCTTACTATACTATTTTAACAATACTCTTCTCTCCCTGAATACTCATTTTTATTCACCAACCCACTGGGTATTTGCCCAACTCACCTCACTGATTGGTACAGATTTAATTTTCAGAAATATTTTCTATTTAAAATTTCATTGAATACAATTGTTTTGAATTTTACAATATTTCCCGGAACAATACCTTAATTCTCAAATACAAGAAGATTCGTTTTCCGAACATTTTTGTAAAGATCTAATTTTTTCAATTCAATTTTTACAGTTGAATGAAAAGATAATAAATTTAAGCGAGTTTTTTCGAATTTACTTCAAATTGAGAATTTTATAACGTTTTAATACATTTAAAAAAAGTTTTCGTTCATTCTAAATATGTTTTTATATTATTCTCTGATTCTCCTGCTCGTATAATTCACGGTACGTTGCTAATTCCGTTATTCTTCTGTTACAGAATATCTCTTTCCTTGTCATTCTGCTCTACAGTTGGAGGATAGCAGTGAATATGAGAAAATCGGCAGACCTACAGGATGTATATTATGGTAAATATCTTTTCTTTTTAACATGAAGTATGATTTATGACACATTTCAAGGTTCTCAAGGAGAGGTACAAGACTACAGTTTACACTAAAGTCACTAGATTATATAAAGTAGCGCAACGGCGGCCATATTGGGGCTAAAAATGTCGCCAAAACAAATGATTTTCCGTGATTCCAACAGTACAAAAATAAGATACTAGTACTACCAAAATTTTTATTTTAAACATTGTAATCACGATTTTTTTAATCAAAGATGCACTATAACAAAATTGTGGTACAATTTCAATTATTTTTTTTATTTTTATTAAATAAAATGGATATAATATATAAATTTAAATGAAACTTAACCTTAAATATTCAAACCGCTGACAAGGGGGTTATTAAATTAGAGCGAGAAAGAGAGATGTGACAACGTAGACGCAAACTTAAGAACCTAAAAATTGCTGCTTTAGTTTGCTTAATAGGGGAATCAATGTTGCCAATCAAACCCTGGGGTCTGTCGGCTTCTTCAAAGGCTTGCGCTACTTTGTATAATCCAGTAAATTTAGTTCACGCAAGTTTTTTATACCAAATTATTAATCTATTATTTATGTATTAATAAAATTGGAGGATATATCTATTTTTTTTTCGGAATTTTTATTTTCGAAAGGATGTTTCCCAAAAACGAAATGCAATTAAGACCTTGTGTATAATTAAAATCTTAGGGTCCTAATTGACTTGTCAAAAAATTTTAAACATATTTTTTTTGGAAAATTGTCCATTTTTAGGGTTTTGTAGGTATGACCAAAAAAACCCTTATACCGTCATTTTGTCGTCTGTCTGTCTGTCTGTCTGTCTGTCTGTCTGTCTGTCTGTCTGTCTGTCTGTCGGTAAAAATTGTAGCCAAACGGCTAAACCTAGAGAGTTGAAATTTGGCATGCTTATACAACTCTTTGACCCGCATATAGGAAAAATACTAAAAAACATATCCCCCTAAAAATATAAACAAATATGTGCTCATCGAAAAAAAAAAATATTTGTTTAAAATTCTGAGTAGGGTATCAAATGAAAGCCCTTAGTACGTGGATTAACCATCAGAATTTTATTTTTGCAAAATAAATTATTTTGACGCGATTTTTGTCAAAATTGTGCAAAATAAAATTTGTCCCACATCCTGTAGCCCAGATGGTTTAAACTAAAAATCTGAAAAAATTCTGAGTAATGTACATTGGTGTTAACCGGAATAGTACAACAGGAAATTTTGATCAGATTATGTTTTCGGAAAGTAACGCATTTTTTGTGTTTTTAACTAAAATATGTTAAATATTTAATTCGCTATGTAACACAGTACATAAGTAAGTGCTCGTAGCGTAGTGCGTTTCGTCGTTTCTTTATAATTTGCAAACTAGAGTTCGATTCCTGTAAATTTTATTATTTTTTTTTGCATTTTTATTTTGTTTAAATTATTTTGTCAAAATCTTAGTTATATTTTGATAAATGTTGCATTTAATTTTTAAAAGCGTAAATTTAATAACCAGTGGGAAGTGTTGAAATTATAATTTAATTCTATATTTGAATGTATACGAAATCAGAGGGCGGGGCTTATGATTTAAGCAACCAATGGAAGCCATAGGCGCAATTTTCAAAATCGTAATGAACCTTGCTATATATAAAAAAAAATACAGCACCTATTTACAAACCTAAATAATGGTATTCGAATTAAAATTCATAAAAAAATATTTTGTCATAAAATTTGTTTTGGCATCCCAAATAATCATCATTCAGTTACTAAATACCTGCGAAACCCTGAAATGTGTGAAAATTCACACTTCACATCAATTTTTTAGTTTTAATTTATCAAAATTTTCAAAAAAATGTAATAAAATTAAAAAACTCAAAAAATTGTTTTGGTTTCAAAATAATGTCATTATTCAATTATGACCTCAAGATTTTAAAAATTTCAACCGCAGGTCTTTATCGCGTTTTGTTTTTGAGAAACGGCCATGCGTAATTGAAAATTTCTATAAATCACGCAATATTTGAATTTGTCATAATTTTAAAAAGATTATTTTTTTTTAGATTAAATAAACTACAAGGAATCCAAAAATTCTAACCTCAAGTCGTTTTCTCAAACCGTTTTTGTGTTTACAATTTTAACAATAGATGTAAATTATGACATTAAAAAAATTGGCATAATTTCAAAACGCATTAAACGATTAAATACTCAATTTTTTTATATACTCAATAGACTACGGATAATCCAAAATTTTCAACCGTAGGTCGCTATCTTTAACCGTTTTTGAGTTGTGCTTATTTTTATTACACAATTTTAACAAATAATAGTAAATTATGCCTTTGAAAAAAAATTTCGTAATTTCAAAACGCGTTAAACGATTAATGTATCATTTTCATTCTGGTGTTGGAAGCGTGGAACAAGAAATTCAACCAATAGGATCGCTCTATTTTGAAAAAAAACCGTACCATGGTGTCGTAGGCGCGGTGTCGCAAGTTCAGAAATTTCAACTCTAGCGCTGGCCGCACCGTCGAAACCATAGAAACAGATACATTTTTTCGGAATGGTGAGATCTTTAGCGAGACACTTATATTAATTTCCTAAAAAAAAAATTAAAATCGTAAATTGATGTAGCGAAATAGCGACTTTTACATTGTTGCCGGCAGTCATAAAGTTTATTATTATGGATTCGGTTTCAAATATCTGGTCTGCAGAAATGTCATGCAGTGGGTATACTAATAATACACCCCAAAGCAGGGGCCAACAGAATCTTCATTCTAAACTGTGATGTCAAGTAAAAAAGATTGTGTATTAAATTCTTTTCTTGTAATTGAAGTAACTGTCTGTGTTTTTTGTGTCTCCTTTTTTGCAACAAGTTAAAATAGTCTCCCTGTTGCCTTCTGTTTCTATGTACAGTGGGTGGCCAAATTATTAGGGACAGTGCAGATTTTCTGTAATTTTCAAATTAATTTAATGAGGAAATAAGTGGCTTTGGGTCTCGTATTTATTTTTATTCATTAGAGTGCTTTATTTAGAATATAAAACGACATAATTGCTTATTCATAATCATTTATTTTTGTACAAAAAGTGTTAATTTAAAAAATTAAGTAAAATCTTAATATTTTGTAATGCCATTCTTTGCTGCGATTGCGGCTTCCAGGCGTTTGGCATGCTTTCTATGCAGCCTTTTACGTTGTATCGGAGATTGGGGTTGTGATACCACTCTCTGATAAGGGTTTCTATAAATAGCCGCTTGGTGGTGATGATTTCTTTGGCGATCTCCCGCTTTTTAAAATAATAATGATACCAGCAACAAGAATATAGAAGAAAAATGATTTAAAAACAATTTATTTTCTCACAAAATGCATTTAAACTTGAAAATTACAGGGAGGGTGTGCTGTCCCTAATAATTTGGCCACCTACTGTATATATGAGACGTACCCACCATCGCTTTTCTTCATATCGCAATAAGTCTAAATATACATAAAAAAGAGCTAGACGTCTCTTTCGATTTGACGACATATTTAATGAAATTGAATAACCGTTTACTCCAAACAATTGTATAAACTTTTAGGTTAGATTTGGGTTAGATACAAATGTTGTCAAAACCGAAAACGCGCACTTATCACGCCTCCAACCCCACCATGAAATTCAAACTTGTAAATATAACACCACGCCTCTTACCCCTGTCGCGCCTTTTACCCTTTTCACACTAGAACTTTAAGATCGGATGTTAAAGTGAATGTGTCTTTAAACGCTAATGTGAAACCGTATGGCCTCGTCTAAATACAAGCGATGTTTAAGACAGAGATCTGTGTCTTAAACATCGTCCGCATTGCCAACATAATTTCTATTATAAAAAAATACTCTTTGAATTTGTGCTGTCAACATTTTATATTACCATAAACAAGAATACTGTATTATATCGACGTTATAAGAAGTTTATACTTATTGTCATAATAAAATTATTTCTTTTAATAATGTGTTTAATAAAATACAGAGCTACAATAATTGAGATAAAATGTATCGACTTACATGTTAATACAGGTGTAATATATTCTTTATTGTAGTGTCTTTATTGTAGAATGAAATAAAATATCCATATTTGTTTATAATAATTCAAAATGTGCGTCTGCGCAGATAGTTCAAAACTGGTAATTTCATGACGGTAACTTAAGGACAAAATTACTGTAGCTGATGACAGCACCGGAGATTTAAACATCAAGTGTGAAAGCAAACCGATGTTAAACATCGGTGAACTTTAAGTTTACTCGTCTTAAAGTTCTAGTGTGAAAAGGGTATTTGACACTACCATGAAAATGATGCATAAAGCCCCAAATTTATTATAGACTAGATAAACTACAAAGAATCCAAAAATTCTAGCCGTAGGTCGATTCTGAAAATGCTAAAATACTTTTATAAGATATCTATGTGTGCACTTTAAATGAAGTTTTGACAAAATGAAAAATGTTACTTGACCTAATACCATAGTTTTTAGAGAGTCTGTCTATTTTCCATATAATGCATAGTTTGAAAGTTGGCAAATTGAAAAACTTTGAGGTAATAAAAAATCACTAATGTAATTGTGTTTAAAATCATTGTTCAAACTTGAATAGTTGAGTGTTTAATTTTCGCATTAGCCTTGCGTTTCTTTTGTTTGAAAAATGGAAAAAAAATGTTTGTGGAAAGTTTGAAGTGATTATATGAAATTTTCTGTTAATTTAATATTATTGCACTTGCAGACCACTAGCATCAAGTATGACCTACATTCATAAACTTTTAAACTTATTTGCCTTCATCTTAGAAAAATGACTTTAATGTATTTGGCTGTCAAGGGACTGGGCTGAACGCCAATAAAATGAATGTTTTATTTGCAGGAGTTCAAATTGCGTATTGTGCCATTATTGGTTCTCATCTCTTCATGATTGTGCTGAGCATAGTGCTGCTTCTTGGTATTTATAAGGTAAGTTTTTATTTATGTTCCTCTATAAAATCCTAACTGACTCACTGACCGAGATAATCAACGCCCAGCACAAACCCCTGGTCTTAGAAACACGTATTTCGGGGAATATATTCCTTCCTAGACGAAGCACCCATTGAAAAGGGATTTTTCGAAGTTCGACTCCTAAAGGGTGTGAAATATGTTTTCACTGATTCCTTAATATACGAGGTATGTAAATTAACTAACCGGACTGATTCTTTTAAAAAAATTATTCGAATAGTATTACAATTCAATTTTGTCTCCCTCAAAATAACTTCCTTGGGAAGCCATACAGCGCTGGAGACGGTTCTTCCAATCCTCATAGCAGTGCTGGAACTCGAATACTGGAATAACTTTCAGTTGGTCTATTACGGACGTTTGAATGTTTTCGAGTGTCCCAAAATGACATCCCTTGAGGTGATTTTTCAATCTTGGGAATAGGAAAAAGTCACAAAGACTCAAGTCAGGCGAATAAGGAGACTGAGGAGCCACAGGAATGTTTTTACTGGCTAATAACTCGTTTATTGAAATTGCAGATTTTTCTCATCCCCAATTCATTGGTCAAAATCTGATTAACGATAGTGTGAGTCAAATTCAACTTTTCCCCGATCATTCTGACAGTCAACCGACGATCTGAATGCACAATATCCTGGATTCTGTCGACATTTTTATCGCTTCTTAAAGATGAAAGCCTTCCGCTGCGTGATTCATCTTCAAACAACTCTCTTCCTTCTGAAAATGCCTTAAACCACCAATAAACCTGGGTCCTTGACAAAACATTGTCTCCGTAGGCCTGCTGAAGTTTTTCAAAAGTTTCCGTTGCACTGTACTCAAGTCTGAAACAAAACCTGATAGCACACCGTTGCTCAAAATGAATGTCACTCATTTTTAGAACGCACTAGAAAAAACTGTTTCACGAAAAAAATCGCTATGGACAACAAAAATACTCTAGCGAGTTCAAACTCTTATTGAAGGCGTAAAGTCGGTTTACGGTAACTATGAAATGATGTCACACTTGGTTAATTTAAGTACCAACGTTATGATATGTTTTAATCAACATCAATCCATAACTCAGTTAGTACATTTATTTATTTAATTTTGGTACATTTTTTCAATGTTGCCGGTTTGAAATTGGATTGTTCAATCGTTATTTGTCAGGTTGACATTTAGGTATTTAGAAGTTGTTCGATATAACCTAACTTTTTTTGACAGTTTACGAATTGGCAACAAGGTGAGTTTTTCAACTGTGACGTCATTTCATAGTTACGGTAAATGGAGTTTATCACATGTTCAACTGCTGCATAGTCCCGCGTCGCAAATGTTTCCAGATAAAACGCTATGTTGCCAGTCCGGTTATTTAATTTACACACCTCATATACTACAAAGCATCCAGTCACTATTCAAAAGGGTGATCCAATTTGGACTCTAGGATTTGTTTTTTGAATAAAAGACAACATATTGGAAAAATCCGAATTTTATTGTTATTAGCGTAAATTACAGACTTGGCAATTATTTATGAAATATGATGTCGGCCAAATGCCCTCCACGACTCCGCTGACTTGATACCATTCTTTTAGCGAAATTTTCCGTAATCGTTTCCAATAAATGCGTTTCGATTTCAGCAATTGCACATCTGATGTTCTCTTTTAGTTCTGGAATCGTAGCAGGCTTGTCGACATAGACCCTTTTCTTCAAATAGCCCCAGAGAAAAAAGTTTAATGGGGTTAGATCGCAAGACCTCGCTGGCCAATTGATGTCGCCTCTCTGAGAGACAACATGACTGGGAAATTTGGTTTGAAGTAAAGTGAGTGTTTCACGTGCTGTGTGACATGTGGCTCCATCCTGTTGAAACCACATGTCATTTAAGTTCTAATCGTTGGTCTCATTGAAACAAAAGTTGTTTAGTATCTCCCGATAGCGTACACCATTGAGAGTAACAGCGTTACCAGCTTCGTCCTCAAAAAAGTACGGGCCAATGATTCCTCCAACCCATAATGCACACCAAACAGTGCATTTTTGTGGATGCATTGGTTTTTCTTGAATTGCATGTGGATTTTCACTACCCCAGATGCGACAATTTTGGCAATTAACAAACCCAATCAAAAAAAAAAATGAGTTTCATCGCTACATATTATATTTTTGCAGAAATCAGCTTCTTTGTTTCCTAAAACCCAGTTCACAAATGTACGGCGTTTCTGGTGGCCCGCTGCTTTTAGCTCTTGCGTCAGTTGAATTTTATACGCCTTTAAATGCAGGTCTTTTTTTTAATTCGTTGAGTAGTGCCATATGAAAGTTTCAATTGCTGTGAACGGTGACGGATTGACGTGCTTGGTTCTTCTTGCACACTATCACTTATACGAGCAATATTTTCATCTGAACGACCTCTGCATTGATAGCGAACTCTTGGTGTATCAATAAGCATACCACTTGTTTCAAATATTTGCAGTATTTCACGAATTGCACGCTCACTTGGAACATTACTCCATCCAAGTGGTCGAAGTTTTCTTCGCGTAATCGTAACTGATCGTCTGTTTTCATAATAAACTTGCACGATATTTATGCGTTGCTGTACAGTATACGGCGCCATGATGAATTTGCAATGTGTTTAGATACCAACTGTAAAAATGCAAACTTCCAACAATCACTGAACGAAAATGGCGCGCAATTCAAATCCCGGAGTCCAATTTGGATCACCCTTTATAATGTGTCACCCCACCGCTAGGCGAAATCTTTACATAATGCTTCTGACTTTGAGTGCCACGTTAGTTCAATCTCTTTATAAAAAATCCGATTGTAGCATTATTTATATAGATAAAAAGACAGCAGTTTATCAGATATGAATCGCATATCCCACCTTTGATTTGGGTCGAATTGTGATTGGCGGAAACCGGCATAAATATTAAACAGCAATCACTAATGGAATTAACCTAATTAAAATGCATGAAATTAAAAATAGTGTAGAAATGACAGGGTGTTCGGGTGTTCGTGTGTCCGTGTGTTCGTGTGCGTAATAAACAATAGTCGTGATTTTAATGAAACCCCAATAGTTCATTATAACTTCCAAATTTCAGTTGACAATGATCACGCTGCGGTTTATTCCGGATGTAAAATTTCAGTTTTGTAATTACAATATTTTGAACAGCAAATTTTAACTACATGTACACAAATGTATTGTTAATCAGTGACTCTCAAAATGTTAATATTAGTTAAAATACACAATCGACAAACTTTTACATTTGTAGCCAGTGATGGCACACTAATTTATGAACAACCAATTTCCATAATGAGAAGGAAAGACATGGGTGGATTCAGGGAAAGGATCCCCATGGGAAATTTGAAAAAAGAGGAGTGGGGCTTATGAAATTTTAATTTTTCTGTTCAATCTATTTAACCCCCCCTCAAAAAACAATTGATGGAAGAGGTAAATAAATAACTATAACTCGGGCGGTTTACGGAAACCGCCTTAAATTTCAAAAACCGATTTACGGAAAGCAACGTATTATCTTTATTTTCTTAAAAGCGAGAGGCGTAAATGTTCTGCCTCTCTTCTAACTTTTATAATAGAGCAATAGGTTACCTCTTTAAGAGCAGAGAAAATAATACAGATAACGTATGTTTCATACAAAACTAACAATCTTGTCTAATGTAAAAGAGTAAACTTAAAAACTGATATGAATTGTGAATTTACACTCATTTCAGGGTTTTGTAGGTATTTAATAAGTGTAAGAAGTCAACAGAATGCTGGATGTCTAGGACAATATTTTTTTCTATAATCACATCAAAAACAATATGTTTTTGATAATAATTTTTACTCGTTATTTGAGTTCTAAGAGCTTTCATATCAACATGGTTTTAGAGAAAATCATTCTACAATGACAGCCATTGGTTCATTTATGAAATATATTACGGATGGTTTGGATAGGGGCGAAACCTCTGTTGGTGTCTTCTGTGATCTTAGTCGAGCATTCGACTGCGTTAAGGATTCCACACACCAAAGCGGCCGCGGTGGCGGCCACGGTGGCGATAATGGAGCGGCCTAACGCAACCTATACAATACAATGAGACCACGCACATACAAGCGTTCCGCTATCTGAGAACGGCGCCGAATGCAGCGTTCAGTCTGGCGATCACCAAACACTGGCGGCCAAACTCGACAAGTTGCGTTAGGCCGCGCGATATTCATTGTTTATATACCACAGAGTGAATATATTTAAGAAAATAATGTCGAAAATAGATAATTTAACAGAAAAAATCATAGATTAGTAAAGGATCATTTAATTTTGTATGACTTAGCACATCCTGATTACAAGAATATTAGGAAAATAAATAAAGTGTGGGACGAAATAGGAAAAGTTTTGGAAATTGATAGTAAAGTCTGTTCCAAACGATTAGGCGGAACTAGATTTTGCAATCTAGTTACTTTCATCGTTTAAATAATGCTTTTCAGCCGTTTTGTTTAAGCTTTGTAAATCATACTTGCAACAAACATTTTTTGGTTAAGGTTAATATCATTTTAAAATGTCATTTTCTTTATATTTTGATTTTTTGTGTCATTCTTAATACAAATATCCCATTTATTTATTTTTTGTCATTAAAATATGTAAGAAAATTAATTTAAGTTTGACATATGTCATTCGTTTCCATGGTTTCATTGTTGGAATTTTAAATTTTAACATTCCAAAGGGGAAAAATGAAATAACCCAAGCAAGGTCCAATATTATCATACAACTATATACCGTGATTCACTAACTGATCGCTACCGCTACCGCCACTCCCACCGCGTTAGTGTGAGGAGACCTGATCGCTACCGTGGCCGCCACCGTGGCCGCCACCGCGGCCGCTTTGGTGTGTGGAATCCTTTACTCATGACATTTTACTAATAAAATTAAATAAATATGGAATTCGTGGTGTCGTTGCAGACTGGTTTACTTCATACCTCACAAATAGATTCCAGTTTGTACAGCTGTCTTTCAAAGATGGAAAAGGAAATATAAGAGATGAAAAGTCAGGTCTTCTTCCCATTAATCTCGGTGTTCCCCAGGGATCTGTCTTAGACCCCATTCTATTCCTACTATTCATAAATGATATTAATTATTACATAAATTATCATCTTACTATGTTCGCCGACGATACATCCGTTGTTCTCTGAGGCAAAAATAACGCAGAAATAAATGAAAAAATAATCCCTCTTATACATGAACTTAAAAACTGGTTCCTGTTTAATAAATTATACTTAAATGCCTCCAAAACTAACTATATGACCTTTAGAACTTTGCAAAGTAATAATCAAATCAATTTAAATATTAAAATAAATAATAAATATCTAAAATCAGAAAATGAAACAAAATTTTTAGGCCTGTACATAGATGAACATTTAAGTTGGAAAGCCCACTGTCAAAAACTAATAAAATCATTAAATTCAGCTCACTTTCAAATAAAAAATAAAAAAAATATTGTAGGTCATGAGACCATTATTAAATTTTATTATGCACAATTTTATAGTAGGCTTAAGTATGGAATATGCTTCTGGGGATCATCAACTGTGGCAGATGACGTATTTATTTTCCAGAAAAGAATAATATGTTGTATAGCAAACAAAAGACACACTGAAACATGCAGACCTCTTTTTATAAAATACAAATTATTAACAGTTCCTGGTATTTACATCTTAGTGCTGCTGGTCTATGTATTTAAAAATCAAATATACATTGCTCGCCATTTGAACCAGCATTCATATAACACCAGAGGAAAAGATTGTTTCAGAACTCCAGCAAACATGCTGGAACTGACAAAAAAAATCACCAAAAACTTTTGCTATTAAATTATTTAATTCACTGCCATTCCATGTCAGAAATGAAGCGCAGTTTGCTGTATTTAAGCGGAAGATTAAGGTATTTCTTATAGAGCATTGTGTATACTCAATGAATGAATTTTTGAAATTTTGTAAGCACTAGTAATACGGTTGAAACATTGATTTTGGGTAATTTATGTATGATTTTGTTGTTTTATTAATTGCATAACTTGTTTTACTGATCAAGATCTGTGTAAAATTGTAAATTAATGTACTGACATATCCTTCATGCAGTCCTGTATTTAAAGGATTAATAAATATTATTATTATTATTATTATTTAATTTTTTCAACTAAATCTAAATAGCCTGCGAAAATTTTGTCACAATAAAATTTAAATTAAAAAATCGCAGCCTTTTGTCTGCATTTGCTTCGTATCTTCTTCAATTATAAGTCTTCATTAAATTAATAAGAAATATATTTTTTTCAATTTTAGAAACGTTTTTGTCACCTCTTCTTTTTCTAATATTAATTAAAATCACTCTAACTTTACACAATCTATAAAAGTTATACAAGCAAATAAGTTCACGACAGACTGTGTAGGCTGTACGCTGTACACTGGGTAGGCTGTACGCAGTACACTTAAGTAGGATGTGACGTCTCACGTGGTTTTCGCGCGCTACATACATTAATGATTTTTTAAGCCTTCAATATAAAAAAAAATTCAAAACTGTTCTTTATGTTATATGCAACAAGAGGGATATAATAAAAAATAAAAAAAAATCATGCCTATCCCCTATTTTATGAATTAAAAAAAATTGATTAATTAAACAGTTTAGGTAACACTTGTATATTTTTCTAATCAATAACTGGCAAATAATTTACATTATTTGTTTCCTGTCAAAATTTAAATTATCGGATCTTTACAGATATTTTAATTAAAATATATTCATTAATTATATTTTAATTGTTTATGAATTGCTGACCAGAACTCTCCGACCAACTTCAACATTCCAGAAAAATGTTACGATCAGAAAATATTGAAAATATAAATTACTTGCAAAAAATTAATAGAATTGATTTTAATTGCACCTTTCATACGCACACGAGTAGGGTTTCTTCTTATTAATTTTTTCCCGAGAATTTGTAATTTTATGTTTCTCGAATCCCTAGATCAAGGTTCGGGGAACATTTTATCCATTACCCAGAAATATATTTCTATACACCGACATAACCCCTTTGGTTGTTAAAAAATAATAGATTATTTACATTGAAGGATTTATTGAATTCTTTAGAATTTACATATTACCCAGCAAACATTTAACTAACGGCCGAACGCCGGCAAACTGCTTTTACTGCTGGCACCAAAAGTAAGTGCAACGCCAGTATTAATAATGTACCCAGCAAACATTGAACTAACGGCCGAATGCCGGCAAACTGCTTTTACGCTGGTACATTGCTGGCACCAAAAGTAAGTGCAACGCCAGTATTAATAATGTACTTCACATTTGTATTTCGCACTCCGCCTATACGAAGTACTTTACCAGCATTTTATAAGCATTCCTTATTTGTATTAATCCAAGATTATTTCTAGCGGGCCAGTGCTTATGTTTATAACTTTTTTTGAATGTAATAATTTGAAAAGTCTGATCGTTCTTAGTCATAAAACACCCTAATGGCGTGGCCTTCGAGGGTCGGTACAAGTGATATTCTGTGAGTACAAGTTGGGACGTGTTGGTGAACAGTTTATCAAGTGTATTTGAGTACGTTGTGTATTTGAATAGTTATTGATTGTGAGCATTATACAGTTTTTTATTGTGATTTGTGTGTGTTTTGTTAGATTTAAGGACGTAGTTTACACAAACTTTTTCATATTAAATTGTTTAATTTTTAGTTTAGTTCAATCATAGTTTTTTTCATGTAATAAAATTTTCAATTATTAATAAATCTGATACAAGATTATAAATATGTCATTTAAAAAATATAATTTGTCATATTTCATTTTGAATAGTGACATCTTAAATATTTTGTAAATATAATACCAACCTAAAATAATACAAACTTAATCCAAAACTGTAAAGCTTTTTTCACAATATAACCAAGTTTCTAAAAGTCAGTAATACACTATAAAAATCACCAAAATAACCAGATCTAGTTTGTTCTTACAAAAGTGAACAGCTTATAGCATTAATGCTTATAAAATTTGATTATTGAATTTATTTTAACAAGTATGATTTCTTTAGGTTGGCACTCTTCAAGTCAGGCGGGAAAGATGTGGTACATAATATATGTGGTCCGTAGGCCTGCTGAAGTTTTTCAAAAGTTTCCGTTGCACTGTACTCAAGTCTGAAACAAAACCTGATAGCACACCGTTGCTCAAAATGAATGTCACTCATTTTTAGAACGCACTAGAAAAAACTGTTTCACGAAAAAAATCGCTATGGACAACAAAAATACTCTAGCGAGTTCAAACTCTTATTGAAGGCGTAAAGTCGGTTTACGGTAACTATGAAATGATGTCACACTTGGTTAATTTAAGTACCAACGTTATGATATGTTTTAATCAACATCAATCCATAACTCAGTTAGTACATTTATTTATTTAATTTTGGTACATTTTTTCAATGTTGCCGGTTTGAAATTGGATTGTTCAATCGTTATTTGTCAGGTTGACATTTAGGTATTTAGAAGTTGTTCGATATAACCTAACTTTTTTTGACAGTTTACGAATTGGCAACAAGGCGAGTTTTTCAACTGTGACGTCATTTCATAGTTATCGTAAATGGACTTTATCTATTAATATCTCAGTACCCCCAAGAATTTCTTTTTTGGCCCATTTGGGGTAATTTACCCCTGTTCCCCAACCCCATCCCTAGATGAATTGGGGGACTCACGTGATAAAGCAACGTCCAACGATGTGCCATTTCTTTCCGTTAACTGTATATACCAGCCTGTTAAGATTCTATTTCGAAACCTGGCGTCATTTATAACATCAGTATTTAATGGAATTAATGTGGGAGTTGGGGCAAATCTCCTGGTCTCCCCGTACTATCCAGGAGCGCCTTAGACCTTCCTCCACGGTGGGGATTACTCATCAGGGCCTGATGAAACCTTCACCCACTCACTTGGTGACCCCTGCTTGCCCTACTCGGGAATACGTGAAAATGATGATTTTTTTTATCCGAATACTTTCTCTTCTTGACACTATACATATGAAAGTAAAAAAAGAAATCAAACATAGACATAAAAATAAAAAGAATAATAAAAAACTTTTTTACATAAGCGAGTAAAATGTTTTGAACAGTAAGCAAGTGTTTTACGGAGATCCTGAATTTCGCCCTGGCGTCCTGGAGTTGTGGAGTATCGGGGAATATCCGAGTTGTGTGTGTCGTGCTCGAACATAAAAACTTTGATCTAACCAAACCCGTGAGAGAGAGTTCTCGTACTCGTTAAAGATGCATTTTTTTGTGTTGGAATCAATACGGAAAACTTCTGAGAAAACCCGGAATAAAAATTTATTTTTATCTAAAACAAATCCTTTGAATCTTGTTTTATTCTTTTAGTAGTTTATACGTTTCTTTCCTTCTTCCGACAAGCAGTTTATTCATGAACTAGTTGAAAGAAATGTGTCCGCTTATTGAAACATTTCTTACTCAGTTATAAAGTACGTGGACTATTCATACATGATTGTTGGTCAATTTTGCTGTCACTGACGGAAAAACTCATGCGGAACCTCTAATATGTCGTCACCCTAGAATTGGTTTGGTTAATATCCAATTTTTACCAAAAATGAGTTGATGTAAAATAATTTAATTTCAGAATAGGTTTTTACAAAATTCACCTTAAAATATACACATCGGAAAAGTCTATGAATATTGAAAAAAATATGAAAATATATTGCTTATTGTACATTTAATGTTGTATTTTCAATTAAAGTAGGCAATTATGAGTGGTTGGCTATGGAAAACAAGTAAAAACAATAACCAACAAGACAAAACAAATACAAATTTGACAAATTTTATTCAGTACATGATCCGTAGGTTGATCACATATTTCATTTTAATTCGATTTATATTAATAATTGCAGTGTTTTTAAATAATGGTATTCTTTTTAGGGTTTTGTAGGTATGACCAAAAAATCCTTATACCGTCATTTTGTCGTCTGTCTGTCTGTCTGTCTGTCTGTCTGTCTGTCTGTCTGTATGTCTGTCTGTCTGTCTGTCTGTCTGTATGTCTGTCTGTCTGTCTGTCAGTCTATCTGTCTGTCTGTCTGCCTGTCTGTCTGTCTGTCTGTCTGTCTGTCTGTCTGTCTGTCTGTCTGTCTGTCTGTCTGTCTGTCTGTCTGTCTGTCTGTCTGTCTGTCTGTCTGTCTGCTTGTCTGTCTGTCTGTCTGTCTGTCTGTCTGTCTGTCTGTCTGTCTGCCTGTCTGTCTGTTCGGTACAAATTGTAGCCAAACGGCTAAACCTAGAGAGTTGAAATTTGGCATGCTTATACAACTCTTTAACCCGCACATAGGAAAAATACTAAAACATCTAACAAACATATCCCCATAAAAATATAAACAAATATGTGCTCATCGAAAAAAAAATATTTTTTTTTTAATTCTGTGTAGGGTATCAAATGAAAGCCCTTAGTAAGTAGATTAACGACCAAAATGTTATTTTTGGAAAATAAATTATTTTGATTTTTGCCAAAATTGTTCAAAAAATTTTTTGTCCCACACCCAGATGGTTTAAACTAAAAATCTGAAAAAATTGTAAGTCATGTACATTGGTGTGAACCGGAATAGTACAACAGGAATTTTTGATCAGATTATGTTTTCGGAAAATAACGCATGTTTTATGTTTTTAACTAAAATATGTTAAATATTTAATTCGCTATGTAACACAGTAGATAAGTAAGCGTTCGTTGCGTAGTGCGTTTCGTAATTGCTTTGTAATTTGCAAACAATTTATTTTTTAATGCAACATGTTCTATGTCATTACCATGGATACAGTTTTTGACAACAATATATATATATATATATATATTTATTTAATGGCCTTTGCTGCTGTGGCAATTAGCCAGGACAATTTTTATTTGAGAAAATGTCCATGCCTGAACGGGATTCGAACCCGAGACCTTCGCAACGCAGAGCACATGTGTTACCACTACGCTACGCCGGTCGGCAAACAGCACTATAAAACGTGTTCATTTTCATTTGCAACATAGAAAACACCATATTTACTAGCAAAATCAAAATATAATAAATAAAAATACAAATAAAAAAAAATAAAAATAAATAAATAACTAATAAAAACTTATAATAAATGTTCAAAAGTTTCTCCATTTACTTGCATACAAAATGTTAAGCGATCATAAAAATGATTCAAAACATTCAGCAATTGCTCTTGAGGTATATTGTTGGATGCTTGAACAATTTTGTCTTGCAGTTCAGCAACATCCCTAAGTTCTCCATTATATACTTTGGCCTTTAAATATCCCCAATAAAAAAAAACATTGAATGCCAAATCCGGAGACCTCGCTGGCCAATTCATCGACCCTCCTCTTCCAATCCAGTTATTTGGGAAAGTTCTATGTAAATGTTCTTTAACTATTCTAGAATAATGGACTTGTGCGCCATCATGTTGAAACCATACTTGTCCATTAATTTTCAGGTTTCGCAACGCAGGTAATATTTGGTTTTGCAAAAGGGCTAGACATTTTGCGGCATTAAGGTTACCGTTAATAAAAAAAGGCCCTATAATATTGGTTCCTATTTTCCCTGCCCAAACAATTAATTTTTGCGGCCTTTGAGTTCGGGAGGAATGAAACAAATGTAAATTTTCTCGACTCCAGTACCTAATTTTTTTTAGAGTAAACGTTGCTTCGTCAGTAAATAAAATACTTTGAAACATTGTTGGGTCGGAATTAATTTTTTCAAACATTTCAAAACCAAAATCCATACGTACTGCTGCGCCTCTTTCTAACAATTCTTGATAATTTTGAAATTTGTATGATCAAAACTTTTATTTTTTTAAGAAGTTAAAATAGATCCAATACTGACACCAACGGTTTGTGCAATTGATCTTAAAGTATTTTGATTGTTTTCTTCCACTTGTAATAATATTTCCAACTGCTTCTCTTCTGTAAGCACGTGGGATGTTGTTCTTTTTTTTATTATGTTTTGACTTAAGACATCCTTCGCTATGAAATTTATTAACTAGTCTTGAAATTGTAGAGTGATTTGGTATTGGCCGATCTGGATAAGTTGCACTAAATACAGCAGAAACTTCTCTTAAACTCATTTGGGAGTTATACCAAGTTACCACATTATTTTTTCTTCATCTGTATACATGTTGATTAATTTTTAAATCAGCAATGAGCAAAAGTATACACACTAATGTTGCAAATGAAAATGAACACGATTTATATTGCTGTCAAAAACTGTATCCATGGTAATGACATTGTACATGTTGCATTAAAAAATTCACGGTATGTAAAAGAGTGGTGTAGAATACAGAAAGGATTATTTTCTGTTCTACTTGAAATTTAAATATCTCACTTATCATTATTTATGATTTACATTCATGCCAGGACTAAGATGCGAATCCAGGAACTTGATAAAATAAGCTGTTAAATTTAGTAACCCTCGAATGGACGATATTTCAAACAAATTATCTACAGTTTGTCATTTTTATGAGCAAAATTCTTTAAAACTCCAGTAAACCCGTGTCCAATAGACGTAAATATTTAAAAAAGAACTCAATTTAATCTGTTAAGAAGGCATAAGCGATACACCGTATCAGCGGCAGTGATTTTAAAAGGGCAACCGCTCGTAACATAAATCTATCCGGGATCCGGCAGATGGTAGGTGTTTCCACCATCTACCTTCTACCTTCCACCTTCTGTCCCGACATATGTAGGTGAGAGTGGAAAACAGGAAGCTGTTCCCTAATATATTTCCCTTAAAACCCGAGATATTTTCACTCTCGGAGAGGAAAAACGTGACGTCCACCGCAATCTTGACGAACACCTCAGATTATAAGGGTTTGCTGAAAAACTTATTTCGCTTTTTAATATGTTTGGGATTTATTTAAATAGGTACTTTCGAAAAAGGTTACAAAAGTTTTTACTGTTACATGTGTATTAACTGAGAAAGATTTTTTTATCAAATTTGTGTTTTTACCGACCGCCAACATATATAAGGGAGGTATTGTGATCATACTGATTTTGACATTTCTAGATTTTGCAGGATCTCCACGAATTGAGGTCCATACATATTGTTTTGACTATTTTTAGCATGATGTCTGTCGGTCTGTCTATCCGTCTGTTTGTCTGTCTGTTGTCTGTCTGTCTGTCTGTCTGTCTGTCCGTCCGTCTGTCTGTGTACATGTGTAGAGCAAATTCGGCCAAAAGGATTCTTATAAAACTTCATATTTAAGTTTGGTTAAGTATTAATTTTTTGGGTATCGATCTAATAAAACTAAGTTTTTTTCTTGTCAAATAGTTAAAACATATTTTATTTGACTAGTTTCGATTCTCTCTGAATCATTTTCAAAGCTTGTAAATATAAAAAATATATAAAAACTAGGTTATTACCCGTCAACAATGACGGATTTATAATATAAAAATTTCAATTGTTTGTATGTGTATTTGGTTTTATTTTTTAACGTATCCTAATTTCGTCGCCAGTCTGCGAACAATGGGACAGGATATCACCAGTTAGCTAATCACGAGAGAGGGCGTCACCTGTCAGCCAATCAAGAAACAGGGTGTCCCCAGTTAGCCAATCACGAGAACTTTAGAAAAATTGACGTCATAATGTTACCGACACTACATACAGACACTTGCTAATTATATAGTTAGATTATTTATTCATGAACTTTTTAAGATGAGAAGACGATTCATTTTTACTTAGTACATTACATTTATATTGTTAAAACTAAAAATAATTTGAGACGTTAATTTATACCTACGAAACCCTAGACATTACTATATGTAATTATATTCGTAGATACTTAGAGAATAAATCTGCAAAATATTGTTCATATCGGTTAAAAGATATAGGCTTGTCTAGAGTTTCTCGTTTATGCCTACGAAACCCAAAACATTTATATATAAAATTTTATCCGCAGTTTCTTAGAGAATAAATCTGCAAAATATTGTTCATATCGGTCAAAGGAAACAGGAGTATCTACAGTCTCTTGTTTATGGCTACGAAACCCTAGACACTTATTTATGTAATTATATTTGTAGATTCTTAGAGAATAGATGTGCAAAATATTGTTCATATCGGTCAAAGGAAACAGGAGTATCTACAGTCTCTTGTTTATGGCTACGAAACCCTAGACACTTATTTATGTAATTATATTTGTAGATTCTTAGAGAATAGATGTGCAAAATATTGTTCATATCGGTCAAAGGAAACAGGAGTATTTATAGTCTCTTGTTTATGGCTACGAAACCCTAAGCATTTATGTATGTAATTATATTTGTAGATTCTTAGAGAATAAATCTGCAAAATATTGTTTATATCGGTCAAAGGAAACAGGAGTATCTAGAGTTTCTTGTCTACAAAAATCTAGACATTTATGCATATAATTATATTTGTAGATTCTTAGAAAATAAATCTGAAAAATACTGTTCATATCGGTCAAAGAATATCGGAGTACCCTAGGGTTTCTTGTTTAGGCCCACGAAACCCTATACATTTCTATAGGTTATTTTATCCGCAGATTTTTAAATAACAAATCTGCAAAATATTTTTCATATCGATCAAAGAATATAGAAGTGTCTACAATTTCTTATTTATGCCTACGAAACTCTAGATATTTCTATACGATGTTTTATCCGCAGATTTTTAGAGAATAAATTTGCAAAATGTTTTTCATATCGATCAAAGAATATAGGAGTGTCTAGAGTTTCTTATTTATATCTACGAAACCCTAGATATTTTTGTATGTTATTTTATCCGCAGATTCTTAGAGAATAAATCTGCAAAATATTGTTCATATCGGTCAAAGGATATAGGAGTCTCTTGTTTATGCCTACGAAACCCTATACATTTATGTATGTAATTATATTTGTAAATTCTTAGAGAATATATCTGCAAAATATTGTTCATATTGGTCAAAGCATATAGTAGTGTCTAGAGTTTCTTGTTTATGCCTACGAAACCCTAGACATTTCTGTAAATAATTATATTTGTAGATTCTAAGAAAATAAATCTGCAAAATATTATTCATATTGGTCGAAGGATATAGCAGTGTATATAGTTTCTTGTTTATTACTACGAAACCCTATACATTTCTATATGTTGTTTTATTTGCAGTTTCTTAGAGAATAAATCTGCAAAATATTGTTGATACCAGTCAAATGATATAGGAGTATCTAGAGTTTCTTGTTTATGCCTACGAAATGCTACAAATTTCTATATGTAATTATATTCGTAGATTCTTAGAGAATAAATCTGCAAAATACCTGCCAATCATGTCAAACTGGGAACACCCTGTTTCCCAGTTAGCCAATCACGAGAACCTTAGGAAAAATGACGTCACAGTGTTACATAATCACTAACCACGGTAGCTAATTATATAAGTACGATTGTTAATAAAATGTTGAAAAAATAAATAGATAAATAGTTAAAAAATAAAATCAATAGTTAAAATACACATTGAAAATATTTCAATTTAACGGACATTTTTATTTAAATGTTCCTACTTGTTTAGACAGTTAAGTGTGCATATCGATTGATTTTTCATATTTAAGCTTTTAACATCAATGGTACGAGTTGATCAACTTTTGGTAAAAATCGGCTGACTAGAAATGGGAGTTTACTCTTGTCGATTTTTCCGAATATTTAGCAACAGAAAAATATTTCGAAAAAATTAATTTAATAAAAGTTACTATAAAAGCAATAACTAACAACTTTTATTTGAGACATTTTTTAATAAAACGAAAAATTTTTGAATAATTTTTCGATATTTTTCCGTGTATCTATTTTTTCATACTTATATGTAACGTTTCCATGATTATGATAAATATTATCTCCGTTAGAAAATATTAGGCCAAGTTATTTCTACTCTGCTGCTAGAATGTATTTTATGCAAGTGATTTGTGATGGCGGTCGGTCCTGTGGTGGCCACAACTGATTTTTTTTTTACAGCAAACCTTCTGACCTGCACAATAATGTCTAACAACCTATTACACGCGTTGTGGTGATTGCACACAACAATATTTGTTGACAAGCAGACAATTTTAAAACCAAATTATTTTTATTTTTATTTATTTACTAATAGCAGCATACCTGCAGCTTAGTTAAAAATATACCTACGGTGACCAGTGTTGTAAGGTATCTTGTTACAAATATCTATTTGGTTGTTACATAAGTCCATTCGTTTTTTCTTTTTTCACCTTTTATTCAATAAAATAAACATTCTAAAAAAATACTTTTATTATCAATTGTACTATCCATTATTTTCTATTACTTTGGACAAACGCTCAGGCAATTTCGTAATGCCATCTCTCCAGAAGGTTCCGTCTTTGCTCTCGAAAAATCTGTAGAGGTGAATTTTGATATCGTCCAAAGGGGAATTTTGTATAGAGTGAAACAAATGGTAGTCGGAGCATATGGCCCAGACATCGCACCATCCGACTACCATTTGTTCTGCTTTTCTAAAAAATTCCCTAAACGGAGAAAATGTCGCATTTGTGGACGATATTAAAATTTACCTGGACAGATTTTTCAATAGCAAAGACGGAACCTTCTGGAGAGAAAGGTTAAGGACCGCTGATTTTAAGTACAGAAATTTAGTTTTAGAATCACTGAGCATCGTAGAAGCTAAGGAATTGGATGGATACTACTGCTTGAAATTTCGTTGTAGATGATTTTATGAGCAAAATGTTACATTTATTTCAAATAGAAGAAATTTGAACATTGGAAATAATGAATTTAATTTAATTCACCATCATTTAATGAATGATGTCAATAATTATGAAACCAAATTTGTCAGTTTTATTTTTTAGGATCTTGCAAAAGTCATGGTTAATAAAACAATTAAGTATAGTATCACTTATATCAAGTCACTATTTACCCTCTCTATGTACTATGGTCTATTTCAAAGTAGAAAAAAGTAGATAGCGCTGCGAACCGAGTGCGATTTACACTGATCAAATACAGTATAGCGGGAAATTTAAAATGTTACAACTAGGGCATGGGCGTAGCAACTGGGTTAGCAAGTGATTTTTTTTAATATAAAAAAGGTTAATAAGATATTGAAATAAACAAGGCAGATAATACACTTACGTTATTTATACGACATAAATTCAGTTTAATGGAAAATTTGAAAAAGTTAAAAAAATATTAATTTTAAAAATTATGTACTATATATAAAAAGAGAGATTTAGATAAAAGAGTTTAAACAAAGCAATAAAACAAACAATATATCTTCAGAGCTAAAGTTTCTTATTTAAATAATTATTGCAAATAAAAATTAAAAATATATGTATGTATATATGAAGGTTTAAAAATTATATCAATAACTTCTTCTTTGGGCACAATCAGCTGGGCTGTCTTTTGGCCTCATATTAGTCCTCTTTCTTGATCTGTTAATTGTCAACTGTCAAAAAATATTTATATGTCAAATAACCTAAAATATATATAACTGCGTAAAAATAAATTACATGGAGAATTTTCTCCATAAAATCTACGCCAAGAATACAAATAAAAGTCTAAATATGTAAATAATAACAAAATATATGAGAAAAATTAAATAATATAAATAATATATATTTCCAATGTACGACACTGAACATCTGTCAACTTGGACTAAAAGCAATATTTTAACAGTGTAATAGGGATGACGATCTAAACCAATCCGAAGCAAGGACAAACAGCTCCTATCTTCTTACACACATTTTTCTACTTTGAAATGGACCATAGGTAGTGCACAACGTTCCCAGATAATTTATTTTTTAATGAAACTTTGAGTATTAAAATTGTTTTTGTAAAGCGAGCAGCAAACCACTTAGATAGTTTGACATCCAATATCGAAACGATTAGCTGTTAACTAAAGGTAGTTTGAGTGAAATAAAAGCATAAGGTGTCCTGTGGTGATCGCAGCGCTGCTCTGCGTCAAGTGGCCTGAGAGTGAAGTGAATAGATCGTATCCGTTTTTCAATATCCTGGTGGCAGCAGTGTCTCGGCGGCAGCAATGCCAGAACTCAGTTTATTCATTACACGGTGAAATTCATTAAAAGTGGCATGTCAACAGCACTTGACTGACATCTGCCTACATTTGCTACCAGTTCAATACCGTCTAACAGTCGTCTGCATACAGTGGCGGAATAAAATTACAACTCCGCACTGATTCAGATCTAAAGTTATAACACAGTTCATTTTAATTGGTCTACTATTGCTATTTCGAGAACTATAAGAACTACGAGGTTAGGTTAAATTTGACATTTTTCATTTAATAAGGCCCGGTTGCAAGAGTCAGGATTAAATGACTTGATATCCGATCAACGTTGATTTGCATCAAATCGTGTATCAAACTATTGCAAGAATACAAATTACCGTTTAATCGCGGAACAAATCGCGCATTTAATTGATACCCAAAAATTCACCGATCAAGTCGAGATCAAGCCAAATTCCTACCGCCATTTTATGTTAAATATTTAGACGTATGACATCTCCTTTTGAAATATTTTTATTATCGTTTACCCTTTTTTGAATCATTTTTATACTGTAATATAAGCACAGCATATTTACTGGAGGTATAGACAGGGTAATTTTTGTTTTAGTTAATAAAAAGTTACACGTTAAAAAATTAACCTAAAATAATAACACAGTTTTAGAATGTATTAATTATTAATATGTATAAATAATGTATATAAAATGTATAAAAAGTAAAATAATGTGAAAGAAAATGTATAAAAATTAAAATAATATAAAGATAGGAAAATCTATTTAAGTAAAAAATAATTGAATAAACAATCTATTAAACTACACTAATCTATAAAATAATGGAAACAACTAATTTAATTTAATTAAACAACTAACAGGCAATACTAATCTAATACAAAATATGAAGAAATATATCTATATTAACAAAAATGTAATATTAATAACTAAAAGGAAAGAAACAAACTAAATTATTGTAGTGCAACAAAACTAATGATAGTAAATAAATAACCTAATATTTAAACTAATAACAAATATTTAAACTAATATTCAAACTAATAACAAACTAATTATGTGTAATATGGCAAGTTTACGTCGCTATAACAATTTGACAGATGGAATAAAATTTTAGGTTAGAACAGTTCATTCACAATTACTTGCCCTAGTAAAAATTATGAAATGAACGATCAACTCACAGAGTACAGAATCAACTGATCTTGCATTCAAACAATGGTGTTAAAATTTAATCTGGTATCAACGGTGATTTGAGAAAAGTTGATCTGAGAATTGATCTCCATTCTTGCAACCGGGCATAAGAGAACTAGCAGTATCGAAATTAGTTCAAGTATAGTGTAGTGCGAATCATTTTAAGATAGTCCAAGAATATCTCTTTCTTTTGATCTACAGCAAAAAAGTGACGGATGTTAAAAGCACATGTTCTTTTTAAAAGAGACCTTCATATGGGCAATTGTTTTTTGCATTTTCCCGTGCTGAACGCTTATGCCTGTTGTCATGATGTGGCTGTACTGCTAATGTCGTTTACAAATAAACCCTTACTTAAACTATTTGTGTTTGAAACACAATTTGATACAATAGTAGACTAAAACCAGGCGAAGTGAGACCTCCGCTAGACTTGCCCTCCCATAAAAAAATAATAATAAAAAAAAATATATTTTTAAAAAAGTTTTAGGTAAATCTTCAAAAATACATCAAATTATGTTCTATACAAATTATTGTCCAAAGTTTGGTTGACTAGTTACGAATTTTTAAAAATTTTAAAGTTTAATAACTTTCGTTACCGGTTTCGGATTTTTATAAAAAACAATAGGATTCTTTCCAATTTATAGGAAATTTTTTTAGTACCAGAACGAACTCTCTAAGTTAAACCGTTCTTGAGTTATCGTGTATACACAGGCAAACAGACACACACACAAACAGACACACACACAACACACACAGACACACGCATAAACCTTCCTTTATAAACAGGACTATCTTAACAGAAAAAACTATGCAATAAAAATTGTTTATAAGAAAACAAATCTTATTTGTCCTATTAGACCGGGAGCTCATGACATTTTTGGTCTCCGATTTCATACAGCATGCCTTTTGGAGGAGAGAATATTTACCCTGTGACAACAAAAAAGGGATGGTACTAAACCCCTGCACGCTTTCCGGTCATAGGGAAAATTGTATTTCCACTTGCACAAAATTTTTGTGTTTTTCTCTGATTTAATATTGCTTGCCGTTTTGTCAAAAGAAAGTTATAACAAATTTAAAGTCTTTTAATTATAGGCATGCTGTATGAAAACGCGGAAAATCATATTTTTTATTACAAGATCACATGACCGTTTGAGCCCTTTGGGACCCTCCGAATCGCATGCATATATTTAAAAGACTTTAAATTTGTTATAACTTTCTTTTGACAAAAGGGCAAGCAATATTAAATCAGAGAAAAGCACAAAAAATTTGTGCAAGTGGAAATGTAATTTTCCCTATGACCGGAAAGCGTGCAGGGGTTTAGTACCATCCCTTTTTTGTTGTCACAGGGTAAATATTCTCTCCTCCAAAAGGCATGCTGTATGAAATCGGAGACCAAAAAGTGTCATGAGCTCCCGGTCTATATGCATTTTTTCAGTTTGATGAATATGTAGTTACGGGGGATACCCTAAAACTAAAATATTGAAATATTTCACTTATTATTCTCTTCACATCTTCAAAAATGAGTGTAAGAAAATTTATTTAGAACGAAGAATCATTCCTTTCGAAGAAAAAAGAAATTAAAACAAACAGAAAATCAAAAAATTAAACGTTATTTTTATATTTATAGCCATAAATCAAACTTCACATGTATATAACATATACGATAAATAAAGACTGACGTACCGTTAGCATACGGACGACGCGTAGCTTCTCTATTTACCCCCACCACTACAAGTTACGAGACAACCTTAAAATTTTATAATCTTGAGTCCAACGTACCTTGGCTGTGACTTGTGGTGTTTTGACCGTACACACGATACACAGAGTTAGACAAATGTAAACATTGGCCTTCACTTGCCACATGGTCTGTATGCGCCATTACTCTAATGTCACTGTTTGACAATCACTGGAAAGTGCTAACGCTGATCTGTGCTAAGCCGCTAGCTGAGGCTGAATCTGAGACCGAGTCGTTCTGAGAGTGTTCCGCCTGCATGTGACGCCATTAATGGAACTTCATTAGGATTCAGTATTAAGTAGCAACTAATAAAACAAGCTATTAGTATTTTACATCCTTCAGAACAAACTCCGATTTCGCTTAATTAGTTTCAATTCAATTAGTTTACCTAGTTCGCGAAATCACGATTAGATTTACACTGACTGCCACACAAATACATAAATAAAGATAAAATTGAGTTTGTCACTTCAAGACTTACTTAAACATTTACAAAGTACTTACTACGAGAACCTGAAAGCTAAATTATGTACCTCGCAGGTGAAATACATTTACTAAAATAAACTTCTTCCTACAACTGTTGCATTTCCTAATATTGTTATCTTTAGTAGCTAAGTGATTTATTTATTTATTTATTTACTTAAGTGTATGCAGGAATAAAGTAACCTAAATTAAACAGTAAAAACAAAAAAATAAAAAACATATTCAAAAGAAAATTGATGTGAAGTGTGAATTTTCACACATTTCAGAGTTTTGTAGGTATTTAATAAGTGTAAGAAGCCAACAGAATGCTGCCAAACTTAGTTTTGAGTCGAAATAAACACCCAGATCTCTCATGATCTCTACTCTTTCCACTAATACTCCATTCATATTATATTGATGAATTAATATGTCCCTTTTTCGGCTGAATGGTATCATTTTGCATTTCTTAGAATTTAAATGGAGGCCCTGTAATTGAATCCAACTGTTTAAGTTGTTTAACTGTTTTTCTAACGTCTTACAGTCTGTGGAGAGCTACGATATATAAATATGAAATGTCACGGTTGACTGATTTATTTATTTCATTTGTACTTACTCTGTACATCCCTCACATTATGGGTTCCAAGACTTGCGAGCGGATCAAGTCTGGACCCCACCCATTTGGTCCGCTAGCTGGTTGCTATGATTCTTGGAAGGATTAAGGGTTGTTCAATTAAACTCAACATTTTAACTAACCTACTTTAATTACGATTAAGGTTTAAATATTTACACTAATTACAATAGACTTACAATTACGTCGATACAGCTAAATCCAAATGAGACACACATTCGTACACACTAGACACACTTTACACCAAACACTAATTTAACCACTACATGTTTCTAAATATTGTCTCTCCACTTTTTAGCTGGTCACTACACTAACGTTCATACGGAATTACATTGTTACTTTATTTCGACTCGCCCAAACACTCTAAATGTCTCTAACCCATGTCTCTTAAAAAACCAACTCCAAAACATGGTCTTAACCATACGACGGCTTAAGCTGAACTTTTCTTAAAACATGACTGTCCTGGAATGCTTACTTCGCCCAACTGTTAAATGTCATTTAACACCTCTTGATTATCTGTCTTGTACTATCTTAAAATTCATAATTTATTGGTGATAACTCAGATAAATATCCCAATCATCATATTTATATCTCAGACAAAATTTAATTATTATTTATATGCTTATGGTTGACGTATATTTATTTAACACAATAATTTACGATTCACTTTTCATGTTACACTGACAAAAGTGTCAAGTTGCAATAATAAACTATCTACCGTTATCTTAAATGCCCTTTCTAAGCAATAGATTATTTTTGTATCGTTTAACAGATTAAATATTTTACTCTAAGTGAATGATTATAATGAGTTTATTTATGTAATTTTATTTATGAAATAATACCAAAATTACCTCCCTTACAAGTCATCCAAACACGATATTGTTTTAAACAATTACATGTATCCAATATTTGTGTTAGATTATTAATAGTTAATAAAAAGAGTAGCGGTCCAAGATAGGATCTTTGAGGAACACCAGAAACCAGAGTATAAGAAGAAGATCTAAAATTTTTATATTGCTGCCTTTCCTCTAGGTATGAGACAAACTATTCGCAGATCACGTCGGAGAGACCGCAATCAGTCAATGCTTTAAGGATTGCACTATGCAAAATTCTGCCGAATGCTTTCCTCATATCTAAGTACAAGTTGTCGGTCTGGTTACCCAAATCCATGTTACGAGCAATAAAATTTGTTATATGTAAAAAATTAGTAACTGTGGACAAATCCATGTTGGTATGGAGTTATACATTACACTGGTCAACACAATTTTTGCTGACTTAAATCTAAGACTTGTTTCTTACTAATTTGGTGCTGCTGAACTCAAATATCACATCAGTTTTTGCGTACCACATCAGATTTTTGCTCTACAAAAAATACATATTTTCGGACAAATAATGCTCCTATCGTTTAATTTTAGACGTCGATACTGTATTTGGTACAAATTTCGCGAACAATAAGGACTAAATAAATAGAAAATATTTTAAAAATTTTATTTATAGTGAAAGAAAGAAAATGAGAACAGTTTTAATTACATTTTAATGCATTAGAGTGTTAAAATAAAAATACAAAATAATTTAAGGATTAAATGGTCGTTTGTAAGATCTTCTGGAGTGCATCATTCCCGATAAGTCTCTTTTAATACTCCAACAGTATTCAGCCATCATGTGAGTATCCCACCTTCCTTGATAACGTCTCTCCATCTCTTTTAAATCCTGATGGAAACGTTCACCCTGTTCATCACTAACATCTCCAAGATTGACAGGAAATTTGTCAAGACTGTTTAAAAAATTTCACGCTCATGTTGCACCCCAGATGATGATAATTTTCAATCAAATTTTCAACGACCTCCACATAGTTTTCGGCTTTTTTATTCTCAAGAAAATTTTTGATGAGCGCCACGAAAGACTGCCATATCATCCATATCATCCATATGTACAGTGAAATGTGGATCATTCACTAATTTTCTAATTTGTGATCCGTCAAAAATGCCAGCTTTTAGCTTCTCATTACTGAGACTTTGAACTGTTTCAGATATATATTTGCTGTCAGGTACCTGCAACTAAGCCGTTTCTGGAAAACTTATTGAACAACAAGTACAAACCTGAACATTTAATAGATGCAGCGGTCATACTAAGTACCTTACCCTTGACCTTGCAACTCCCGCCATTGTAAAAAGGTCTATAACAAGTACCTGCATGTAAGGCGTTCCTACGAAATATATTGGACAACAAAAGCGAAGTTGAAATTAAAGCAGACGTATACCAGAACGTGAAAAGATGAAAAAAGTCAAAATACGATAGAACAAAAATTTGACGTGATAGGCAGAAACTGTTAACATTTTTGAAATCAGCACCCCAAAATTAGTTAAAAACAAGTATCAGATCAGTCAGCAAAAAAAAGTTTAAATTTGTTGACCTGTTCGAACACTTTAGCTGGAGTAGATAATATTGATATCGGTCTATAATTTTATATTAGGCGTTTATCCCCCGACTTAAAAATGGGACAAACCCGGGCGACAAACGATAGTAAATCAGTGATGCTTGTTTCAAAAATATTGGCTATACGACGACGTGGGAAAGCAGTTTCCCTTAGGAAAACTCCATGGCTTACCGTAACCTTTTATCAGTATCAACAGTTTCTCTACCGTACATACAGACATACAGACAGACAGACAGCTATATGGTCAATTAAGTAGTGTACATTTGCTCGCCATAAAATTGGGAACATTTCCAAGATTGCATTTACAATAATGGGTTTTAATCAAAGGACGGAGCCAATAATATTCTATATCTCCAATTAATCATCTAGAATTTATTATGGTGACCTTCATTTTTACGTCCTAATAAATTCTCGTATGTCTAAGATGCATTAGTCAATAAAAATTCCATTTGTATCCCGTGTCATGTCTTCAATAATTGAATGCTTTTCTATATTTGTATTAAAATATAACCTCTCAACGTATTTACATATTTTTCAGTGAGAGGCATGGGGTGGGAGACATCGAGTTGAAACATGAAATTTACATTTTCAAGCGTACATACAGCTCAGAGATTTATTGCATTTGACACTCGAAAGCAAAGGCGTTACTACCAGACATGTACAGGGAGTTCAACTATATTAATTGTACTGCTTTAGAATGAAAACAGACGGAGCGATTGCGTCAAGTCGACCGTCGAATGGACAGCGGCTTCGATACTGTATTGTCAACTGACACTACCGATAGAGGCGCCACTGCATTGTACATCATGGCTGACGCAGATAGGATCAGTGATTATAATAACAATAATAATAATAATAATAATTTCTTTATTGACCAAATTAAAAAGTACAATATTGTTTTTAGTCAGTCAATACAAAATATAAATAAAAATACCGTCAATCCAAGAAGAGAAAATACACATATAATATTATTCAAAATAAATGAGAAAAACATTAAATTAAATACAAATTAGAAACAATTAAAAATAAATACAAAAGTCATTCAAATACAGTCAAAAATTATTGAAACAGCAATCAGCAAAAATTATATTCAGGTACAATATAAACAAAAAAAATATAAATAAATTTGAAAATAAATAACAATTTAAATAAATAAAATAAAATAAAATGTATCTATCTTTCAGATAAAGCTAAAAATTGAGATTAAAAAAGTCTGATAATTCATAAATTGGATTATCCGTTAAAACATTTTTAATCTTAGACTTGAATTTGTGCCGATTTGAGCCACCTATTTGATTTCCTCTGGTACAAGCAGATACATTTTTGTGTGCATACAACAAACAATGATAAATATACAAGGACGGAAAAGTCATAATTTTAAGGTAGAAAAAATGTCTTTGCAATTCTGCGTGTAATAAGCTTTTACCATTATGTCAACAGTAATAATAATAACAATAATAATAATAATAATTTATTGACCATAATACAAAATAAAACATTGTTTTAGTCAGTCAAGCAATACAATACAAAGTACAAATACATGTTAATAAGGAGCAAAAATAAGGGGCAGTACATAAATAAATTTAAAATTTAACATTAAAAAATTCGTCAGTCGAGTAAAATGGGTTTCTAATTAAACATTCTTTTACAGTTTTCTTGAAATGCAGGATTTTATATTCCTCTGGCAGAATATTGAAAAATTTTATGCTGTAATAATTAGAGGCATTGCGTGATTTAGTTAAACGTAAAAAGTTTGGATATATATGGTCTTTATTCCTAGTAGCATACGAGTGCATTCTGTCACCAGATGGCCATATATTTCTATTTTTATATGCATACAATACACACTGATAAATATAGAGGGAAGGTAATGTAATTATTTCTAATTCTTTAAATGCATTCTTACAGTCAGCTCTATAGTTAATTTTTGCTAAAATTCGAATAGCACGTCGTTGAAGGGAAAAAATTCTATTAGCTGAAGCAGAATGTCCCCAAGCTAGAAGAGCATAAGAAATATGTGACTGAAATAGGGCATAATATGATATTAACATTATTTCTTTTGAGACAGTATTGACCAGATTGCGAAAAAGAAATATAGTTTTGCAGATTTTTTTGGCAAGAATCTCTACGTGCTGATCCCTCTTAAGTGCAGTGTCAACATAAACACCCAGAAAAGCAACAGAAGCAGGATTTGAAAAATTATGGTTTTTACAACTAATTAAGAGGTTTTGAGTTTTCGAATTATTGAGAGATAATTCGTTCGAAAGAAACCAGTCATTTGCTTTTTCAATGATTATATTATTTTCATTTATTAAATTTAATGATAGTGAGTGAGAGATTATGGTGGTATCATCTGCATATAAAATACAATCATTTTCAATGCAATTGGAGAAATCGTTTACGTAGATTAGAAATAGAAGTGGTCCTAAAATAGATCCTTGTAATCACCTTTGATAAATTTCTGATTAAATAAATGATCTTAAACAGTTTACTACTTAGAATATCAACATGTTTGTCCCATTTAAGATAATGATCAACATATACACCTAAAAATTTAACATATTCTGGGTTATCAATTCGTAGTTTTTTGTGGTAATAAGCAAGAGTTGAGTTTTTTTCGGAGTTCAATGTTAATTTATTAGAAATAAACCATAAATTATCATTTTCTTGCAGGGTAATATTTTCATCAAAAATTTTGCGAAAAGATTTTGACCTGATAACTAAAGTGGTATAATCTACATATAAAATTGATTTTGTGGCAATATTGTTCGAGAGATCATTGATATAAATTAAGAACAACAAAGGGCCCAGTACAGATCGTTGAGGAACACTAAATTCAACGGGTAAAACATCAGATTTTTTATTATCAACATTATAACTGTTTTCTATTTAATAAATAGTACAATAAATGTAATACAACGACAAATATGCAACTAGCGCGTTGTTTGCTTTATCTGCGGTGCGATCCAATACACGGTTACTTTTAATGCGTGCATCTCCGTATGCTGCAAAAGACCTCACATGGCCTTTAAAACTGTTGAACGACAAAAAAAAATCATAGTGCGCACTAGCCCTTACTTTCTGAATATCCGTAGTACATTTATTTTGGGATAATCCATGTGTTTTTTATGATTTTTATCTAAATCTCCCCAATATTATGGTTCAATTGGATGAATGTTTAGAAACCCTGCTGTATTCGTTAGATTGAAGCTTACCAAAGCTGAGCATTAGTACTTAATAGGAGACTTATAAAGTAGGGCTTTTTGGATGAACACACGGGGCTTTATGGAAGATACACGGCGAGCTTATTTAATGCTATAAAGACCCTAATAACAATAGCACGCAGGGTCTACAATAACATCTTTTCATCGTTTTGTTTCCTAAATAACTTCCAACAAAACATTTTTTTTTAAAGAATGTTTAAAATATTTTTAAAATGTTTTCTTTAGAAACGTTTTTGTCTGAAATTTATGTGAAGATAAAAAGTTAAAAGGCTAAATAAACTTTATACTGTTTTCTGAAATAATTTTATAAAAGAATATATCTCATCTTGTCCACTCTCAATCGAGATGACTTTTAGGTTTACTCAAGCACACCGGAACAGCCTGGAGATAAGAAGGGATACTAATACCTTTATTCTGTAACAAATATTTTAAGTTTACTGGCGGTGATTAAATAAAAAGGTCAGGTTTTGTTCCATCTTATAAAATATCTGGTTAGAAATTTAACATAACCCAGCAAACATTTTTATCCGGACCAGTACTGGTAAAGCACATACTCGCCGGCATTGAAAGTAATGGGCCAGTGCTGGCATTTCGTACTGGGCCAGTACCCCGGTGTCCCGCGGCCCTTAGCTGGCCCATTGATGTATCAGTTGCTGGCCCAGCAACGGTAAAGTGCATTGAAAGTAATGGGCCAGTGCTGGCATTTCGCACTGGCCCAGTGCTGGCATTTCGCATTGGTCCAGTGCTGGCATTTTGCACTGGGCCAGTACCCCGGTGTCCCCGTGGCCGTTAGCTGCCCCATTGATGTATCATTTGCTGGCCCAGCAACGGTAAAGTGCAAAATAATCGTATTAGTTGCAAGATTTATTTCTGACAGACTAGTGCTTATATTATACCCACTCTCTAGTGTTTCAAATGTAATATATGTGTACTTACCCAGTATTAAAATAAATTAATGGTTAGGTGCAAAATAAATACTCATTTGGCCATTTTCACCATCGTTGAATAAATTTATTTAAAAAGTAAAGTTGACAATATCGCATCGGTTTTAAACTCTTAATGAAGAAATTAACATTACTGTCAATAGAATGATGCGATATTGTTAACTTAAGTTGTTAAATAAATTTATTGAACGATGGTAAAACTGGCCGATTGTAAATTGAATTAACAGTTATAATTTATTGATTTATTTATAAATATTAAATAAATATAATTTCAGGAATAACAGGAATTAGTTTATTTAATTTATTAATTTAATGAAGAATTTTAAGAAAATGGTTTTCTGCCATTTCGGTCAAACCAATTGCATCCTAAAGATAAGGGGTGACTAATAATTTTCGCCAATATTCGTCTTGTATTATCTACCACATCTTTTCCCCCTGACTTGAAGAGTGCCAACCTAAAGAAATCATACTTGTTAAAATAAATTCAATAAACAAATTTTATAAGCATTAATGCTATAAGCTGTTCACTTTTGTAAGAACAAACTAGATCTGGTTATTTTGGTGATTTTTATAGTGTATTACTGACTTTTAGAAACTTGGTTATATTGTAAAAAAAGCTTTACAGTTTTTGATTAAGTTTGTATTATTTTAGGTTAGTATTATATTTACAAAATATTTATCATGTCACTATTCAAAATGAAATATGACAAATTATATTTTTTAAATGACATATTTATAATCTTGTATCAGATTTATTAATAATTGAAAATTTTATTACATGAAAAAAACTATGATTGAACTAAACTAAAAATTAAACAATTTAATATGAAACAGTTTGTGTAAACTACGTCCTTAAATCTAACAAAACACACACAAATCACAATAAAAAACTGTATAATCTTGATAAACTGTCCACCAACACGTTCCAACTTGTACTCACAGAATATCACTTGTACCGACCCTCGAAGGCCACGCCATTAGGGTGTTTTATGACTAAGAACGATCATAAGCACTGGCCCGCTAGAAATAATCTTGGATTAATACAAATAAGGAATGCTTATAAAATGCTGGTAAAGTACTTCGTATAGGCGGAGTCCGAAATACAAATGTGAAGTACATTATTAATACTGGCGTTGCACTTACTTTTGGTGCCAGCAATGTACCAGCGTAAAAGCAGTTTGCCGGCATTCGGCCGTTAGTTCAATGTTTGCTGGGAACATAACCTTCCCAGCAAACATTTTTATACGGGCCAGTACTGTTGAACCACATACTCCCCGGCATTGAAAGTAATGGGCCAGTGCTGTCATTTCGCACTGGGCCAGTACCCCGGTGTCCCCGTGGCCCTTAGCTGGGCCATTGATGTATCAATTGCTGACCCAGCAGCGGTAAAGTGCAAAATAATCGCATTAGTTGCAAGATTTATTTCTGACGGACCAGTGCTTATCTTATACCCACTCTCTAGTATTTTAAATGTAATATATGTGTACTTGCCCAGTATTAAAATAAATTAATGGTTAGGTGCAAAATAAATACTCATTTGGCCATTTTCACCATCGTTGAATAAATTTATTTAACAAATAAAGTTGACAATATCGCATCGGTTTTAAACTATTAATGAAGAAATTAACATTGCTGTCAATAGAATGATGCGATATTGTTAACTTAAGTTGTTAAATAAATTTATTCAACGATGGTAAAACTGGCCGATTGTAAATTGTATTAACAGTTATAATTTATTGATTTATTTATAAATATTAAATAAATATAATTTCAGGAATAACAGGAATTAGTTTATTTAATTTATTAATTTAAAGAAGAATTTTAAGAAAATGGTTTTCTACCATTTCGGCCAAACCAATTGCATTCTAAAGATAAGGGGTGACTAATAATTTTCGCCAATATTCGTCTTGTATTGTCTACCACATCTTTTTCCCCTGACTTGAAGAGTGCCAACCTAAAGAAATCATACTTGTTAAAATAAATTCAATAATCAAATTTTATAAGCATTAATGCTATAAGCTGTTCACTTTTATAAGAACTAGATCTGGTTATTTTGGTGATTTTTATAGTGTGTTACTTACTTTTAGAAACTTGGTTATATTGTAAAAAAAGCTTTACAGTTTTGGATTAAGTTTGTATTATTTTATGTTAGAATTATATTTACAAAATATTTAAGATGTCACTATTCAAAATGAAATATGACAAATTATATTTTTTAAATGACATATTTATAATCTTGTAACAGATTTATTAATATTTGAAAATTTTATTACATGAAAAAAACTATGATTGAACTAAACTAAAAATTAAACAATTTAACATGAAACAGTTAGTGTAAACTATGTCCTTAAATCTAACAAAACACACACAAATCACAATAAAAAACTGTATAATGCGCTCACAAAACAATAACTATTTAAATACACATCTTGACAAACTGTACACCAACACGTCTCAACATGTAATGGCTAACCCTCGAAGGCCACGCCGTTAGGGCGTTTTATGGCTAAAGAACTATGACACTTTTCAAATTATTACATTCAAAAAAAGTTTAGTTTTAAGCAAAAAGTATGAGTGAAGAAGAGACGATAGCTGTGTAAAACAATAATTTATCGACTTTATTAGAATAAAAAAGGATAGAAAAGTTGCTTAAAAAAATTTTAAAACAAAAGTAAAATGTAACATAAGCACTGATCCGTTAGAAATAATCTTGCAACTAAAGCGATTATTTTGTACTTACCGTTGCTGGACCGGCAACTGATACATCAATGGCCCATTGATGGCCCAGCTAACGGTCACCGGAACACCGGGGTACTGGCCCAGTGCGAAATGACAGCACTGGCCCATTACTTTCAATGCCGGGGAGTATGTGCTTCAACAGTACTGGCCCGTATAAAAAATGTTTGCTTGGATTAATACAAATAAGGAGTGCTTATAAAATGCTGGTAAAGTACTTCGTATAGGCGGAGTGCGAAATAAAAATGTGAAGTACATTATTAATACTGGCGTTGCACTTACTTTTGGTGCCAGCAATTTACCAGCAGTAAAAGCAGTTTGCCGGCATTCGACCGTTAGTTGAATGTTTGCTGGGAAACTATTAGTTACGTCGCCAAACTTGCTAGCAAGCAATCCCATCCAGCCTACCCTTACATATTTAAAACAGGCTACCAAATAATCAACCCTTAACACAAAACTCCACTTCAAGCCAAAATATTCAATATCTTAATCCAACTATGCCCAAACCCACATGCAATTTTGGGTTTCGGTTAAGGTTCTGTCATTTTAGTGGGGTTTTTGAAGTTCCAGGGTTCGTTCAAATTCGATTTTTCGGCTATGGTCCTACCTACGAAATCTTAACGAAATAAAAGTACTAAATCAAGTAAAATGAAGCAGATTTCAATGTTGTGTGTTATTTATTCATCCCCGTATCTAAACTGCAGTTAAAATCACGCAGTTTAGAGTAGAGTTCAATCCATGTAAACGTAGAATTTTATTATCGTAAAAAGTAAATGTATTGTAATGAGTGGGTAGTTGTATAAGAAGGAAGCCGTGAGTGCTGAATGTTGACTGCTGAGTGCCGCTGAGTGCTGACTCAGCGCCACTAAAGCTCAGCGGGACAGACCTTTTGCTTGTTCTCTGATTGAAAAGGTTTCGAAACTGTAGCCGCGACATTTCCAAGTCTAATCACTAACCTTTTTTTTTCAAAGAGAGCTTTTTTGATAAAATTAAATTCTTTATTTAATTCTGAAGGCAATTCTTGGCAGAAAAATGATGAAATAATCATAGAATGGACTTTGAACTTTCTTTAAACATATGCAGGATGCTCAGGAGGAATTTGTTAAACTGCCAGTGTATTCCTTTATTAATTTGAAGCAAAAATCTATATAAAGGTCAGTTTTTAGGGTTTAGTAAGTATGGCCACCAAAAAACTCTTAAAACGTCACTCATGTGTCTGTCTGTCAGTCTGTATGGCAGAAATTGTAGCCAAACGACCAAACATAAAAAATTGAAATTTGGCACACTTGTACAACTTTTTGACCCACATATAGGAAAAATACTGAGAGTTAAAAAACACATCTCGAGATAAATATAAATATAAATATACCAAATGAAATTTCTTAATACTTGGATCAACAAACAAATTTTTATTTTTGTAAAATCAGTTTTTTTTATTGGAATTTTGTCCCACATCGTGTAGCCCAGATGGTTTAAGCTAAAAATCTGAAAAAATTCTAAGTAATGTACATTGGTGTGAACCGGAATAGTACAACAGGAATTTTTGATCAGATTATGTTTCCGAAAAATAACGCATTTTTTGTGTTTTTTGCTTGACAATGTACACAAGTTATAGTTATATAACACACTATACTAGAAGGAGTATCCTGGTCTAATGGTTAGCTTGCTCGCTTGCTACGCAAACAAGGGTTCGCTCCCGGGCTAAGAAGATTATTTTTTGTTTTTTTTTTCCATTTTTATTTTATCATTTTGAAAAAATTCTAATTATGTTTTGGCAAATGTTGCATTTAATTTTTAAGAGCGTAAATTTAATAACCAGGAATTGTTGGAATTATATTTTCATTCTATGTGTCATGTATACGAAACCACAGCAGCGGAGCATATGACTTAAAACAACCAATGGAAGCCATTGGCGCAATTTTCAAAATCTTAATGAACCTTGCTATATATATAAAAAAAAAAAAAATACTGCACATATTTGTTTCTAAATATGTGCACTAAATAATGGTATTAGGTATTCGAATTAAAATTAACAATAAAATATTTTAACATAAAATTTGTTTTTAAAGCTCTTAGATTAACAGACGATAAATTATTTTAAAAATATCGTTCTTTTTGCCGTGATTACTACAAAGCAAAATTTGTCCTATACTCTCAGCATGGCGCCTTCACTTATTATATACCTGCGAAATCCCGAAGTGTGTGAAAATTCACACTTCACATAAATTTTTCTTAAATATATTATTGATATATGTGTCTATAATTATGCTGTCATTAATCCATTAATGGCCAAGCTATTAAGAAAAAATATTTTTCACAAAACTTGTAATGCAAATTAATTAAAATACATCAACTTAGACAATTATTGCATTTTGAAAAAATATATATGCTTAACTCTACAGGAATATAAGGATGCGTATACGCACCCTTGGCTAATAACAATAGCAAATATAAGTAAACATGTAATAAGCAAATTATTTTATTTATGAATGAATGGAAAATGAACTTACTTGGAATGAAACATTTCAAAACACTCTGGGCACAGCTGTACTTTACATTTTATATATAAATAAATGGAGTTGCTCTTACACAAACTGCATTTTTTTTTACATTCGTTTCATGCCTCTTATCTGATGACCAATATTATCAAATCTGATGACATCTGATAAACTGTTTTTTGAAGGACGCCCATAGTTTGAATTTGTTGCTTCTCTATCAGTATCTGCATTACTCTGATACTTCATAAGACCAACTGCTAGTCGTGACCAATTAAGAAATTTTACTATTATTTGACAACTGTACTAATTTTTATTTTCACTATACTTATTCTGTAAATACATATACTGAACTATGAAAGAACACACAGTAGAAATGAACAATAGGTTAGATGGCTAAGACAAGATGAGACTTGTCGATGGTGAATCACGCCTGTACATTTCACTGATTTGGCCAAAGGTGCGTATACGCACCCCAGAAATTTGAACGATATACACAGCAACATGACAGATAAAATTTATATTTTTTCAAAATAGGATAATTCATAACAATGTTTCCATACGGTTTGACTATATATATATATTTTTTATATTACCAACAAGTGTATAGAAAATACCTGCTTTTATAAATCAGTAAAATCTTCAAAAATTGACCAATTTCAAAATATTTAAAAAAATATACTCATTAAATAAACTGCGAAATAAAATATTCACGAAGCTATTGTATCCTAGTAATGTTTGTACAATAATTATGCAATAAAAATAAAACAAATGCTTTCCTTAAAAAAAAATCTGAAAGGTTGCGATACGAACCTTTGACCATTAATGGGTTAAACTCTGTGATTGAATATTGAGCTAAATACAAGGGATCTTTCCTGAATTCTGGGAATTGTGCTATAATTAAATTACGCAGAACTTATAGACAATGTTACTGGTGCCAGACAAGTCTTGACATGTTTATGCAACTATCTAATGCAATATTGTTCAGTCTGATTTAGGTGTTCGACTGATATAGACGCGTTTTCAAAGCACTGTTTTTGTAACCATGGAAGACGCAGCAAAATCTCAAAGAGCAATAATTTTCTTTTTGTGAAAAGAAGGTGTGAAAACATCAGAAATTATTCAGCGTCTTTGGTGAGTCTGCAGAATCTAAAAGTACTGTTTATCGGTGGATCGATCGATTCACCGATTTTAAAACCGGTAGAACGTCACTAGAAGACGATCCACGCAGTAGGCGCCCAAGCACGTCGGTAAATGAAAGAAATATTACTGCCGTCGAAGACCTACTGAAAGAGGACAGGTGAATGACTATTCGTCAAATTAGTGTGCGTCTAGGGATAGGTACACGATAAGTTCATGACATCTTGCATGATTGTTTGGGCGTTAGCAAGGTTTCGCCGCGCTGGGTGCCAAGGCTGTTGGGACCAGAACAATTTCAAAGTTCTTTGAGGACGGCTTAAAAAAATTAGTTTATCTTTGGGATAAATGTATTCAGTTAAATGGAGATTATGTTGAAAAACTACATTGTAATATTGACGAAAATTAACAAAATAATAAAAATTATAGTTAAATTCCCAGAACTTTGGAAACATCCCTCGTAAATAAAATTACAACAGACAAGTTTACATTTACACTGCAAATAATAGTCTACATAAAATGTATTTCTGAGTGTATCTATTATGTTTTGAATGGTCTATTTAATGATGCAATAATAAACTTGTTACGTACTACCATTCGATTCTTTCAGACCAATTCTGTAACTCTGTTACTATGATTATAGTAACTAAATATGTCACTATGAGCAAGGTCAGTTACTATCATGAATGAAAGTCATTATACTTTTTATAATATTTTATCTTGTAGTAACGTTACTACACAGAAACTTTTTACAGAATTGATCTGTTTGGGTAGACTTTTTTCCCAACTTGGTTACACATCGCGTTTTCGAGAAAAAAGGGATGGACAGGTAGTCTGATACACACTGTATAACAAAAACATTACGAAGTGCGGGCACGTCAGCTAGTACAATGTCTTGTCTGGATAGGATGGTTTAGGTGCTAATAGCCACATATACCTACTGTAAACAAACATTCATAGTACCTACACTACACTATTGGATTAATTTTTGAACTGAAACGAATGTGGATAATTGAATTAAAGCGAGCATTAAGCACAGAACATTAAGTAAACAATGAAGTGAAATAGATGAAGGTACAACAACTATGTACACATTCACTACGTGTAAAATATAAGTTAGAAACTTAAATAGAAGCTGTGAACAGGTTGGTAGCGGTGTTCGGGAGATGCGAGTTTCATAAACAGCAACGAGATAAGTTTTTCAGTGAACGACCACTTTGTGAATTATTCCAACTTATGACTGGTTACGTACCGTATCGTCTGTCCCCTTTATATCCCTCCTTTATATCTTCTGTACACTGACTGCTTTACACCGTCTTATTTAACTTCTTATGAAAGCGTTTAAACAGTCGTTCGCGGTGTTTTACTTTTATTTTTGTAATTTTGTAACAAATTAAACGTTTATGAAGAGTTTACGAGTGTCACAGTAAACTTTCTTTATATTCAGTACATGCCTGCGCATTTCTTAGGACAAGATTTTTTAGTATTTGTTGGTATGACCACCAAAAAAGCCCTATAGCGTCACTCATGTGTCTGTTTATCTCTTTGTCTGGCTATAATAATAATAGTTTATTTATTTAGCTAATGCTAGTAAGATCCATATTACACGATTCACGGTAAGTTCATCGAAAATCAATTCATCGAAAATCAATTCATCGAAAATCAATTCATCGAGTATCAATTCATCGAAAATCAATTCATCGAAAATCAATTCATCGAAAATAAATTCATCGAAAATCAATTCATCGAATGATCAATTCATCGAATGATCAATTCATCGAAAAAAAAATATTTTGTAAATATTTGAGAGGAATGCCGAGGGGATCAGAAAGCCAAAAAAGCAGTGGTCAATAAAAGTTGACAGACTACACTTATTAAATAACTATCATACTTGGTCTATTAATAATTTTTAAATTTTCCATTCTTAAAATACGCCAGGTAAAAGATACCTGTTGGATTATTTTGAAATCGAACAGGGCTCCTTAGATCAAAAAAACCCGGTTAATGGGATCATAAATGTACTTAATACATCCATTCTTAAAGGATTATAAAAATGGTATTTCCCCATCTGTTAAGTCTTAAGGGTTTTGTGTTATGTACATAGTTTTACTATTCATATTTACTATACCACACATAATTTGTTCAATATACGGTGATTCTAAACAGGTGGCATTGTTATGTTAGTGTGAGTTTGTTTTGTCATTAAACTAGATGACGGGTAGCTCGCTTCGCTCGGCTTCTTCTTACCAAACCCTTACTAACCTAACCTAACCTAAGATAGTGTTTTGACATTAAACTAGAAGATGAGTAGCTCGCTTCGCTCGGCTTCTTCTAACAAAACCCTTACTAACCTAACCTAACCAAAAATAGTGCTTTGTCCTTAAACTAGAAGATGGGTAACTCGCTTTGCTCGGTTTTAGACTTTTACTAACTAAACCTAACCTAATTACCTTGTTTTTAGGCGCATAGTACTTTATTTTCCCCCATATTAGCCCAATTAAAATGCGTATCATTGTGTATGAATTTATAAAAAATATTTGCGTGCAATTGCCCAAAAAATGTCTTATTAAACCTTAAAAACAACACATTTGTTTCTTTTATTATATAAGTTTTCTTATTATATTTCCTTATTTATATTCAAACACTATGTCACTTTATTTACCTTTTTTTAAACCATATAAAAAAATTGACGCAATTATTTCTTAGTCTGTCTACTTTTATTGACCACTGCTCTTTTGACTTTCCGATCCCCTCGGCATTCCTTTCAAATATTTACAAAATATTTTTTTTCGATGAATTGATCATTCGATGAATTGATCATTCGATGAATTGATTTTCGATGAATTGATTTTCGATGAATTGATTTTCGATGAATTGATTTTCGATGAATTGATTTTCGATGAATTGATTTTCGATCAATTGATATTCGATGAATTGATTTTCGATGAACTCGTCGGTTACCGTCTATCTCTCTATCTGGCTATAATAATAATAATAGTTTATTTATTTAGCTAATGCTAGTAAGATCCATATTACACTCTTAACATAAATATAAATATAATTACAAGTTATACAAAAATAACAATAACAATAATAATAATAAGGCTTTCAACAAATACAATATGAAAAATAATTGAATTAAATTAATTCACAACTTTATACATTACATCACAATTTGATACATTAAATCTGTTTTATACAAAAACTACATATCTGGCAGAATATTACACTCAAGTTTTTTTTTTAAATTCTCTAAGATTATTTGCCTTTTTGACTTCCAGACTTAATCCATTAAATTTAACAAAACCTTCATCAAAGATAAAGCCCTTCGTGTTCGCTCGTGTTAGTTTCTCAATATATAGTTTATCATTACCTCTTGTATTATAACTATGTACATCAGAAATTTTCCTAACATTCTCATTCAAGTAACTGGGAACTAATTTATTTACAATTTTTTACACAAAACATAGCATATTAATATTAATGTTTTGATTTACATCTAACCAATTCAAACATTCAACATATCAGACACTCTTGTGTACATGTTACATTTTAAAATACATCGCATGCCCTTGTTTTGCAATTTTTTTAATTTATCTAACTGCGTTTTATTGCACATAGACAAAATTGTACCACAATAATTATAGTGAGGCAAAACAATCGAATTATATAATGTTAATTTTGTCCACGTTATATCTACCATTAAAGCATAAAATAGTTACTTTCTTTTTATGACTTTACGTAAAAATCAGCTTCTGTTCAGGGACTTAAATTTTGTAAACAAAAAGAAACAACTTACTTTAAATTGAAATGGCGCATTTTAAGTTTTTAGGGTTTTGTAGGTATGACCAAAAAACCCTTATACCGTCATTTTGTCGTCTGTCTGTCTGTCTGTCTGTCTGTCTGTCTGTCTGTCTGTCTGTTCGGTAAAAATTGTAGCCAAACGGCTAAACCTAGAGAGTTGAAATTTGGCATGCTTATACAACTCTTTGACCCGCACATAGGAAAAATACTAAAACATCTAAAAAACATATCCCCCTAAAAATATAAACAAATATGTGCTCATCGAAAAAACAAATATTTTTTTATAATTCTGAGTAGGGTATCAAATGAAAGCCCTTGGTACGTGGATTAACAATCGAATTTTTATTTTTGCAAAATAAATTATTTTGAAGCGATTTTTGCCAAAATTGTGCAAAAAATTTTTTGTCCCACACCCTGTAGCCCAGATGGTTTAAACTAAAAATCTGAAAAAATTCTAAGTAATGTACATTGGTGTGAACCGGAATAGTTCAACAGGAATTTTTGATCAGATTATGTTTTTGGAAAAAAAGCATTTTTTGTGTTTTTTTGCTAATAATGTTGACAACTTATAGTTATATAATATGCTAAACAGTAACGTTTTTCTTGGTGCAGTGGCTAAGATACTTGCGTTCTGTCCAAGAATTCATAATCGAACTCATGTTCGAGTCCTACGTGAGGAGACAATATTATTTTTTATTTTTTTTTTGCATTTTTATATTGTTTAAATTATTTTTTCAAAATTTTAATTATATTTTGGCAATTGTTGCATTTAATTTTTAATAGCGTAAATTTAATAACCAGTGGAAATTGTTGAAATTATAATTTAATTATATATTTGAATGTACACGAAATCAAAGGGGAGGAGCTATGACTAAAAACAACCAATGGAAGCCATAGGCGCAATTTTCAAAATCTTAATGAACCTTGATATATAAAAAAAAATACTGCACATCTTTAAAAACTTAAATAATGGTAATAGGCATTCGAATTAAAATTCATAAAAAAATATTTTGTCATAAAATTTGTTTTGGCATCCCAAATAATCATCATTCACTTACTAAATACCTGCAAAACCCTGAAATGTGTGAAAATTCACACTTCACATCAATTTTTTTAGTATTCTTTAGATAGGGAGATGATAACTGATTTTCAAAATATTTTTAATTTTGAAATATTGTCCCAGGTATTTTCAGTATACCCTCTGTTGACCGCCATCACTATTATAGATACCCGCGAAATCCTTAAAGATGTATAAATTCACACTTAACATCAAAATTTTACTGTAGTCATATTCTCTAGAATAACCTAAATGAAGTCGACATTTTTCAATTTTTTTGACAATTTTCACGAATTGAAAAATGAATTTTTTATATAATTTTTTTGTGTGCTTATGCCATAGTCGAGTTTGATGTAATCCTTCACTGTTGAAACATTTTTTCGTGAATATTTCACGGTCTGAGATTTTTTATTTGCATAAATTAAAGTTAACAAGCCCTTGGTCGGGGATGGAACAGTTTTCGTCAGCCAGGCCGTGGCTATAATTAAATCGGAGTTTCTTAAAAAAAAGTAAACACAAATCTTAATTGAAAGAGAAGGTGATTGATTTTGCTTTCATCAATTTTTTTCCTAAGCAAATTTTTGATTTGCATGCTATGCTCATTTTAATTTGTTTGCTATTTTTATCTTCAAAACATGAGATAGACGTGATTATTATTTTTTGTTTTAGTACCAAGGTAATGGTTTTTAGTAGTAATGGCTTTTCATACAATACAGGGTGTTCTTTTAATTTGTCTACTATTGCTATCTTGAGATTTATAAAAGCCATGAGGTCGGTTAAATTAGACGACAATTACACTGGTCAACAAATTTAAACTTTTTTTGCTGACTTAGATCTGATACTTGTTTTTAACTAATTTTGGGTTGCTGATTTCAAAAATGTTAACAGTTTCTGGCTATCACGTCAAATTTTTGTTCTATCGTATTTTGACTTTTTTCACCTTTTCACGTTCTGATATATGGTACGTCTACTTTAATTTCAGCATACGAAACAATTAAAAATGTGATGGAACTAATTAAATATAACGAACATAACTGGATCATCTGTGTAGATCTTAAAATGGTAAACTTTTTACTTGGCCAACAAGGTGGATTCACAAAATATCCATTTTTTTGTGTTTGTGGGACAGCAGAGCGAAAGATAAGCATTGGATAAAAATTGGCCGGTGAGAATAGATTTAAATGTTGGAGACCCAAACATAATGCACGAACCTTTGGTGGAGCGAACAAAAATCATTTACCCCCATCTTTATATTAAACTGGGTCTAATGAAGCAGTTTGTAAAAGTGTTGAACCAAGATGGTGACTGTTTCAAATATATATCTGAAACATTTCAAAGTCTCAGTAATGAGAAGCTAAAAGCTGGCATTTTGGCGGATCGTAAATTAGAAAATTAGTGAATGATCCACATTTCACTGTACATATGGATGATATGGAGAAGAATGCATGGCAGTTTTTCGCGGCGTTTATCAAAAATTTTCTTGGGAATAAAAAAGCCGAAAACTATGTGGATGTCATTGAAAATTTGATTGAAAATTATCTGGGTGCAACATGTGCGTGAAACTTCATTTTTTAAACAGTCATCTTGACAAATTTCCTGTCTATCTTGGAGATGTTAGTGATGAACAGGGTGAATGTTTCCATCAGGATTTAAAAGAGATGGAGAGACGTTATCAAGGAAGGTGGGATACTCACATGATGGCTGACTACTGTTGGAGTATTAAAAGAGACTTATCGGGAATGGTGCACTCCAGAAAATCTTACAAACGACCAATTAATCCTTAAATTATTTTGTATTTTTATTTTAACACTTCAATGCATTAAAATGTAATTAAAACTGTTCTCATTTTCTTTCTTTCACTATAAATAAAATTTTAAGAATATTTTCTAATTATTTAGTCCTTATTGTTCGCCAAATTTGTACCAATTACAGTTTCGACGTCTAAAATTAAACAATAAATGCATTATTTGGCCGAAAATATATATTTGCTGTAGAGCAAAAATCTGATGTGATACGTAAAAACTGATGAGATATTTGAGTTCAGCAGCACCAAATTAGTAAGAAACAAGTCTTAGATGTCAGCAAAAATTGTGTTGACCAGTGTTATGAGCGTCCAGGCCGTCCAAAAGAGGTCACCACGCCAGAAATGGTCGATAAAATCCATGGAATGATTATCGACGATGGACGAGTGAATAAAGGCGAGTTAGATAAAGCTGCAGGCATCTCAACCGAACGGGTGCTCAACATTTTGTATGAATATTTGGGAATAAGGAAACTCTCTGCCAGATGGGTGCCGCATTTGCTCTCAGTCGATAACAAACGCGATTGTCTGACCATTTCGATGCAATGTTTGGTGATGTTCAAGTACGATAAGAAGGAATTTTTGCAACGTTTCATAACCGTGGACATGGATCGATCCAGAGACCAAGGAGCAGTCGAAACAGTGGACTGCTCCTGGCGAATCGAAGCCGAAGAAGGTCAAGGTGGATCTGTCAGCTAACAAAGTCATGGCCACAGTTTTTTGGGATGCGCACGGTATTAATCACATCTACACAAACTGCACTGCACGATATTTGCCGAAAGATCTTCATGCAGCACGGAGCACACAGAAACATTTTTTCAAATCTTTTAAAACTGCTAGAATATTTCTGAAACATGATCCCTTGGATGTAGGGATGGGAAAAAAGCATCGATGTATCGAAAACATCGATGTTTGCTTTAAAAACATCGATGTATTTACCATCGATGTTCAGATGGCGATAGTATCGATAAAACATCGATGTCTACTACCGATGTCGATGTTTAAACTTTGAAATTCAGAAACTACTGTTAGAGCGCTGGAATCTTAAAATTTTAATTTTTATTAATATTAGTACACAAAATATAAGCGCCATCTATTGTGATATAACAATACTAATAGTGTTAGTTCTTATTCTTTTTAGCAGTTAGCAGAATAAGTAAAAAATAAGAAGAAACTTCTAATTTTTGCAAACAATGCAACGACCAACGACGCCAACAAACTTGTTGCTTTTTGAGTCTTGTTGACACTATCCCAGTTGTTATTCCTCCAATCCCTGGAATTACCGTATTGGGATATACAGTCTGTTTCAAACGCTTAGGCGGAACTAAACGGGAATTTCGTTCTTTTAGGTTGTCACGACAAGGGACCTTGCTTGGGTTATTTCATTTTTAACGTTGGAATGTCAAAATTTAAAATTACAACAATGAAACCATGGAAACGTATGACCTATGTCAAAATTAAATTATTTTTTTTATATATTTTAATGACAAAAAAATAAATAAATGGGAAATTTGTATTAAGAATGACACAAAAAATCAAAATATAAAGAAAATGACATTTTAAAATGATATTAACCTTAACCAAAAAATGTTTATTGTAAGTATGATTTACAAAGCTTAAACAAAACGGCCGAAAAGCACGATTTAACCGATGAAAGTAACTAAATTGCAAAATCTAGTTCCGCCTAAGCGTTTGAAACAGACTGTATAATTATAATTTACTTATTAATAAAACTATTATTAGGATTATTATATTGCAATGTTAGAGTAAAATTAATATTAGGATAGCTATGTTAGTGTTATTGAGAATAAACATTACCTATAGAGGCGCTGTTGTCGCTTACGAAATGGCGATTGGAATAGGATTTTTTGACATTTGCCATTTGATACACAACAATTCACATTGTTTTTTTTCTGTTGCGATTTTAAAGACATTTTATTAAAGTTTGCTTCACTTTAACACACACAAACAATGCAATTAAATGAGCCACATCCAACAAAATCCTATTCCGTTAAGTTCCAAAATATTCCGCTAGGCGTCACTTCAGTTATTATCAGTTCTCAATAAAAAATGTAATATGTATTTCAACTTAATACAAAAAAAATGTGTATGACAGTATGTTATTTTTATGTTAAATAATATAAAATTAACATTAAGATTACTATATTAGTATTATAATAAAGTGGCGAAAGAAGGGATGACATTTACTCAGCAGATGAAGTTAAAAATAACCTTATCTGTCAGATAGTTACCTGGAACTTTATCTGAGGGTGGAAAAACCTGGCCTAAATAAAACATATATAATATAAATAAATATCTTTTTTTAATATTAATAAAACATCGATGTATCGGAAACATCGATGTTTTTCCTTCGATGTTTTTTCAACACCGATAGTAAGGCGTCGATGTTAACATTGATGTTAAACATCGATGTTTTGCCTTCAATGTACAACCCTACTTGGATGCATTTAAAAAACTACATATATTGTATAATTTTAAGAAAAAATCATTTTATCTCAAAAATTCTTAATTGAAATAATTGTGAAAGTGCTTTGATTGAAGTGATGTGTAATCTGTCGGACCTTCCTCAAAGGGCCATTCCTTATATTGATTCTCCGTGATATGCTAAACGGGACTTCAAAGCACATCTATCTCCTCGAGTCGCGTGAGCGGAAAGATCGTGAAAAATCTCACGACAATATACCCGGATTTCTTTGAGCAGTTTTAAAATGTTTATATTTTCTCAGCTGCCGTTCTCCACTTGGAGAAATATGGAAGATACTCAACAATATACACTTTATGTTTTCTCGTAATGTAGGTTTGGGAATATAGGTTAGATTTGGGTTGCATAAAAATTCAATGTGCTAAATTTTTTATTTGCTTTTTTTTTGGGTTATGTCTCGTGGTAAAAAGGTTGTCTACCCGGTACAACAAAACGGTTTCAAATATCAAATACAAATTTTCATCTTTCGATACTTTGGAATTAGTTCAGAGACAGGGCTTGAAATTTACCGAAGCAAACCGGAACACTGTTCCGGTGAAATTATAGAAAATATTGTTCTGGTTCGTGAAATTATTGAAACATTGCTCCGGTTCATGAAAAATATGAAGATATCTGTTCTTGTTCATTTAAAAAATAATATTTAAAATATGTACCTGCTATTTTAATTTGAAAACTACAACTGATTACCCTCACCACTGTTATTTGGAAATTAATTAGGGTTTTGCAGGTATGACCAAAAAACCCTTATACCGTCATTTTGTCGTCTGTCTGTCTGTCTGTTCGGTAAAAATTGTAGCCAAACGGCTAAACCTAGAGAGTTGAAATTTGGCATGCTTATACAACTCTTTGACCCGCACATAGGAAAAATACTAAAACATCTAAAAAACATATCCCCCTAAAAATATAAACGAATATATGCTCATCGAAAAAAAAATATATTTTTTTACAATTCTGTGTAGGGTATCAAATGAAAGCCCTTGGTACGTGGATTAACGATCCAAATTTTATTTTTGCAAAATAAATTATTTTGAGGCAATTTTTACCAAAATTGTGCAAAAAAACGTTTGTCTCACACCCTGTAGCCCAGATGGTTTAAACTAAAAATATGAAAAAATTCTCAGTAATGTACATTGGTGTGAACCGGAATAGTACAACAGGAATTTTTGATCAGATTATGTTTTCGGAAAATAACGCATTTTTTGTGTTTTTAAGTAAAATATGTAATATATTTAATCCGATATTTAACATACTAAACGAGTGATCCTGTATAGCACAGTGGTAGCATTGTCGCTTAGTGAGTTGAAACTACTGTAAGAAACTGTGTTCGAATCCCGTCAATTTTTATTTTTTCAGTTTTTTTTTTTGCATTTTTATTTTGTTTAAATTATTTTGTCAAAATTCTAGTTATATTTTGGTAAATGTTGCATTTAATTTTTAAAAGCGTAAATTTAATAACCAGTGGGAACTGTTGAAATTATAATTTAATTTTATGTTTGACGAAATCAGAGGGTAGTGCTTATGATTTAAGCAACCAATGGGAGCCATAGGCGCAATTTTCAAAATCTTAATGAACCTTGCTATATAAAAAAAAAATACTGCACATATTTAGAAATTTAAATAATGGTATTAGGCATTCGAATTAAAATTAATAAAAAAATATTTTGACATAAAATTTGTTTTGGCATCCCAAATAATCATCACACAGTTAATAAATACCTGCGAAACCCTGAAATGTGTGAAAATTCACACTTCACATAATTTTTTTTTTAATAACGTAAGATATTTAGTAAGACATATAGTATGAACCTACTTCATGCTATCTTTACATGATTTGAAATGGTTTATCAAAAAAGGCATGAGGGACGAAGCTATTTCAACTCATGGCACTTTTTGCTCAAACAATTGAAAATATTAGAATGGTATTCGGACCATCGGGAAATCTGCGACAGGGTGTCACTGAGGGCAGATCAATTACCTATTTATAACACTGCCCAACAAAATATTTTTTATATCTTGGTGCCGGAAAAGTAATAACTGATTTTGGATATTTCTGATGTGCTGATTCCAAAAATTTCTGACTTTTTTTCGTAGCTGCTCTAGTTCTTGAGATACTAATTGATTTTAGTTTTTTAACTAAAAACGGTAAACTTCCTCCTTGGACAGCAAACTGGATACACAAAATATCCTTGTTTTTTATGTCTTTGGGACAGCAGAGCTAAGGATCAGCACTGGGTTAACAGAAATTGGGTGATTTCCATTAAGAAATGTCATAATTCAAGAAAAACAAAACGTTGTCAACGAACCTTTGATTGCGAGAGAGAAAATTATATTTCCATTCTTGCATATCAAGTTTGGGCTTATGTAGCAATTTTTGAAGGCTATCGAGATGGACTTTGTGTAGGCTATTGATACGTAAATTTCCTGGGAAAAACTGAAAGCCAGAATATTTTATGGTCCTCAGATAAGGCAACCTACTGAAGATCCACAATCTAATCCATCTGCATCAATGAACGACATTGAATCTAATTCTTGGTGTTCATTTATTTAAGTAGTACAAATTTTTCTTGGAAATCATGAGGCAGAGAATTAGTGGAAAATATGCTTTCCAACTTTAATATTCTCGGTTGTATTATGACCACTTACAAGAAAACCTAGGTGATTTTAGTGAAGAACCGGGGGAAAGATTCCATCAGGACATAAAACTATGGAAGATAGATATCAAGGAAGATAAGATAGCCACATGATGGCCTACTACTGTTGGAGTCTTCAGAAAGACTGTTTTGGTAAACTCCTTGCTAGAAAGTCGTACAAAAGAACATTTTTAATTGATAAGTGATGAATGTATATTTATCTACTTTGTGAAATAAATACCTTACTTAGTCTCTTTTGTGTTTGTAACTGGCAGTTTGAGCAAATAGTAACAGTAATAACGTTTGATTTTTGCTAAAACCAATTGGCGAATTGTAATTCCTTACAGATGTACATCCTTGTGGGCGATAAACAAAATGGCCAAATTGTAATTTAAATTGTCAATTTTGTTCAAACATTATTTTTATATGTACTATCAATTTTAATAAGAATTATCTTTTAATATTTACTTAAAAATTGTATTATAATTTAAATCCGTCGCTCCACTATTTTGAGCGAACCCGTAATTTTATGTAGGACTATTACAGGACCTAGAAAAAACGCAGATAGGTGCGTTAATAACATATAATACGCACGCAGGGATGGCAAATAAGAAATTTTAAAAAAATGGAAGAATTAAAAAAAACACTTAGATACTCCTGTTTCCTTTGACCGATATAAACAATATTTTGCACATTTATTCTCTAAGAATATACGAATATAATTACATACATAAATGTCTAGGGTGTCGTAGGCATAAACAAGAGACTAGATACTCCTGTTTCCTTTGACTGATATGTACAATATTTTGCACATTTATTCTCGAAGAAACTGCGGATAAAATTTTATATATATAAATGTTTTGGGTTTGGTAGGCATAAACGAGAAACTCTAGACAAGCCTATATCCTTTAACCGACATGAACATTATTTTGGAGATTTATTCTCTAAGAATCTACGAATATAATTACATATAGAAATGTCTAGGGTTTCGTAGGCATAAATTAACGTCTCAAATTATTTTTAGTTTTAACAATATAAATGTAATGTACTAAGTAAAAATGAATCGGTTTCTCATCTTAAAAAGTTAATGAATAAATAATCTAACTATATAATTAGCAAGTGTGTATGTAGTGTAGGTAACATTATGACGTCAATTTCGTCAAGTTCTCGTGATTGGCTGACTGGGGACACCCTCTCCCGTGATTGGCTAACTGGTGATATCCTATCCCGTGATTCTCTGACTGGCGTCGAAATTAGGATACGTTAAAAAATAAAACCAAATAAAGATTTAAAATCACAACCAAATTCGTATTATATTTTATTGTAACCACGTAACAATATATTTCCACCTAGTGGAAAGATAAAAACTAAATATATGTATTGTTGTTTATATTTTGTATTATTGTTGCAGGAGAGCAGCTCGCTGGTGATGCCTTGGATAATAGGTATTGTGACGTTTATGTCGTTCGAAGCCGTGTCCATAGTCTACTCCAACGTCCTCCGGGATCACGTCAACAGAGTAAGTAGCCACGATACTCATAAACATCCTCCCACCTACACCGACTACCAATCTAGTTTAAAGATTCAAATATCCTATCATACGAAATTGGTATCTCGGAAAATAGTTCAATATAGAAAACTGAAAAATAACACAAAATGTTTTTGAAACCTTTAAAATAAAAACAAATCTGTCTCCGATTTTATAAAGGGAATTGCAGCTAAGAGCTTCGTTAACTAAGACTATAAAATTGATGTGAAGTGTGAATCTTCACACATTTCTGGGTTTTGCAGGTATTTAGTAACTGAATGATGATTATTTGGGATGCCAAAACAAATTTTATGTCAAAATATTTTTTTATGAATTTTAATTCGAATGCCTAATACCATTATTTAAGTTTCTAAATATGTACAGTATTTTATTTATACAGCAAGGTTCAGTAAGATTTTTAAAATTGCTCCTATGGCTTCCATTGGTTGCTTATATCATAAATCCCGGCCTCTGATTTCGTCAAACAGAATTAAATTATAATTTCAACACTTCCCACTGGTTATTAAATTTACGCTTTTAAAAAATAAATACATTTACCAAAATATAACTAGAATTTTGACAAAATAATTTAAACAAAATAGAAATGCAAAAAAAAAACAGAAAAAAATAAAATTAACAGGATTCGAACTCTGCAACGCTCGCACTACAAATTACAAAGTACATTACGAAACCATCTGAGCTACCAGAGTTTCTGATGTGAAGTGTTACATAGCGAATTAAATATTTAACATATTTTAGTTAAAAACACAAAAAATGCGTTATTTTCCGAAAACATAATCTGATCAAAAATTCCTGTTGTACTATTCCGGTTCACACCAATGTACATTACTTAGAATTTTTTCAGATTTTTAGTTTAAACCATCTGGGCTACAGGGTGTGGGACAAAATTTTTTTTGCACAATTTTGACAAAAATCACATCAAAATAATTTATTTTGCAAAAATAAAATCTTGATCGTTAATCCACGTACTAAGAGCTTTCATTTGATACCCTACTCAGAATTTTAAAAAAATATTTTTTTTTTTGATGAACACATATTTGTTTATATTTTTAGGGGGGTATGTTTTTTAGATGTTTTGGTATTTGTCCTATGTGCGGGTCAACGAGTTGTATAAGCATGCCAAATTTCAACTTTCTAGGTTTAGCCGTTTGGCTACAATTTTTACCGAACAGTCAGACAGACAGACAGACAGACAGACAGACAGACAGACAGACAGACAGACAGACAGACAGACAGACAGACAGACAGACAGACAGACAGACAGACGACAAAATGACGGTATAAGGGTTTTTTGGTCATACCTACAAAACCCTAATAAGAGACCGGAAAACGTTTTACTATGAGATTTTACTATATTACTATTGTCGCGCCTAGGTTGGTTTTGGGGGCTTTGTATGAATAAAAGAATATGAATTCTACAAACTAATTTATTGATAGAAATAAAATAATATAAATTCTAATTACTAACAGTATTGGCCACGCCAGGTTAATGGTGTATAAATTATATAACACTTTAATACAACACAATACATATAACTTCTAGTAAGGGCTCTAGGTAGAGCTTAGGTTCAACTTAGCGACTCATTAATTAAGTCAATTAATTAATAACGGATCGTAAGAGTTTTACTGAAATGGAATAAATTCCATTAAAGTTGTGAGACACATCTGGAGCAAATACAAAAATATAATTTTAAACTGTACTTACATAACCACGGCTTTGTAGGCCCATTGTTGGTCAATGCACAATTGGTAATAGTCACAAGAGTACTGATTACTAATTACTATTTCTTACTTAATGTCTCTTAAGATCATTTAGCTCTTTATATATGAAATATATAAAAACAATCCGTGGAAGAATTCCATGACATGTGTAAGTTATTCTTAAGATGTGGATGACCTGTATTCGTGACAATCTGATAATTTATAAATTAACTAAATTTGTAAATTAACAGAGTTGAATTTAGTTTTAATTTGTATTTAAATTCATTTATAGTAATATTTAAATTATTTCATATATTTGACACTATTACCAAAAAAGATCTTTGAAGATCGATTTCTTCGACCACCATTTTTAGGGTTTTGTAGGTATGACCAAAAAACCCTTATACCGTCATTTTGTCGTCTGTCTGTCTGTCTGTCTGTCTGTCTGTCTGTTTGTCTGTCTGTCTGTTCGGTAAAAATGGTAGCCAAACGGCTAAACCTAGAGAGTTGAAATTTGACAAGCTTATACAACTCTTTGACCCGCACATAGGAAAAATACTAAAACATCTAAAAAACATATCCCCCTAAAAATATAAACAAATATATGCTCATCGAAAAAAAAAAATATTTTTTTACAATTCTGTGTAGAGTATCAAATGAAAGTCCTTGGTACATGGATTAACGATCAAAATTTTATTTTTGCAAAATAAATTATTTTGACGCGATTTTTGCCAAAATTCTAAAAAAAAAAATTTTTTTGTCTCACACCCTGTAGCCCAGATGGTTTAAACTAAAAATCTGAAAAATTCTAAGTAATGTACATTGGTGTGAACCGGAATAGTACAACAGGAATTTTTGAACGGATTATGTCTTCGGAAAATAACGCATTTTTTGTGTTTTTAACTAAAATATTTAATCCGCTATTTAACACAGTAAACGAGTGAACGTCCGTAGTCCAGTGGTAACGTTCTCGCTTCGTAAGTTGCAAACTATTGTTCGATTCCCGTCATTTTTTATTTTTTCTGTTTTTTTTTTTTAATTTTTATTTTGTTTAAATTATTTTGTCAAAATTCTAGTTATATTTTGGCAAATGTTGCATTTAATTTTTAAAAGCGTAAATTTATTAACCAGTAGGAAATGTGGAAATTATAATTTAATTCTATGTTTGAATGTATACGAAATCAAAGGGGCGGAGTTTATGACTTAATCAACCAATGGAAGCCGTAGCAATTTTCAAAATATTAATGAATCTTGCTATATAAAAAAAATACTGCACATATTTAGAAACTTAAATAATGGTATTAGGCATTCGAATTAAAATTAAAAAAATTCATTCATAAAAAAATATTTTGACATAAAATTTGTTTTGGCATCCCAAATAATCATCATTCAGTTACTAAATACCTGCAAAACCCTGAAATGTGTGAAAATTCACACTTTACACAATTTTGTAATAGAAATGGTTCTATTTAAATTATTATTATGTTATTTAAATAAGTTCTAAAAGACGTACTCAACTTACTGTTGTGACTAGTTACAAACTAACATAAAAAACATGAAGAATTCAAAAACCAACTTGTCGAATTCAACATGTATCAAGCAACAGCTAAACCGCAAACCACAAAGTAGCAATCCTCATAAAATAATCCCTAAATCCGTATCATTAAATGAATTGGATGTAAGTGTATATTTGTAACTAACATGAATTTTGTATTTCAGAAGTTCGACGCGATGTGTAAAGCAGAAGTGCTTTTCTTCGTGTGCAGAGCAGTCATTAACGTAAGTTAATATTTAGTGTGTAGCATGATCTATTATTTAGATTGTGCTTCTCTGGAACTGTATCTATGCCATGCTCCAATTTACAACCTCCATTCTCCATTCTCCATTCTCCACGATGCACGATACACGGCTACGGGCTGCACTTTCCATGCTGCAAGCTTAACAGACTTGTTTCGACTGTTGTAACGCTCACATCTTCTCTCGTTACAACCAGTTATAAACTTAATTAACTGAAATACTTGAATTTTAGGAAATTAATATCTCGACAGTGGTGGGGAAATCACGGGAAATCTGAATTATTTGTGTTTGACATAAATTATTTAAGATCGTCGTTAGACATTTATAATTTCTAGTCCACTTTTAGACTAATAGAACTTTATTTAATTATTCTCCTAGCGGTGCAATACAGTTCTAATGAAATATAGATGATCAGAATGAATTTCCACACATTTCAAGTTTTGTAGGTATTTAGTCAGTGAATGATGATTATTAGAAGGCCACACGATGAATGCCTGTCACAGAACACGATTATCAGATCAATAGGGGATACGCATAAAATTTATATTTCCTTAAAACTACATCTTTTTAATATGTTAATGTTAGTTATGTCACCTAACAAAACAAAAATCACATTTTAATTAATATTACAGCCAAATTTTTTAATTAAAATATTGTAAATTTGAAATAAGCCAACCACAGCGCGAAGGTTGCCGAGAAAATACGACTGAGAATGACGTCAAACCCCAGACAAACCAGACTACAACATAATCTTTACGTGTGTATATTGTATTGTTCGAGAGTTTTGTATTTGTTTTTAAACAATTTTTCACGCATTTATTATTAAAATGGCAGATAAAGATTTTGTTAGGGCTCAGAGTGATAATTTACCCAACATTTATGCTTTTATGCTCATGGAATATATGAAAAATAATGAATGCTACAGTGCTGAAGAAATACGTGGTGTCAAATCAGACTTGTAAGTAAACCATTTATGTGTTCTATAACTTTATGTAAACAATAAACGCTGCAACTCTGTAAAATGTAAATATTTATGTAATTTAGATGTCAGAATTTTACTACATTGTTTACATGAAGTTACAAAACGTTAGAGGCATAATTGAAATACTGCAATATAGGTTATATATTTTAATAGAAAATTTAATTCGGTAAACATGTATAAATTATTTTTATAGAATTAAACTTTATTTTAATTAAAATCACTCTAACTTGACACAATCTATAAAAGTTATACAAGCAATTAAGTTCACGACAGACTGTGTAGGCTGTACGCTGTACACTGGGTAGGCTGTACGCAGTACACTTGAGTAGGGTATGACGTCACACGTGGTTATCGCGCGCTACATACATTTATGATTTTTTTAAGCCTTCAAATTAAAAAAAAATGCAAATTTGTTTTTTATGTTATATGCAACAAGAGGAATATAATAAAAAATTAAAAAAATCATGCGTATCCCCTATTCTGTAAAAAATTACTATAATAGTTACCGCGTAGTAACGTTACTACAAGATAAATTTTTGACTTTAATAGTAACTTTAACATTTTTCGTATTCTGTAATATCCAACTGTAGTGACGTCGCTATGAAAGTTATATTTTAGTGACAGTTACTAGGAAAAGAATGCAGTTAGTTACAGAAGCGCAACACGCATGCGCATTGCTGGTATACAAACGACAGTTGAGGTTAAAAATGTCAAAATATTGTATTGCTTACATTAGTGTGTTGTTATACAAGGTGTCTCAAAAGAAATTTTATATTTATTTAGCTTACTGCGTGAACGCAACGTATCCGAGGGGCGCGGGGGTTATGTCAATCGGTAGCCTGGCTCTTGGGAATTCACTCGCTATGGAGCGTTTCTCGGGAGCAGACCGCGCGTTATGCGTGCGAGAGTTTTACAGAAACGGTGATTCGGCGACTGTAGCGCGTAGAAAATTCTGCAGTATTCGAGGTTTTCGCTACATAAATGATGCGCCAAGCATTCCTCTCATTCGACATTGGGTTAAAAAGTTTGAAGAGACTGGTACAACGCTGGATAAATCGAAATCTGGGCGACCTAGGTCATCATGAACGGTAGAAAACGTGGAGAATGTTAATCAGTCTGTTCGTGACGACCCGAACCTGTCAATTCGGAAGCGCGCAAGTGCTTTAAATGTGCATAGATCATCATTACATCGCATTATGCATAAAGACCTAAAGCTGCACCCCTACAATATTCAATTGGTGCAAGAATTAAAGCCCCAAGATGCCAGTCAGAGGCTTAATTCTCAGGCAAATTGATCTCCCGGAGAGGTGACATAAATTGGCCTCCACGCAGTCCAGATTTAACCCCTATGGACTTTTTCCTATGGGGTTATCTTAAATCTAAAGTTTACGCCAATAAACCGACTTCACTGGCGCATTTGAAAGAAAATATCCGTCACGAAATGGCAGCCATCCCTGAGTCCACCTGCCGAGACGTCATAAGTAATTTTACTGTTCGATTAAATGAGTGCCGAGAACGCGAGGGTCTACATTTAGACGATATTATTTTTAAGAAATAAATCCCCAAAAAGTGTATTTTAATAATTAATAAACATTTTTTCTATATACGGCTTACTTTTTTTTTAATCGATCTACTAAATATAAAATTTCTTTTGAGACACCTTGTATTTAATTTTTGAAGAATTTCATCAGATTTTTCTCTGATTGGACGATCAGAGCGTGAGTCATCTTTCACATTAAAATTACCAGAACGAAAGCGAGCGAACCATTTCCGCGCAGTAGATTTTGATAAAGTACCTTCACCGTACACAGCACAAGTTTTTTCACAAGCCTGCGCAGCGTTCTTTCCTTTGTCGTAATAATATTGCAAAATATAACTTTTCAATAATAAAAGTTAAATCTTTTAAATAATATTGCAATTTTACATTACTTTTCTCTATTTTCAAACGCAAACAACTTTCCAACCACTGCACGAATTTTGATGTTTAGATACTCAAAGTAACGCTCGAACTGTCACCTTTCCAACGAGCGCTTAGTGGTGTCGCTGCGATTGTGTTTCCTGAGTTATTTGCAAGTGGCGTCATCTATCGGCAAAAACTCCAGGAACTTTTTCCCAGACCTGATATTTTTTCACCAAGTTTAGAAATTTCAGAATTTCGCAATCATATTAAAATGTTCCCCAAGGCTGAATGGAGCAAACGTCCCCCTCCCCCTCTGAATGTAAGTTTGCACCTTTCATCGAGATTAAATTATAAAGTTTTTAACAATGAGTTTTAATTGAAATTAAGTACGTACAACCAGAATGATATTGTCCCGGAATGTGGAACGACAACTTTCCAGATTTACTTTGTTTGTTACAAATTTAATATTTTGTTATTGTCGACCATAATGGAAAAGCGATTAAGAACGGATTGTATTTTGTAATCCAGTTTTATAAACAAACAATGTAGGACTGGAACATTTTATTCAATATCATGTTTAGGACCGTTTCCATTCTGTAATGATAACAAAGCTTTTGAATTTATATCAGTTTTTATTTTTGTTTTAATTTGAAAGGAACGATATTGATAACCTATTTCTTTTAATACATGAAAAAAACATGAAATGCGCGCAGTTTGTAGTAGTACATAATAAATGGATAGGAGGCAACACTATGCCACTTTGATATGACATGGTGTCATTTGTGAGTTGTTTGTTGTGAAGTTTAACAAGATACTTGAACTCTTTTTATAAAATTTGAGCTGTTTCTGCTGAAAAACAAATCTCCTGAAATTTTGATCCAAAATTTTTTGACTCCAATTTTAGGCATAATATAGTTTTTGGACAATTTTCTAAGGCTAGAAATGTATAAGCATACAAATTTTTCATGAATTTGAAAAACATCCCCTAAAATTTTGAAATTTAGATCAAAAATTAAGTTTTAAGATAATTTTGGGATGAGGAATATGAAAAAAAAAATTCAAAAATTCATGCTTGCCTAGATTTGGAGTTAGATCCGATTTGAGTCAGTTTTTTGCCTATAATTCCAAAACTTTTGCCCAAACTTCACAATGGATAAAATTTTGCTCATCTATTTGTATAAATTTTCAATAAAATCTGAGACTAACTTTTTTTCTCTTCAAAATCACGATTTTTACTTGCCCGACCTTAATATATAAGGGGCAAGTATTGTAATCGCGAAAATTTTCGATGTCGAGATTTTGACGGATGACCACGTTTCATGGTCCAGGGAATCCAAAAAACCTATTTTCGAAGTGCCGTCCGTATGTGTGTGTGTGTGTGTGTGTGTGTGTGTCTGTCTGTCTGTCTGTGTGTATACACGATAACTCAAAAACGGTTTAACTTAAAGAGTTCGTTCTGGTACTAAAAAATTCTCCTATTAAATAGGAAGAACCCTATTGTTTTTTATGAAAATCGGTTGACTAGAAATGGGAGTTTACTCGTGTCGATATTAAGATTTTTGCGAATATTTAGCAACAGAAAAATATTTCGAAAAAATTGATTGAACAAAAGTTACTATAAATGCAATAACTAATAACTTTTATTTGAGACGTTTTTTGATAAAACGAAAAATTTCGAAAAAAATTTTTAAAATTATTTAAAATTTCTCAATTTTTTCATACTTATATGTAACGTTTCCATGGTCATGATAATTAATTCGTAACTAGTAAAGCAAGCCTTGGACAAAAATTTGTATAAAACATAATTTGATGTATTTTTGAAGATTTATCTAAATATTTAAATTTTTTTTTTAATTTACATTTTTTTTTAAATATATTTTTTATGGGAGGGCAAGTCTAGCGGAGGTTTCCCTTCGCCACTGGTTTTTAAGGTGTACCCCTTACGATTTTTTCGGTGTTTGGCCATTTTCAAGGGTATTAGATTACTGGCTATAATAAACTTGATAACTGGTTTATAAAAGCCAATTGTTTTTTTTTTTTTTAGGCTGAATAATGTAGGAGAATTTTAAAAATTCATATCACAGATTTCTATCCCCAACCATTTTTTACCGATCGCCAAAATATATAAGGGAGGTATTGTGATCATACCGATTTTGACATTTCGAGACATCGATGAATCTCCACGAATTGAGGTCCCTACATAACGTTTTGACTATTTTTAGCATGATGTCTGTCGGTCTGTCTGTCCGTCCGTCTGTCTGTGTACACGTGCAGAGCAAATTCGGCTAAAAGGATTTTTATGAAACTTCATATTTAAGCTTTTGAGATCAATGGCACGAGTTGATCAACTTTTGGTAAAAATCGGTTGACTAGAAATGGGAGTTTACTCGTGTCGATTTTAATATTTTTGAGAAAATTTCTTAACAGAAAAAAATTATTTAACAAAAGTTGCTATAAATGCAATAACTAACAACTAATTTGAGACATTTTTTGATAAAACGAAAAAATATAATAAAATATTTATTTAATTTTATGAAATAGGGCCCCCGTTAGGCTTTTTTTTGTATAGATATATAAACTTTATCTCTCATATAAGGATCAGAAACTAATTCTATCTCCATGTATAAAATTTTATCAAAATTGGCCCATAAACATTAAAAATATTGTAATTTAATAAAAATTGGACCCCCATTTAGGCCTTTTTTGTACAGGTACATGATTTTTGAACACCTACATACAAGAAGACACTAATTCTAATATTCTGTGTCAAATCCCATCGAAATCGGTCCATAAATAAGCGAGTTATGGCCGTGCTCTATTTTTGGCCAAAACTGGAGCCAATTTATTTACCAACTTGCGAATTTGATGTTTTTGACTATACAGTCAAAAGCCTCATGCACTCCTAATTCTAAAACTATAAGTATTTTCAAAATCCGTTCATAAATAAGCGAGCTACAGTCATTTGAACTAGTTTCCATTAATCCGCTCTAATTATTTGGTCTAGTTCAGTAATTAGTTCAGATATTTGGTTTAGTTTAGATGTATTCCCGGGTTAGCAGCACTTGCCATACATTTCTGAATCAAATCAAAATATAAATATACGTCATTAGGATTACAATGTAATTTACTGGAAAAACGTATGTTTTAATTGTAATTTATGCAGATAAAATTTGATCAAGGACTTTTTATTAGGCCTTTTGATTGGCCCTAGGGACGTGTCGTCAACTGACGGTAAGAATCCCAAGATGGCTACCTATTTTTGTCTAATGATGACATTTGATATTTTTTAAGGAAATTAAATTGAAAATTTGTGCTGAAAAGTTGTAAAAATATAAGAAATATTTTAAAATTTAATTAGAATTTATTATTTATATTTCACAACAGAAAAATATTTCGAAAAAGATTATTTAACAAAAGTTGCTATAAAAGCAATAGCTAATAAGTTTTATTTGAGACATTTTTTGATAAAACGAAAAAAAATTGAAAAAAGTATTTATTTTTTCATACTGTGTAACGTTTCCATGGTCATGATAAATAATATTTCTGTTAGACAATATTAGGCTAAATTATTTCTACTCTGCTGCTAGAATGTATTTTCTACAAGTACTTTGTGATGGCGGTCGGTCCTGTGGTGGCCACAGCTGATTGTTAATTCACAATTTTCATAATTAATGTAAATTTTGCCATTAAAAATAATTGTCGTAATCTCAAAATCAGTTAAACTATTAAATCGCCAAATTATTTCTAGACTAAGTAAACTACTAAGAATCCAAAAATTCTAACTGGAGGTCGCTGTTTTTGAGTTATGCTTTTCTTCACAATTTTCACAAATAATGTAAATTATGTCATTAAAAAAAGTATATACAACAAAAAAGATTTGACATCTTATTATAAACATTTTTTGTTATATTTGTGTTTGCTGGGTTTATGGGGATGACAGAACCATCTCCAAGGATTTCATGGATGTCCGTGCAGTCCGAAAAATAACAAAAGAGTGCATTCAAAACGATTGCAGTCAATTTGTGATCCTAACTTCAAAAATTTCAAATATAAATTTTATCCTAATTTTTTTTTAAATTATAGACAGCTGTAGAAAACTGTATGTTAATATTAATATTTTTCTAATTTCAGCCAGTCGTAGAAAAAATAATGTTTGAAACTCATGCATGCTCACCTTTTTCCATCCCATGTCCCAAAAAAAAAGTAATATTGTCACATGGTTGATTGAAAGTCAACTCCTGGTTTCATCATAACAAATTTATTAAAAATCAAATTTACTATGTATGGTTTGAATTCCATGGAGTTAGGGAAGTCTTCGGTCCACCCCGTGTTGGCCAGGATCGGCTTGGACCTACCTCCGAGGCGGGGGCTACCCGTGAGCCTGGAGAAGCCTTCTTCCACTCACATGGAGACTACTTGCTTGGCTTCACCCTCGATACAAGAATCTAGCGTCAGTGTCTTGGTCGTCACCTTGTGAACTAATACGTGTAGCGGAGTTGGCTATGTTCCACTGCTTACATATTCTGTTTTATCCAGTCTTTTTGTAACGAAAGTTAACCCAGTTCCAATATTCATTCGACATGACAAATATTTCGTCATTACGAAAATGCGGCGTATGCATTTCGTAATCAGGCCAAATACGTCAGACGATAACAAAAAGTTTTTTAATCAGACAGCTGACCGTCACAATGTCTAGATGTCGTAATCCTGACCTAGGATTACCAATATGACAATATTACTGATTGCTTATCGCATCGGAATTCCTCGAATTACTGAGATCTGGTTCATTAAAGTGTGTACTAACTCAATTATTATGTTCCGCAGGTGTTCGCAATCTGTCTGATAATGCGCTTCTGCAACATGCTGCGTAGCGGCGTGTCCTGGAGGTACCCCGAGGTGATCAAGCTATGATATCAGACCGTGGGTATGGCCTCCGACACCGAGGATTCCTCGCTTTGTGTCGAGTTCTCCTCCTCCACAGACTCAGACCTCGAGTACGTCTGATCAATGGTTACATATGTTTTATACGCCATGTAGATAGCAACAATAAATCTATAACAACTGTGACTAACTCATTCTAAAAACTACTACAGATACTAGCACTATAGAATCGTTCGTGGATGCAATCCCTAACCAGTTTGACACACATAAAGTTGCCACCTCTTTGCTGCAATTCTTTGGCTACAATTTAAAAAACAGACAATGCCATTAATAATATAGCGAATGCATAAAAAGTATATATCGAATAATTTTGAGCCCCAGTTTTGTGTGGTCTAATGACCATTAGATTTAGTTAGTCACATGTAAAAATAAAAATAATACTAATAATTAATAATAATAAAATTGTACATTTAAATAGCATCCACTAGAAGTCTTCAATCTCTGAGATATAATTCTGGAATTGAGAAAATTGTAAGCTAAGAAATTCTTAACCCGTAAGTACTACTACCCAAATATGGTTTTATAAGTACTACTATTGGGTCCCATGGACCCAATTGTTATTAATTCCAAAAACGAAATATGTTTTTAAATAAAACAAATATTGTCACAAAAATATCATTTATTAAAGTATTAAGAACTAAATTATATAACTAATTCTTCGAAATACAATTAGGACAAACAAATTCACTGCATTTTAGACAAATCGGTATTTTGCACAGTTTACAATAATGATTCGTTTTACGGTCCTTTCCTTGGGAGCAAATGCAATACCTTGGTCTTTTTGACTTGCTGCAAGGTACTTCAGGTACGGTTTCGGCTTCAAATATAATCCCTAACACATCTGGTGCTTTTTGACGAAGCTTGCGTGGCACGTTCTTATTGTGCATTTTAGATTTTATATATGGAACACAAATTCGCATCCCAATTATTTTAAAAAATTATAACTGGAAATTTCTTTTCCTCCGTTCGAAAATTGGTATAAAACACGGCTATTAACTCCACAAATATTTAATATGGCATGAAATAGAGCCATGGGCCATCTGCGACTTCTACGCGACATGGAACATGTGGCATATTTTTCATCTAGTGCGTCTACCCCAGCTTTTGTACCATTATAGTACAGTATTATTCTGGCTTTTGAGTTGATTCTTCTATTATACAATTATGATGCATGCTAGATATTAAAATCACTGCCTTTCCCTTTTTTGGAACATGAGAAACTATTGTTTTGTCGGATGTGAATCCAAATTTTGATGAACTAACTTTGGCATTTCTGTTAGGAAGAAATTGTGGAGGAACCTGCCTTTTATTCTTTTTTAACGTTCCCACATAAGTCGATCCTTATTTGGTTAGTTCGTTCATCAATTCAGTGGAGAAGTACCAATTATCCAAGTATTTGTAATTTCTGTCCATTATTTCGCTGGCTTACTAGATTTACTAAATGTACAAATTTTCATATAATTAATTTATTATAGCTAGTGTTTCTGATTTCTCGACATTAGACTTATTTTCTCGAGAATTCTCGAGAAATTTCGAGAAAAATAATTATATAATTATGAGAATATACATCTTTTTTTAATATTGAAAATATTGTAGAGGATAAAAACATGTTCAAATTATAATCACCTTTAAAGTACTAAAGTAAAGGCGTCGAGCAAATCTTACATTTGTCGAGAAATGAAAAAAATGAGAATTAAAATTTTTTCTCGAGAAATTCTCGAGAAGAATCACTAATTATAGATTACCTAAATTATATCGAAAATTGTTCACTCAAGCTACTATTGGGTCCCAAGGACCCAGATTGTATTATAATTGAAAAACTCAAGTGTTTAAACGATCACCAATTATTACTAACTCAAGAGTATGAACTTGTTTGAGCATTTCAGGAAACTCGCGTTCCCCCTTCCTCTACTTCAACTCCAAACCCAAAAACAATGGCACGTTCGGTCCCTAGGACCCGATAGTAGTACTTACGGGTTAAATCAGGCAGTAGGTTGAGGACTTCTGGTTTTGTATTATAAATAAGAGATATTGTCTATATTGCTGTTTGTAACTTGACAGGAAATAAATTATCAAAATGGCTTAAATTAGGATTATCTTTTAAATATAGATATAAGGATTTTTATTTTGTATTGTACATAATTATCAAAGGTAATTTTAAAAATTGTAGCATAAAAAAAATATATATGCAAGATTATTACAACAATAAGGAAACAAACAGGAAATAAAGGGTTTTTAAATATATTATCAAAATTGCATATCGTTTACTTGCTTCTTAAAACATCGTAAATCATTCATTATTCATATTTTACACTAATGCACCAGTTGCTAAAATTCGCAGGTTCGGGGGTCCTTCGTTTAAATCGTCTTTAATTCCCTCTTAAATCATTAATTTTAAGAGACCTATTTATAAAATACGATTTATAGAAAAAACCTTAGCTGCCTTTATCAGGGAGCACTATACTGACTCACTAGTCAGTATAGTACCTATAGTATATCCTATACTTGTTACTTTAGAGCACTCATCGCTTCGCTCGTCATACTCCAAACAACTCGTGTGACAATACATCGTCTTATAAAACTCATACAATAATATACTATTGTGACAAGACAAGGTATATAATAATAAAATTTCGGAAAGTCATGTGCCATATTTTTTGTAATAATCTTGCACACTCTAATGATAATATATAAACAAATAAAAGAACTATAATTGTGATGTGTTTTGTATCAAATGTTTATATGTAACAAGTGTTTATAGCGTTATATTGTTATATTGTTGGCACGTTTCAGGAACCAATACACTTCAAAAATTTCTAAAAATCAAAAAATCAAAAATAATGTGTTGAAAATGCAGTAAGCGGATTAACAACTCAAAACTATTTTCTCCTATTCGATACTTAATCAGTTGCTTACTCGTTGCGAAAGTACCCGGGATCTGGGCATTGAGTTTGATAGTAGACTTACTTTCAACTCGCATATAGATACAATTTGTTCTTCGTCCTATAAAATGCTAGGATTTATTATCAGGAATTCACGTACTTTTTCGAATATAAACGTTATCTTCACACTTTACTATGCATTCATTCGCTCTAAAATTGAATATTGTTCAATAGTATGGGATCCTATTTATGAGATTCAAAAAAATGCCAAAAAAAGTGCAACATAGATTTTTAAAGTTCATTTACTTTAAAGTTATGGGATCCTACCCCCCTTTCGATCTCTCATATAGTACCCTTCTTAATATTTTTTCCACCAAATCTTTAAGTGAGCGTCGTGAGTTAAGCTCCACAAATTATCTTAAAAAACTAGGGGCCTCAGCCCGGCTACGCCGGTCTTCTCCCCTACGTTGTTAAAACTCGTCGCTTCGCGACTCGTTTTATTATAATTTTGTCGCACTTGTCGATTATAAAACTCGTCGCTCATCTTTTTTTAACACTATTTTATGGAAATTTTCCCTGCAAATGTCTTAAGTTTTATCGTTAATTCACCTTAAATACGTAATTAGTTTTCTTCTATCAAGAAATACGTTCAAAATGTGAAATCTCGTCCCATTTTAAAATGCAAAAAATTTGACAGCTGTCACCTTCTGAAATCTTGTAAGCATATTTCCAATAATGGCCCAGATTTTTTAAAAAATGTTTTCTGATGCCTCAAAATATTATCTCGCACGTCAAATAAGCTATCTTGAACCATTATCACCACTTAACACTTTGATTAACCCTGAAATTTTTAATATCTATAAATCTTTTTTAACACTATTTTATGGAAATTCGCCCTGCAAATGTCTTAAACTTTATCGTTAATTCACCTTAAATCCTTAATTAGTATTCTTCTGTCAAGAAACACGTTCAAAATGTGAAAGCTCCTCCCATTTTAAAATGCAAAAAATTTGACAGCTGTCACCTTCTGAAATCTTGTGAGCATATTTCCAATAATGGCCCAGATTCTTTGAAAAATGTTTTCTGATACCTCAAAATATTATCTCGCACGTCCAAAAAGCTATCCTGAACCATTATTACCATTTAACACTTTGATTCTCGCCGTAAATATTCTGGACCGGCCGTCTTGTATTAAGAATATTTTTGAATTATCTGATAAAACCTGTCCGTGCCGATCAATGGTGACTTTGATTCGACACGGATTCGAGGAAAAAATGCATGATTTTTATTAATAAAAATTAGTCAGTACCCCCTGTCGAAATAAAATTAAGCCTAAGCACTAAAAAAATATCACCCGGATGAGAGGGCGCTTCATTTTCCTCTCTCCGCGTTACCGGAAAAATGAAGATACACCAGACGTTGAATAGAACATATATACCACACTTGTACAATATAATAGTAGATTAGCATCAAATCTAATTGACGATCCACTTTCCTTTCAACAATTAAATATCCACATCCCATCTTTCCGTACAAGGCATTCCTCACTTTTTTATCTTCCCCAGGCACATACCAATCTATTCCTTAAATCCCCATTGAACAGGATGTGTTCATATTATGAGCAGAATACAAAAATTGAACTGTTCTTATAATTCTGATAATTTTCATATAAAGTTCTATAAATTTATTCATTTTAGTGTACTATTATTTCTTATGTTTAATAGTTTTTAATTTTTAAGTCTTAATATTGTTAATAATGTTCCTGTCCAATTTTGGCTATGCTGTTGGGACAGATGTATTAAATCAATAAATAAATAAATAAATAAATAAATAAATAAATAAATTTAAAAAAAAAAAAAGCAAATGGTAATAAGACACACAAAAAAGATAATTAATGTGAAGGATTAAACCTCTTTTCTACGGGTATCAATATTTTCTCAAAAATAAATAAATAAATACTGAAAGGATTGAAAATCCAATAGTTATTATCAGCTTTAAGAAGATAAAATTAGAGGAAAACACAGATTTTTTTCTCCCTATGAAACAACCCTAATAATTTTTTAATACATTTTTTAATCTATTATTTAGAGCTAATTTTAAGGATCCGCAAATTTTACAGACTAAACCCTAAGGTTTCGCGCAAGTTAAGAACCACTGGTTTATGTAAACAAAACTTTATACATTAATTCATTTTATCTTGATATTATTGAGGTGTATTGGTTTGTAAAATGGACCCACCTTACATATCCTGATTCATCGAGAGCTCCCTTACCTTATTGATTGTTGTGCCAAATTGTATAGTTTTTAATTATTTTGACAAATTAGCTGATAATAGATAGTGATTTTATATTGGCTAGTGTAGTCTTTATTTGTAGCTAATATAGTATTTATTTTTTTAAACAATATATTAATAAAATAGTGTTTATGTCCGAATTAATAAATATGGCGATTTTTATATAAAATGCTTAGATATTTTACAGAAAATTGTAAAACAATGTGTACCTAAAATAAAAAAATAAATAAACTATAAAAAAACTTAATGTTTTGTATTATTTCGGTTATTATACAGTGATAGTTCAACAGGTAACCGTAACCGTTAACTAGTTACAAATTGCTTTCCAACGGTATTTTTTTCGTACTCAGACCTTGTCACAAATACCATATGCTAGAAAATATTATATAGTGAAACGTTGAAGAGAGAAGAGGTTGTGGAAGACCAAGGATCTCCTAGCACAAAAACTTGAGGGAATGGTTCCGAGTTCCATCTGTAGAATTATTACGGATAATAACGAGTATGGTGATGATAGTCACCATTTGGAATGGATGTGGCACATGAAGAAGTAGATAAGAACGGCGCCACTTATGGTATACATTATATTGGTTTGATACAAAATTAACACTGTTGACGCTCATCATCTTCATTCCACCAAAAGCAAATATCATTTGCAATGATCTCCCAATGGATGATTCCGCTTCAGTCCCACCATACGCACCACATTGCCTACTTACTGTGGGCACCTTTTGCCATACCTTTCGGTGTGTCACCCGGAGATACACAAACTTTCTTTCTTTTAATGTTTTAAAGAGCAAGAACGATTCATCATCAGTAACAATATTCTTCAAAAATGACAATTGCTCGTTTCTCTGCAGCAATTTGGTGAAAATTCGAACACGATCGGCTTTGTTGTTATTGAAGAGTTTACGAGGCAACCATCCAGCCAATTTTCATACCTTTTCAAGCTTTTTTACCCGACGGACGATCGTTGGTTGGTCAACATTGAAGTATTCGGCCAGTAGCCGGATTGTCAGGCCAGTGGCGGATCTAGCTTTTCAAGGGCCCAGGACTTAAAGATTCCAAGGGGCCCTACACATGTTTCAATCAAAAAATTTAAAAAATAAAAGAGAGTATTAAAGGTTAATTATTAATAATACATTTTTATTAAATATATTTATTAAGAAGTACAAACAAGAATCAAGAAGAAAACTACTCTCTTATAGATTGTAATAGACAGACTAAGAATTAATACTGACCTACCCTTAGCTCAGCTAACAACATATGTCTTAACTATACCTTATTGTGCAAGAAAACCTACACCTCTACCAGGGGCGCACACAGATTTTTGGCTTGGGGGGGGGTCTAATTATACATAATTTTTATAAACACAGGGCATGATTTCAATTTCAAGTGAAGAGCAAAAAAAAGGTCCTCCCTTCTTAATTTTAAGTGAAGAGCAAAAAAAAAAGGTCCTCACTTCTAAATTTTAAGTGAAGAGCAATAAAAAAAGTCCTCACTTCTCACAGTACGGGGGGGGTCCGGACCCCTTGGACCCCCCCCTTGTGTGCGCCCCTGACCTCTACTAATTGACAGCTTCACTCAAGCCATCGTAACTATCACTCCTAACCAGGCAACTACAACTTTACCCTGCTTCACCCATGACTATTTGCTTTCTCTACCTAATAACCACATCTTGGACACGGCAGTTCTTCCAACAAATAACACCAAATTCACTGAAAGAATAGTAGAAAAATGGCCTAATGGCTGGTATCTGTTCACTGATGGCTCCAAAACTTCCAATGGTGTCGGATGTACTTTTTTTTATTCAGCCCATAATTTTAGTCAACAATTTAAATTGCCTACACGTTTATCAATATTTTTTGCTCAAATGATCGCCATCCATCTCTGCCTTAACTATATTGACAATCAAAACTACTTCACAAACAATATTATTATTTTTAGTCACAGCCAGAGCGTTCTGAAGAAATTAAAATACCCCAATTTTTCTAAAAAAAACCTAATATCATTTACCAAATATTACACACTATTAAACAATTAAAGGAAAATAATATACAAATCACCATGGCATGGATAAAGGGTCATTCAGGTATTTACTATAATCAAATAGCAGACTCACTAGCGAAATAAGTCATAACATCAGGACATAATTTTAAACACTCCACTCTCAGTAGAAGACAACAACTCACATTTTAAACAAAACATTTGGAAAGATTGGAACAATCAAAATATTTTAAGATCAATTGCACAAACCGTTGGTGTCAGTATGGGATCTGTTTTTAACTTCTTAAAAAAAAAAAAGTTGCGATCATACAAATTTCAAAATCATCAAGAATTGTTAGAAAGAGACGCAGCAGTACGTATGGATTTTAGTTTTGAAATGTTTGAAAAAATTAATTCCGACCCAACAATGCTTCACAGAATTTTATTTACTGACGAAACAACGTTTACTCTAAATGGTGAAGTGCACAGACAAAATTTTAGGTACTGGAGTCAAGAAAATTTACCTTCGTTTCATTCCTCCCGAACTCAAAGGCCGCAAAAATTAAATGTTTAGGCAGGGATAATAGGAACCAATATTATAGGGCCTTTTTTATTGACGGTAACCTTAATGCCGCAAAATATCTAGCCCTTTTGCAAAACCAAATATTACCTGCGTTGCGAAACCTGAATATTAATGGAGAAGTATGGTTTCAACATGATGGTGCACAAGTCCATGATTCTAGAATAGTTAAAGAATATTTACATAGAACTTTCCCAAATAGATTGGAAGAGGAGGGTCGATGAATTGGCCAGCGAGATATCCGGATTTGGCACCCAATGATTTTTTTTTTTATTGGAGATACTTAAAGGCCAAAGTATATAGTGGAGAACTAAGGGATGTTGCTGAACTGCAAGACAAAATTGTTCAAGCATCCAACAATATACCGCAAGAGCAATTGCTGAATGTTTTGAATCATTTTTATGATCGCTTAACATTTTGTATGCAAGTAAACGGAGAAACTTTTGAACATTTATTATGAGTTTTTATTAGTTATTTATTTATTTATTATTATCTGTATTTTCAATAAAATATTTTGATTTAGGTAATAAATATGTTTTTTTCTATGTTGCAAATGAAAATGAACAAGATTTATATGGCTGTCAAAAACTGTATCCATGGTAATGACATAGTACATGTTGCATTAAAAATAAACTCACTGTATATGAGTTTTAGCACACATTTTTTTCCCCTAAAAACAGAAGAATGTTTTTATAATTATTACATAAAGTAAGCGCCATTTTTCAACACAAAATAAATACTCCAAAAAATCTTCGATAATTTTGCATCAACCCAATACGTAAGCAACAAAAGATTGGCCATCTTTGCTCTAGGTTACAAGGTGTGGGATCAATATTTTTAGCGCAAGAAATAATAATAAAACAAAAATGTAAGACCTGTTGTTGAAAAGTTCAGTTTTATTTTTAATAAATTCCATTTCGTAACTGTCATAGTTGACGTAAAGTTTATTATTCAAGAGCTGCATTGACGAGGGCAAGTAATAAGACTTGGTATTTACAATAAAGTGCATGTTATTGCAAATTGCAAACGTCACTCTGCAGCTGCATACAAATTAACCAGAACGAATCAAACTTCAAGTTCAGTTATTCAATATTTCTGAATAGCATTTACAAACTCAATTCTTAAATCTGTAAATTAATGGAAATTTAAATGTAAAGTTAAACTCTATTCAAAAGCTTTTCAATTTCAATTCAAGTTGATTCAACAGGATTTTTTAAATTAATTACAAGTTAATGTGTAGAAAAACTGCAAGTTGATTCAAAGCGAAATGACTAGTTTCAAACTCGGTGGGGATGAAGGATTTTTTTATAGAATCTGAATAAAAAAAAGTCATTAGGGTTTCATATGTTGTACCAAGTATTAAGAGGATACTGCAATGTTTATGAAAGGAAATCACTGCATTTTTAGGGTTTTGTAGTTATGGCCGAAAAATACTTATAACGTCACTCATGTGTCTGCCTGTATGGTGGAAATTATGGCCAAACGGTTTAACATAGAAAGTTGAAATTTGGCATGCTTGTACAACTCTTTGGCCTACATTTACGAAAAATACTGTGAATTAGAGATGTGTCGTTCGCGAACGATTCGTACCAAAAGAACGAATCGTTGCAATGAATTGATACGACCGAATCTTTTAATAAGCAGCAAACGAATCTTTAGTACCCGAACTCACGAAGCAATGCTAGCGAGTGGCGAGTGTGTAGTGTGGAACACACGGACATCTATGTCTGTAGTCTGGTACGTAAGCTCAGTCTGGACGGGCGAACTTAGAACATGGCACGAGGGACAGCTGAACGGCAGACTCGATACAATGCGCCGTACAATGTGTATACGTACGTGTACTTGACACGTACCCGTACTACGTATACTGACACGTACATCTAAGTTTGTAGTCTGGTACGTAAGCTCAGTCCGGACGGGCGAACTTAGAACATGGCACGAGGGACAGCTGAACGGCAGACTCGATACACTGCGCCGTACAATGTGTATACGTACGTGTACTTGACACGTACACGTACTACGTATTCTGACACGTTCGTCGTTCGCTAACTACTAGCGACTAAAGAAGTATGTATAGGTACTGTTCTCAGCTCCCAGTACACAACTATGCAATAACAAAGCCAAGGACAGCGTGACGTAGACAGTAAACACTAGATTTGTTGTACGCCAACGATTCGTTCCAAAAGAACGAATCTTTTTAGAAAGTACTGAATACTGAACGAATCTTTAAAAAGATTCGCATTTCCCACCTCTACTGTGAATTCAAAAAAACACATGCCCATATATATTTTATGAAAAAATAATTTTTTTTTTTTTTTAATTTTCAATGGGGTTATCAGATGAAACCATTTAATGCGTAGATAAACCCTCAAATTTTATTTATGAAAAATCTTTTTTTTTTTTTTAGTTTTTCACCAAAAATAATGCTCCGTCTCACTCCTCCAATCTTTGCATTTTCTTTTCATTTTTCATTTAGCTGACAATCTTTTTTTTCTTTTAGACTTTTGTAGGTATGATAATCGTTTTTAGGGTTTTGTAGGTATGACCAAAAAACCCTTATACCGTCATTTTGTCGTCTGCCTGTCTGTCTGTCTGTCTGTCTGTTCGGTAAAAATTGTAGCCAATCGGCTAAACCTAGAGAGTTGAAATTTGGCATGCTTATACAACTCTTTGACTCGCACATAGGAAAATACTAACACATCTAAAAAACATATCCCCCTAAAAATATAAACAAATATATGCTCATCGAAAAAAAAAATATTTTTTTACAATTCTGTGTAGGGTATCAAATGAAAGCCCTTGGTACGTGGATTAACGATCAAAATTTTATTTTTGCAAAATAAATTATTTTGACGCGATTTTTTGTCAAAATTGTGCAAAAAAATTTTTGGCCCACATCCTGTAGCCCAGATGGTTTAAACTAAATATCTGAAAAAATTCTAAGTAATGTACATTGGTGTGAACCGGAATAACACAACAGGAATTTTTTATCAGATTATGTTTTCGGAAAATAACACATTTTTTGTGTGTTTAACTAAAATATTAACACAGTAAACAAGCGAACGTCCGAAGTCCAGTGGTAACGTTCTCGATTTTTAAGTAGAAAACTACTGTTCGATTCCCGTCAATTTTTATTTTTTCTGTTTTTTTTTGCATTTTTATTTTGTTTAAATTATTTTGTCAAAATTCTAGTTATATTTTGGTAAATGTTGCATTTAATTTTTAAAAGCGTAAATTTAATAACCAGTGGGAAGTGTTGAAATTATAATTTAATTCTATGTTTGAATGTTTACGAAATCAGAGGAGCGGAGTTTATGACTTGAACAACCAATGGAAGCCGCAGGCGCAATTTTAAAAATATTAATGAACCTTGCTATATAAAAAAAATACTGCAATTATTTAGAAACCCAAATAATGGTATTAGGCATTCGAATTAAAATTAATAAAAAAATATTTTAACATAAAATTTGTTTTGGCATCCCAAATAATCATCATTCACTTACTAAATACCTACGAAACCCTGAAATGTGTGAAAATTAACACTTCAAATCAATTTTTATTTATACATTATAAAATTATAATATGTCATAAAAAAATTGTATTTTAAAACGTGTTTTTTTGTTTACACCAGTCGAGAAGTGTGCATTTAATCTTCTTAAAATATTTAATTAAAATGTTAACGGATTATGCAATTTCATTATCTGGGCTGATAAGAGTTATCAAAATTTTGATTTGATTGATGACTAAATAATTTAAAATCAGTTGTCATTCAGTGAACACATTCTGAGATTGTGTGATTATGCTTAGGTTATATGTTTTTTTAATTGTTTGTTCTTATTCATTCGCGTATTTTGTTCCAAAAAGTGAAGTAAATTTAGAAAGTGAACAATGTAGAGATGATCTCACAAAATATTGGTCTGATTTGAAGCTAGGCAAAAAATGGGCACTAACAGGTAGGTGAAATTTATTATAAAGCATAAACGCAGTAGCGTCCGTGGCAAGCGTTATCTTCACCCCCAGTTACGGAGAAAATTATCACAACTGACCAAACAAATTACTTAATGAAATTACTCAGTAAAAATCAGATAGTCGAACCGGAACCGAAACCCGAATCGAAAACCGAAATTAACAGGAATTTTTAAGAGTACCGGAACCGGAACCGAAAGCTTAAATTGCTCAATTTAAAAACCGAAACCGGAACGAAATGTTAATAAGGGTTAATTTTGGTTAATTTTGGTTCATTTTTTTTTTTTTTCATTAAATTAATTCATTAATCGCTTTCTTATTACTAAAACTTATATTGACTGATAAAAGGATTAATCTATCATAAGCAAATTTGAGGAATATATTAATGTGCCGATTAAACATGAATTTTTAATTTTATTTTCATTTCAAATTTCAAATATTATGAACTTTCAACTGAATGAACTGTGATTATTTTCTTATTATTATTATTTTTTGTAAGAAAAAGGTTTGTGTTATTCCGTTTTTTTTTATAATATTGCGATTCAACGAACTGTTATTTATCATTCTTGTAAGAGAAAAGTTCATATTATTTATCATTATTTATTAACGGTTTTCTTCTCTATAATTGTGATTATATGATCAGGGTCGGACTAAAGTATTTCCACGCCCCGAGCAGGCTTGTTTTATGGCGCCCCCAGATGTGCACAATTACGCAAAAATTAAGTTAAAGTTACTAACCAGTAGAACCCAAATTTTTAGGGGCGCTGATAATTAATTTTCATTGTAGTCAAAAATATTTGTTGAGCAAAAAATAAATCTTCAACCAAAATTTTCAGCATTGCATCAAGCGCCCTAGGCAACTGACTGTCTTGACACTCCCCTTAATCCGGCCCTGTGTCTTATGAATTATTTTTGTAATTTCCTTATAATTTGTTAGAATTTTATTTTATTTATGTGCAATATGTTTTTGTATTTTCATGTTCCTAAATTGTATTTTGTTTTCATTTTTGACAATAAAATCCATTTTTAATTAAGTTCAACTTCTTTTGTATTTTCAATTTTATAATTGAAAAACAAGAATAAGAAGAGAATTTGATATATAAAATGAAACCAAAAATTATACCGGTAGGCATTTGATGTTAGACTCCATTTTAACTGGTTATTCGAACTTCCGGTTCAGTTCCGAACCAGAATTTTTAGACGAATCCAAACCGAAACTGGAACCAAAAACATTTACTTGGAACGTAACCGTAAACCGGAACGAAATAAATTTGGGTTCGACTCTCTGGTAAAAATTTGAGTAAACTTTAACAACCTGAACCTCAATTTTTTATCCAAGCACAGTAGTATTTTTTTTATTTATTTTTTTATTTATTTATTTATTTATTCTTTGTAACATATACAGGACGAGTCCAGTAAAATGTTCGTTAACTAGTTTATTTTTTTTACAAAAAAATATATACTATATATAATTTTTTTTCAGAGAAAACCATAAGTACAGAAATTCAAGTATAACTTTGATTTTTAAATAGTAACGCATGTTATAAAATGAAAGGCACTTAAAAATAAAAATATTTTATTCTCAAGTCGTTGTAGAGAAGACATTATTTCGTAAACCGAAAAAGATATTTAAAAAAATATTGTTTTTTTAGGGTTTTGTAGGTATGACCAAAAAACCCTTATACCGTCATTTTGTCGTCTGTCTGTCTGTCTGTCTGTTCGGTAAAAATTGTAGCCAAACGGCTAAACCTAGAGAGTTGAAATTTGGCATGCTTATACAACTCTTTGACCCGCATATAGGAAAAATACTAAAACATCTAAAAAACATATCGCCCTAAAAATATAAACAAATATGTGCTCATCAAAAAAATATATATTTTTTTAAAATTCTGAGTAGGGTATCAAATGAAAGCCCTTAGTACGTGGATTAACGATCAAAATTTTATTTTTGCAAAATAAATTATTTTGATGCAATTTTTGCCAAAATTGTGCAAAAAAATTTTGTCCCACACCCTGTAGCCCAGATGGTTTAAACTAAAAATCTGAAAAATTCTAAGTAATGTACACTGGTGTGAACCGGAATAGTACAACAGGAATTTTTGATCAGATTATGTTTTCGGAAAATAACGCATTTTTTGTGTTAAATATTTAACTCGCTATGTAACACTTCAGATAAGAAACTCTGGTAGCTCAGATGGTTTCGTAATGTACTTTGTAATTTGCAGTGCGAACGTTGCAAAGTTCGAATCCTGTTTATTTTATTTTTTCCTGTTTTTTTGTTTGCATTTCTATTTTGTTTAAATTATATTGTCAAAATTCTAGTTATATTTTGGTAAATGTATTTATTTTTTAAAAGCGTAAATATAATAACCAGTGGGAAGTGTTGAAATTATAATTTAATTCTGTTCGACGAAATCAGAGGGCGGGACTTATGATATAAGCAACCAATGGAAGCCATAGGCGCAATTTTAAAAATCTTACTGAACCTTGCTGTATAAATAAAATACTGTACATATTTAGAAACTTAAATAATGGTATTAGGCATTCGAATTAAAAGACATAAAAAAATATTTTGACATAAAATTTGTTTTGGCATCCCAAATAATCATCATTCAGTAACTAAATACCTGCGAAACCCAGAAATGTGTGAAGATTCACACTTCACATAAATTTTTTTCAAAATCTCTATTCAGATATCCAATTGATATACGTTACCATTAAAAAATAAAGTTAACCTTGACATCCCATATTTCCTGTTCCAGAAAATTTCAATTCTGCCATTCGATTATTTAGGTAAACTTGGGTAATTTTTTTTAACTTGCTGGCACGTCCTATTTTCGATAAAAATAAAGTGGACAGATGGTCTGATGCATCCTATATATTTAATTTTATATATTTTCTTTTGGCAGTATTCGACTCATCTTCCAAGTTGCCATCTGGTCTAGCTGATGGGAATGTTGTGGACTTGGGAAACTATGATGGATGCATCAATTTAAAACATGAACTATCCAGAATCCACACAGTCAGAGGACAGTATTGTCTAGTCAAAATCGATGTTGATGTTAAAAATTTTACCGGAGAGGACAAACAAGGAAATGCGGTATTATTCTAAATAAATTAATATTGCCTAGTTGCACCAGCTTTCCTTTAATTTTAAGGAAAGCTGGTGCAATTGGACATTAAAATAATTATTTTAGTGCCCTTCTTTATCCTAAAATTCTGAACATTTGTCTGGCATGTTATTGGAAAAGAGCTCAGATGCAAAAAAAAATATCAAAAAATTATCAAATATAGGGGAAAGTGTTGTACCTTGAGTACGTTGTACCCTGAAACGTTAAGTAGTACAGCTTGGTAGTACCATCTAGGCACTCATATTTGAAAACAGTGACCACTTAGATCCCAGATGTCATGTAAGTTGTATTTACAGTACGATTCTAGGATTCCCCGTGTTTTTATGACGCATAAAGTGAATTGTGATAACAGAAGTAAAAATTAACTTGTTTGTTGTTTATTTACTCGTGGTGTTAATACCCATTATTGTTCCAAGATATTTGGCAGAGATATAATGTGAACATTGGTAAGTTGAATCCACCAGTTTATTTAACTTTCTGTCATTACCTATTTCTGTGGGATAATGTTTTCTTGAACAAAGCCATATAGTTGTACCCTGAAACATATCGTATGTTGTCCCTGGAAACACTGTTTCACGGTACAATAGGTTGTTTTTGACTAGGTACACTAAGGTATTTTGACTAGAACTCGTATTGCTACAGATACTCCAGAAAAACTCGAAATAATGAGAACTAAACAGTCAAAGAAGTCAGCTACACAAGTAAAAAAGAAACTGAGGTTAGACATTTCTTCAGAAAATGGCGTTGTATTAGAATTCAATTATATTTTCGTTCTAAATTTATCAGTTAATAAAATTTTGTAATACGAACCAGCAAATAAAATTATTTATCTACCTAAACCGACATTTTTTTAAGATATAAAAATCTCTTTAAAGTACAACATATGGTGTTTCGTGGTACAACACCTTACTGTACCATGAAACACATTGACTACAAAAGAAATTGTTTAAATATGACTAATGAAATATTGCTTAACTGCCATAAAACCGAAATAATTGTGTGTATTAAAATGTATTATAACTTTTAATGCATTCATAGTACTAAAAATAAAATATTTGACTCTTATATAGAGAAAATATGAAAAAGTGTTTCTAGGTATAACACTTTCCCCTGCTATTACTAGTGGACCCGTTGCCAACTGTGTTGGCAAACAAATCATTACCTTAATGTGGAACTTGCTCGATACCTCATACTTCTTTCTCTAGCCATACGCCTAACTTCATCCAATTCAAATTGAATCAAATCTTCGCACATTATTAAAAACTGGACAAATAATGAGTATTATTCCGAATTATTTATTCATTAACTTTTTAAGATGGGAAAACGATTCATTTTTACTCATGCATTACCTTTATAATAATAAAACTGAAAATGATTTGAGACGTTAAATTTAAAATATATTTATTAAAATAAATTTTCCAATTACTTATATAATATAAAAATAAGCACACGGAAAAAAGCGCAAATGTGAAAATACACACACGGAAAAAAGCGTACTTACACTATATCTCAAATCAGTTTGAAATATATCGTGAGAAACTATTACAAAGTAAAATTTAATTGCTTGCCCGTTTACTTTTATAGTGTAGTACTGACTTTTAAATGTAAATTTGTCATTTCAAAATATTCCTTACGCTGTAAAACCTACTTCAGATATGTTGGTTATGATTACAACTAAGATATCATTTATCTTTATGACATATGTCAAATGGAATGAAATTTTAAGAAAGTGAAATTTTTTACCATGTTTTAATACCAACATGACATACAATTTCAAAGGTGCAAACTATTGAATGTATCAATTTGTAATTTTTACCAAAATATTTTAAATATTTCGAACCAATTTTAAATTTACACAAATAAGTTGTCACCTAGCGCGTTTAATGACGTTTGGATACTTCGGTAAATTTCGGTAAGTTACGTTACATGTCGGAATCTTGCTGCTACTATTTTTAGTGAAATATATTAATTTATTATAAAAAAGAAGCAAGAACGCCAAAAACTAATAGACAGATAAAATAATCACTAATTAAATAATTAGAAATCGTAGAAATAAAAAAATAATAATTCGGTAAACTTCAGTAAGTTACGTTACATGTCGGAATCTTACTGCTACTATTTTTAGTGAAATATATTAATTTATTATAAAAAAGAAGCAAGAACGCCAAAAACTAAACTAATAGACAGATAAAATAATCATTAATTAAATAATTAGAAATCGTAGAAATAAAAAAATAATAAAGCATTGAAAAAATAATAATAAAGAAAAAAAAGTCACATTTTTCTTACTTACTTTCATCAAACCAAATATTTTTTAAAATAATTATTTTTCTGCTAATAATAATTTTAATCAAAAATGTCGAATATCACGGAAGGATAACGTTTTTCTGTGTTTTGTTTCGTAAAAAAACCGATCCGTGTATTTCACAACTAAATTAATAATTGTGAAGTGATTTTTTAATGAAAAACACAACTGTCATTTTTACTAATTTATTGTCAACACTGAAAACTAAAATTCACAGCACACTACTGTCCAATACATAAATTAATACTACTATATAATAAGAACCTCGCTTCAATTGTTTTAGATTTCCACGCTCCCAGACAGCCAGGGACACAGGTTGGGGTATTATATTATAGATATATATCTCGGATTCAATGCAGCTGACGCCGCTTCTCCGTTCTCAATTTCCAGGAACTTCTGTCATGACATATGTCTTCTGTTATTCCTCCCGTCGACATTGCTTCCTCTATTCCAGCTCTCCAACTTCGTCTAGGTCTTCCTAGTTTTCTTCTTCTCTCTGGTATCCAGGTTAGTGTCCTTTTCAACCATCTATCTTCCGTCATTCTATTTGCGTGACCGAACTAGATTTGTTGTTTGGTTTCAATCGTGTCAATTATATTTTGTTGTATTTTTGCCGTTTTTCATTGCTTCATTTCTTATTCTGTCCAGTTTTGATTTTCTACAGCTCCTTCGCCAAAAATCTATTTCCGTAGCTAGTAATTTATTTCTGTTTCTGCTATTGACATCCCACGCTTCACATCCGTCAGTTAGTATACTTTACACTATTGCTGTAAAAATTGTTCTTTTTGAATTGTGATGTTTTTATCCCACAGCATGGAATTGAAGGACCTCACTACTTGTGCTCTATTGATTCTGAAGTTGATTTCCTAGTTACTCGTACTTGTGTTGTCCATTAATACTCCTAGATATTTATATTTCGGTACTCTCAATATTTTTTCGTTATTTTCCAGAATTAAATCTTCAGTATCATTTTTCCCAAAACGCATGTATACCGTTTTCTTGGTGTTAATATTTAGACCTGTTCGTATACGTGGTTATCAGGAGAAACCAGTTGTCCTGAAAGGATAAATGCATTCGCAGTAAAATGCCATTTTTACTGCGCATAACTGTCCCTCGAATTTAACTTTTCCTTTCAATGTTTTAATAATCCTAAAAATTATATCCAAAACAAAAAACAAAAATTGTTTTTAATATTAAGGAAGTGATTTTCTTTGATGTTCGCAAGATTTTAGCTGAGATATTTGTTCTCCTTTCAAAACAGTTCACATTCTTTGAACAAATGTTAGAATCAGAGCATTTTCTTACTTTTACGATTGTTTGAAGTTACAAAATACAAAGAATTTTAAGAGCCAACCATTCAACCAAATTTTCCTCGAGCAATCTGACGGATTAGAGAAACATTTTAGCTCTATTTTACTTTCATATATTTAAAGATAAAGTTCTTATTTTTCTACGGTTAATATATATTCAACAAATAACCCAAATTCCAGAAAGCAATGCTCTTTTACAACCGTAGTTTTGTGAAGTTTTTACATATTTTAATGCTTAATCCATCAGCGATACAGAGGTCATCGTCATACGACATCGATGTAATAACCATTGCAACACTGGCGTAACGAGGGGACGTCTTTCTTGTTTTATTTTATTTTATTTTTTTCTAGACAAAGTTGACAAACCTTTTAGAAGGCTTAAAAATCAAAGGTACTTAGATTTACCCCGCATACACTGGTGTAGTACGGGTTGCGTATATCCCACAGATGACAGAGACAGCAGAATGGGTTCTAAACAGGCGTGGATAGGGCTACTACAATTTTTCCGGTAGTAAACTGGTCACAAGCGGAGTTAAGCAAGGATGCCTACTATCTCCTCTACTATTTAATACCGTTTTGGACTGGGTTCTTCGTAATGCCCTCACAGAACACAGAGGCATGCAGTGGGACTTCCAAAACCGTTTGGAAGATTTGAGCTATACGGACGATATATACCTTCTTTCACATAATTATGAAGATATGCAAGCCAAACTTGAAAGTATAAGTACTTTGGCAAATTTAGTTGGCTTATGCATAAATATAGGGAAAACCAAAGTAATGCGGATTGGTACCAATAACGTCAACAGATTTTACATTAACGGCGAAGTCTTAGAAGATGTGGAAAAATTCTGCTACCTCGGTAGTGCAATAACGAGAGATGGAGGAACTACAAGGGACGTGAACAACAGAATACTTAAAGCTCAACAAGCTTTCGGCTTGTTGAAAGAAGTCTGGAAATCCAACAAGATCTCTCGTAACACTAAGGTACGCATATTTAAAACCAATGTAAAATCAGTTCTGATGTATGGCTGCGAAACTTGGAAAGTCACTAAAGAAATTACCCATAAACTCCAAGTTTTTATTAACAGATGTCTGCGCAGAATTTTTCGCATTACTTGGTCAGATCATATTCCCAATACTCATCTTTGGGAATCGACAGCACAAAAACCTATCCATTTGGAAATTCAGGCAAGAAAGTGGAACTGGATTGGGCATACCCTCCGGAAGGCAGTAAACGACATCTCCAGAATGGCATTAGAGTGGAACCCTCAGGGAAACCGTCGTAGAAGCCGACCTTTATCCACATGGAGGAGAACAATATACAAAGAACTTGATGCTCACGGAACTACCTGGCGCCAAGTGAAAAGGCTTGCTGTTCACAGACCCCGATGGCGCGAGTTTGTAAAGGCCCTATACTCCAGCGAGGAGATCTAGGACACAATATATATATATATATATATATATATATATATATATATATATATATATATATATATATATATATATATATAAACTGGTCCGGCTAGGTGCTGGACTAAATAAAACTTATTAGTGCATTTTTAAGTTGAAGTTTTTTTTTATTCTGTATTCAATTATAAAAAAAAATCAGCTGTGGCCACCACAGGATCCACCGCCATCACAAAACACTTGTTTAATTTTAGCGGCTTTATCAAAAAATGTCTAAAATAAAAGTTGTTAGTTATTGCTTTTATACAAACTTTTATTAAATAAATTTTTTCGAAATATTTTTCTGTTGTTAAATATTCGCAAAAATCTTAAAATCGACACGAGTAAACCCTCATTTCTAGCAAACCGATTTTTACCAAAAATTGATCAACTTGTGCCATTCATGTCAAAAGCTTCAATATGAAGTTTCATAAAAATCATTTTAGCCGAATTTGATCTGCATGTGTACCCGAACCGACAGACAGACAGACAGACAGACAGACAGTCTAAAAATAGTCAAAACGTTATGTAGGGAGCTCAATTCGTGGAGATCCATCGAAATCTCGAAATGTCAAAATCGGTATGATCACAATACCTCCCTTATATATGTTGGCGGTCGGTCAAGTCATTCAACAGTGGCGTATACAAGGGGGGGCACTGGGAACGCGTGTTAATCTATAATAAAAGATATGTTTTAGAGGATGTTAATGAAAGCGGGTGGTAAATCAGGACTAACTTTGGCAATCTGCACGCTGGACTCCTGTTCCAAAAATGACGTACAAAGCGGATATAATTTTATTTGGAACACAATTGTTGGTGCTTGGATCCCGTCTCTCGGTAACGTGAATGTCACTGTCCTCAACCACTCCTGCTCCACGTCAACCACCAGAGAAGAATGGACACCTGCTGATATTATTGTAACGTAAGAAAATTATTACCTGGATATGCACTATTTAGATAGGTCAGAAGTGGGGATAACAAATTTTACCTTCTTAGGAAATTACACTCTAGTGCAATGGTTCTTAAACTGGGGTCCGCGGACTCCTGGGGTTCGGCGTAGTCATTACCGGGGGTCTGCAAAACAATTTTGACATTAACTTTACATCCCCCAACTTTTCGCTTTTATTCAAATATCTCATTTAATAAAAATCCTACATAGTCAAGACTTCGATGCTCGACACTAAATTTTTAAAGTTCGTTTTTATTGACAAATAAATAATAATTTAATATTTATTTTATTTTATATTATTCATTTATTTGTTTCATTATTATTATTATTTTCAGGATATTTCTGTGTTTTGTGGCTGTATTAGTTATTATAAGTACGAGCTATGACGTTTATATTCAGGATAAAAAGAAAAGTAAGTACCTACCAATTTTAATTATTAAATGGCAAAGAATTATCAAATTTGGTATCAATACTGAAATGTTTAATAAAATTTGTACAACAATTATTTCTACAATTAAAAATATCCTATTGGGTAGATAAAATTTCGCTACAAATTTTGATATACCTCGTAAATTGTTACCAATTTCATTTCAGATTGTTAATTTTATATAAGGAACTGGTAATCTGTAGGGGTTATACGTACTGTTAAGTGAAAAATTATTTTTAGAACCAAAACATATGGCTTTGATAGCATTCTCGTGCTATTCTAATGGTCTGAAGCTGATCTCTACTAGTCATAATGGCGAGCAGTTGTCCTGCCTGCATGGCATCAGGTTCGTCAGCATGATGTGGATTATCTTTGGGTACAAGTATTCCAGCTCCCTCCTCAGTCCACTGCTCAACTTCACAGACGTCAACCCTGTAAGTTAATACAAATAATAACTATTAGGTTAATGCAAAAAAGATCGTCCCGTTTTTTTTTTTTTTTTTGACAAAAATTTAAAAAACAAATTAGTTACTAAAAATTACATTTAATCAGTATAGTATGTGCCGTCTGTTCGATAAAATTTCTCCATCTCTCCGGTAGCTGCATAATCCCGCGGTCGTATAGGTTCTGAAGTTTCTGGCTGAAGAACTGATTTTGGTGATTTTTCTTCCAGGGAAGTAAAGTTTTTACCATCAAAGCTGTTTTGAAGCGATCTAAATAACTGGTAGTTGCAGGGTGCAAGTCTTCGGGAGAGTATGGTGGTTGAACCAAAACATCCCAGTCAAGCTGTAAAAGTTTCTGTCGGGTGGTTAAAGACAAATGTGGTCTAGCAATATCCTGATAAAACGTAATGCTCTTTCTGTTGGCTAATTCAGGCCGCTTCTGGTCGATTGCTCACTTTAATTTACTTAGTTGTAAACAGTATTTTTCCGAATTAATGGTTAAATTAAATCAGTGTCATATATTTTCTGACATACAGTGAATTTATTTTTTATTGCAACATGTACTATATCATTACCATGGATACAGTTTTTGACAGCAATATAAATCGTGTTCATTTTCATTTGTCTGGGGAACCAAAGTCTGGGGAACACTCGACGTTTATTGTGAGCCGGCGCTCCATCTTGTTGAAACCACATATTATGCCTTCCATTCCAATTTAAATCATCTATATAATTTCATTTTCCAAAAAACGTAAATTATGTGTACTGTTTAAATTCTCTTTATAAAAATGTGGTTCAATAATTTTATTCTCCGATATTCCAAGCCACACATTTAAAGCTCCATCTCAGCCGATTATTTTTTTCTCTAAATTACGACAATTATTACTTTACAGCAGCTAGATTTTGTTTTGGTTTTTCATCCATAGCTGACTGCACATTAATATTAAAAATAAAAATTATTTAAATTTTAATCGCTTTTTTCAATATTTTTATTATGTCATACTTACCTACTCATGCTTTCCTTTACAGTGGCTGAATCAACTTTCCAATATGTTTGTAATAGGGGCCCCAGTATCAGTTGATAGCTTTTTCGTTTTAAGTGGCCTTCTTGTTACTTACAACACATTACTGGCAATGGAGACAGGAATAAAACTGAACATACCTAGATATTATTTGCACAGGTATCTCAGGTCAGTATCTCTATAAATGATATGTTCAATGATTGACAGGAGTGTGATTTTAGGCTAACTCCAGTTTTAGGTGTAATGATCCTCATTCAAACAACCATTGTCAAATTTGCTGGATCTGGTCCTTACTGGAATGTAGCAGCACAGTTGTTTTCAAAGAATTGCAACAAGTACTGGTGGTCCGCATTGTTATATGCGCAAAATTATGTTAACGCCCTCGATATGGTATGTATGTACATATGTATGTATGACAAAAAAAAAATTGTGTTTGTTATTTTAATGTTTTTAGTGCTTGGAACAAACATGGTACCTGTCGGTGGACATGCAGCTCTTCATCTTGTCTCCAATCATACTTTTTCCAATGTTTTACTGGAAAAGGAAAGCTCTATATCTCATCGTAATCCTCATCTTAATATCTATATTCACTCCATTCGCCATAAGTTGGGTATTTAAACTCTCTGGATGGTCCTCTGAAAAGTAAGGAATACTTTTAGAAATATGTATGATTATTGTTGCATTAATGAATAATTTTTGTCATTTTTTTTTCTACGGGTTTATAAGATGAAAGCCGCAAAAAAATCTCTCTGTTCGACATTTTACGCAAAAACATATTTTAACGAAATTTCATATAATGAAACGGTTGCATTCCCCCCTAAATTACAATTATTGTTAAACAAATATAACTGCGATTTAAATTAATTCAACTTAAATATTATAATAGCCAAATATGAATTATAGCAAGAAAAATTTGATTTAGTTGCATGAGCTAAATATGCAAGTGTGATGTAATTGATGATCTTTAAAATTGTGACAGTCAAATTTTTCTTTCAAAAATTTTGACTTCCCGTATTGTAGAAAAATCATTTTCAACACTCAAATACTTAAAAAACTATTTAATAGATATCACAGTCACAGAATATGAAAATTACCAAATTTTGCAACAGCAGAATTGAAAATTGGAAAATTAATGATTACACAGGTCAACAAAAAAAAAATTTTTTTTTGAGTCTTTATTTTAATGACTATTTTCTGATTCTTTATATCGAAAAATAACTAAAACCTTCGTTAATTTTTGAAAAACTTTGCTTTTGTACATTATACAACGATCAATATATATTTATTTATTTATTTTTATGACCATATAAGAAGAAGCGCTTTATATTAAGTAAGCGTGGGGACGAGCGGGTGGAAAGCAAGTGGCATTTCACTAACGTGGTTCATAGTCGGTATGCGCATGCGCATTGCAGCGATACAACGCATTTTAAGTGGCGGGAGATCCAAAAATGACGTTAAAAAGTTGTAAACACGAGGTAGACTCATCCTGCTATATTTGCGGCAAATTTATCAAAAGAATGGTTGGATTTCTGGTGGGAATGCATCCCATCAGAAATCCAACCATCTTAAAATCCCTTGTCACTGGCTAGGTATACTCATCACACTTTGAACTCTCAAGCACCATTTTCACACTTTCGTAATTTTTTTTGAGCATTACGCAATGAGCCAAAGGGAGAGATGGAAATTTATTTCCATTGTGAAGAAGGACAGCTTTTAAATTTTGTGTAGAACTGTCTATGGAAAGACGCCAGTCAGAAGGAATGCATGAGATTCTAACTGCCTTGCATAGGCGGTTATACTAAATATTCTTGCTACCTTTATTTTTGTCGGACCACAAATAAATAAAATAATGGTCAGTGACGAATTTTCACAGATACTCAATACTCATGAAAGGAAAGCCTGAAAGCAGTGGTTCATGGATTTCTCGGAAACAACAGAGCAGACAATTACTAAGAGCTTATTGCAACTATGCTTGATAACTTTAGACTCATGGTTTGCAGAATGTACCTTAAAGTGCATATGTTACATGCTCACTTGGACCAATTTAAAGATAACATGGGAGCCTATTCGGAAGAACAAGGTGAACGTTTTCATCAAGACGTGATGGACTTTGAACGTCGTTATCAGGGGCAATACAATGAAAGTATGGTGGGGGTATATATTTGGGGGCTAATACGAGAAAGTCCATACAATCACAGAAGAAATACGAAAAGGAATCATTTCTAAACTTTTTTATATATTCTGTTACAGTAGTTGTTTGTTTCGAATGGTTTTCTTGTAAATAAAACTGATTCAAATTCATAACAAAAATTTGTATTATTTTTACATACAATAAAGGTCTGAAAAAAGGGAAAATTTTTTAAAATCTGTAATTTCATTCTGATAGCTACAAAAGCAAACTTTTTCGGGTAAAACTATTTTTTCTTTAATTAATAATGTGGAAGAAATAAAAATCAGATATGCAGAACCCAGACTCAAAATTTCTGTTGACCAGTGTTATTGTTTATTTTTGTTATTTATGTTTTTCTCTCCAGCCCATTTGCAAATCTTATCGATTGCACTGCAGCCTATTGGTTTTAATACATGCTTATTTTTAATTCAATTTCTACAATAGCAGTATTAGCTTATGTTTAGTTAAATAAATTGTATGTATGATACAAATTAATATAAATAAATAACGTTGTATAAGAAAAAATGTAAAAAACCGGGTCAAATCATATTGATGTGGCCTGGAATAGCACAACAGAAATTTAGACATCGTATTAGCAATATTTAATTGGCCAGTTGTTTTCAACCACGCGCACCTCCTAATTAAAAAGTATGCTTGTAAGGCTCTAGATGGAAGCACGTGAAACTTATAATTTTTAATATGTACGTACAATATGTCATCACTTAATAAATACCTACAATGTGTAAAATCACACTTCACATTTTCAACTATTTATCAATATGTATTTTTGCAGCACTGACCCTAATTATGCAACCAAATATTACGTGCCTCTACAGACAAGATTTGGCCCGTGGCTAATTGGAGCTAAACTCGGATTTTATTTCTTCATGAGAAAAATCGGAATACGAAATGTCACACTGGTAAATCTATATATGTTAATATATAAATTAGTTCGTTTGTGTGTAGGTATGTATCAATTCACGATATTTCCTGATCCGAGTAGGCCATGTTAGGTTAGGTTAGCCACATACCTTATAAAAACCATACGAGGTACTGGTACTCCAACTAGTTTGAAAATAAAAACACTTTTGTTAGTAAAAATAAGCATAGTCCAGGTTAAAATAAACATAATTCTTGTGTCTGCATTGCTTCCACTGCAACTAGTTGACGCACTTACCGAAAAACATATGATTAGCGCATTGTCTGCTGTTTGTGCAGCCCGGCTCAGTGGACGCTTACGTTAACTGTTTGTTTTACAGAAGCGACGAGGCAGAATAATTGGGTGGACCATATGCCTGGCAATCATGGTCACTGTCGTATGGGCTCCATTTATTATTGAGAATCATCCATACAACCAGATAGGAGCATCCATTTTCAATGCACTGCATAGTCATTTATGGGCCTGGTCTCTCTGCTGGGTAATATATGCCTGCACACAGGGATATGGAGGTATGTAAAATTGGTACATTTTAGGGTTTTGTAGGTATGACCAAAAATCCCTTATAACGTCACTCATTTGTCTATCTGTACGGTAGAAATTCTAGCCGACCAAATGATATATATATACCTACAAAATCCTGAAATGTGTAAAAATTCACACTTCACATCAATTTTAATTTTGTTTAAGAGTCTTTAACGTTACAAATCTCCAATTTCTAACTAAGATTTAAGAAAACTCGAAAAATTACCATTGCATAGAAAGTTATATCGTTTGAAGCGAACTCGAATTCTTTTTCAACGTTGAGTTAATCCATGAGTAAATACCAGAGGGAGCGGTATATATGATATTGTTCAAAATTCGTCATTTCATAAATAACTTTTCAGTGGAGAAAACAAAAAATGCGTTACAAGGTCAGTGCGATGATTGATGGTCTTTACTGGATATATATTTTAGCGGCGCGAAACCGTTGACACCGAACAAAACCGGAACGACAAACGGATCTTTACACGATACATTTCCCCGAGTATTATTAGGACACTCCATCAACCAATACACGGCCACAAATGTACTAAAAAAAAATATTATGAACGAAAACTCAGTTATGGTTTGCGAGGCAGGCGCCAAGTTCAGGCATAACCCATTAATGGCTAAGCTATTAAAAAAATATATTTTTCACAAAACTTATAATGCAAATTAATTAAAATACATCAACTTAGACAATTATTGCATTTGAAGAAAATATATATGCTTTATTCTACAGGAATATAAGGATGCGTATACGCACCCTTGGCTAATAACAATATCAAATATAAGTAAACATGTAATAAGCAAATTATTTTATTTATGAATGAAATATGAACTTATTTGCAATGAAACATTTCAAAACACTTTAGGCACAGATGTACTTTACATTTTACACATAAATGAATGGAGTTGACAGCGCTCTTACACAAACTGCTTTTTTTACATTTGTTTCATGCCTCTTATTAGATGACTAATATTATCAAATTTGATGACATCTGATAAACTGTTTTTTGAAGGACGCCCATAGTTTCAATTGGTTGCTTTTCTATCAGTATCTGCATTACTCTGATACTTCATTAGAGCAACTGCTAGTCGTGACCAATTTAGAAATTTTATCATTTGACAACTATACAACTAATTTTTATTTTCATTATACGTATACGTATTCTGTAAATACATATAATGAACTATGAAAGAACACACAGTAGAAATGAACAATAGGTTAGCTGGCTAAGACAAGATGAGACTTGTCGATGTTGAATCACGCCTGTACATTTCACTGATTTGGCCAAAGGTGCGTATACGCACCCCATACATTTGAATGATGTACACAGCAACATTACAAATAAAATTTATATTTTTTCAAAATATGTTAATTCATTACAATGTTCTTATACGGTTTGACTATATATATATATATTTTTTTTTTCTATTACCAACAAGTTTATTAATTTCTTATAGAAAATGTCAACATCTATGGTCTATTTCAAATAAAAAAAAGTAGATAGCGCTGCGAATCAAGTACGATTTACACTGGACAAATACAGTATAGCGGAAAATTTAAAATAAGTTACAACTAGGGCATGGGCGTAGTAACTGGGTTAGCAAGTGAATTTTTCTTAAATTTAAAAAAGGTTAATAAGATACTGAAATAAACAAGACAGATAATACACTTACGTTATTTATTCTAAAATATTAATTTTAAAAGTTATGTACTATATATAAAGAGAGATTTGGCTAAAAGAGTTTAAAAATAAGGCAATAAAACAAACAATATATCTTCAGAGCTAAAGTTTCTTATTTAAATAATTATTGTAAATAAAAATTAAAAATATATGTATATATGAAGGTCTAAAAATTATATCAATTACTTCTTCTTTGGGCACAATCAGCTGGGCTGTCTTTTGGCCTCACATTAGTCCTCTCTCTTGATCTGTTAATTGTCAAGTGTAAAAAAATATTTATATGTCAGATGACCTAAAAAATATATAACTGCGTAAAAACAAATTACATGGAGAATTTTCTCCATAAAATCTACGCCAAGAATATAAATAAAAATCTAAATATGTAAATAATAACAAAATATATGAAAAAAATTAAATATTATAAATAATAAATATTTCAAATGTACAACACTGAACATCTGTCAACTTGGACTAAAAACAATATTTTAACAATGTAATAAAGATGACGTTCTAAACCAATTCGAAGCAAGGACAAACAGCTCCTATCTTCTTACACACATTTTTCTATTTTGAAATAGACCATACATAGACGTATAAGCTAGGCTGACCAGATTTTTTTTACAGAAAAAGAGTATGCTATAAAAGTCATCCCTGTAGTAGTAGTCCTCTTCCAAAAATACAAGTGATGAGCAAAAAAAAGGACCTCATTCTACAAACATACAAATGACGAGAAAAAAATAGTATATTCAGGTTTTTTTTTTAATAAAAAGTAAGAGTATAGAAGATATTACTTAAAAAAGAGTATAATACTCTTATAATAACGTACAATATTATCACCGGACTGTAATTTTCACAACCATACTGCTACTTTTATATTGGGCACATACCTTTCAATCCGAAGAGTGAAGTTTCAGGTCTACAACTCCCACGGTGACCTAATTCAGATTGGGAGTGGTGATATATTTAAGAAGTGATGCTTTATTATTATTATTATTATTATTAATTTGTTTTTAATGAGGATGAGAGCTTAATTTTTATTAACCGCTTAAGGACAACGCCCGAATATACTCGGGCGGCTATTATGTGCAAAAATTCCCACAAGGGCAAGCTTTACCTGCAAAAAAGATTGCTCCCGAATGTACTCGGGCGAAAATAAATACGATTGATGGTATGTGGAAGCGAGACAAAAGACAGCTACAATGATTCAAACGAGGTATGAGAGAAAATGAATATTTTTTTATGAATTTCTTTTATTTCTCGACCCACACTATGCACCATAATATCAACTTTCAATCCCATTTTGGGCCCGAAATGGCTTTTATGAAGGATATATATGTATGTTCAGTAAATAAAATTCATTCATAAAAAAAAAACCAAATGTGTTTTTTTCCATTTTTAAATTTTTTAATGATTACTGAAGGGGTTAAATAAATATATGACAGTTTCATTTCTGGGGGAGGGGCGGTATTCGGACCAGACCCCCCCTTTTGAGTACGCGTCTGAGACAGATAGACAGTCCTGTAGATACATAGATAGATAGGTTTTGACGAGTTTTGGTTGCGTATAGAGATGAACAATTCTCACCCCTCAGAGAGTTCTTTTTACTGGTGGAGCGGAATGGAGCGGAATGGGACGGAGCGGAGCGAAGCGAGTGATATTCTCCATCCACCATTTACAGGGTTCATGAGCTGACAATGTCCCAGTCAAAAAGTGACGTGCTCTGATGCCTACAACATTGGAATGCCGACAAATAAATGCTGAATCAAATGTTTCACATTTTTTATGTCACAATTTTATACTTCCACCAATGGAAAATAATGAAAACTTTTTTAACATACGTAATAATTCAATTTTAAAATTTTATATAACAAATACTTACAATGCGTAAACGTCTGGTGTGAATTTGAACTCATCTCAGTGTTTCGTAGGCAACCCTCGAAAAACTCGCACGTTCACATTTTGTGAGTGGAAATTTTTTATTTGCAACTAAAGCAGGGGTCGGCAACCTTTTGGTGACAAAGAGCCAAATCTATATTTTAAAAAAACACAATAACATGGCCGCTAAACACAATAAAGAGCCGCTAAAAAATATTTGCTATATTTAAGAAAAAAACGTAAAAATTGTTTATTTATTTTAAAATAATCAGGTATTACAATAAATTAATATTTACTTATACATTTAGTTTGTGATACCTATTGTTCCAGCATAGTGTTCGATAAGACTTCAATATTTGGTGAATATTCAGTAATCTTTAACTTAAGGCAGCACTAAAGTTTCAGGTCAGTAAGATTACTTTTTAACTGACTATTAATTTCATATGTGAAAAGACTTGCTCACAGTAATATGTGGATCCGAAAATTGTCAGTAGTCCAAAACATAATTCTTTAAATGATTGAACGATTCTGAAAGACGGTTTCAAGCTTCGAAAACAACTTTATCTACATTTTGAAGATTGTGAATTTCGATCCACTTATGCTGGGAAGATAAAATACACTTTTCTCTTTCTAAATTTTCCAATTCAGAATTAAGTTTTAAGAATATAGTATTCCATAAATCTTTGGTTGTGTAGTATTACATAAATATTGGATTTCAAATCCAATAATTGAAGTACAAATTGTGCCTGATTAATCAATGGGAATGGTGATAAATGTAATTGCTGTACCTCACCTTCAATTGGTTTTGTCAAAAGAGCTAGTGTAGCTTTATATTTTCTAAACTCTTTAAATCTTTCTCCAAAAGCCTCTTGCATGTTAACAATAGTTTATGCAACAAAATTTGCATTAATAACGTTGTTATTATCCTTATGTTTTTGTAAATTAATGAAATGTAAAAATGTTTCTGCACGTAAATCATTCACAAATACAGATAACTTGTTTTCGGATGTTTTACAGTGAATTGCACCGTAGAACATCCTAAACAATACAAAACCTATATAGCACAGCAGAAAGTTGAAAAATAAAAACCAGCCAATTTTCAGAGCCATCAAATTATCTAAAGGGCCGCATGCGGCTCTAGGGCCACAGGTTGTCGACCTTCGGACTAAGGTATCAGAAGACGACACTCACACACCCATACTTTACTTTCTTAATGTGTCGGCTCATCGTAGAATGGAATACAGGTTTCATCACCTGTTATAATTTTTTGAAATGACTCATCACCGCCATCATTAAGTAATTGACAAGTTTGTTATCTGATTCTCAGTCTCAGGGGACATTCTATCGAATAAAAAATACTACTTTGCCTGTGTGAAATTACTTTCTAAATATTTAAAAAAGATACATATGTTCCAAAAAGAAATGTTAATTCAACAAACATAAGAAATAAGAAGGTTTCTATAATTCACTATGAATATATATTCATTCCTTTAGGTGATAATTAGGGAAAAATCCTGAAATAAATTTTTAAAATTTGTATGCGTCACATTTGTAAGCAAAAACCAAGTTGATATCTTATTTTTTCTAAGAGTTATTGAGGAATCAATTATATAACATTTCACCCTCTTAGGGGCCGAATTTCGAATATGCCTGCCTAGTAGGTGTTAACTTTATGGAAGGAATACACTCCCCGAATTTCATGTTTCTAGGTCCAATAGTTTGGGGTTTTTGTATATACAGGGTATAACAACGAAACCGACCATCGCCAATATTGGCTTTATTATTATAGTTTAAACAAAATACTATTGAACAAAGTTATAAAAGACCAAGGGGGACATCTGCTTAAAGAAGAAAATAATTTTTTACCACTGTTTTAATAAACAGTAGTTTTCAAGTTAGAGTATTTATAAGTTATATTTTTTCAAATGGGATTGTAAATATTTATTTTTATTCAATAGTGTATTCTTTTCTGAATTCAACAATGTGTTAGTTTAATATCTTTACATAATAAAAATATTGAAAAAACTGCGATTGAAATTTAAATAATTTTTTATTTTTAGTAATAATGTGCAGTAAGCTATGGCCTCGCGCAGCGAGGCTCCAACTCCAAAACCATTGTGTGAGACACGGTGGGAATGCAGATTAGAATCTGTCAGAGCATTGCGCTATCAAATGCGGGAATTTTTAAATACACTCAAAGAGTTGTCTACAACTGTATCTGATAATTCCATATATGTACATATTGATTTATTTGAATTTATTTTAAGCCTGGATATTTGGTATGAACTTATGTCCAAAGTAAACATAGTAAGTAAAACATTGCAAAGTGAAAAAACACAATAGATGTGGCAACAAAACACATTAAAGAATTGTTAGAATTTTTTGAAAAATTCAGAATTTCAGTATTTGAAACATGTTATCAAACACCTAAAAATTTAGCAAATGAGCTTGTAATCGAAATAAAATTTAAAGATGTACGTGTGCGTCGCAAACGACGATTCTTCGATTATGAAAGTCCTGACGAGTCTGACGTAAGTGACAAGAAAGAACATTTTAAAATACATTTCTTTTTTGTTATTATTGATGTTGCTTTACAATCTATAAAAAAAACCTTTCGAATTATATGAAGATATCAAAAAATCATTTGGTTTTCTTTACAACATGAAAATTGTACGCGAAATGACAGAAAAACAATTAAAGACATGTTGCAAATCAATATATGCCAAATTAAATACAGATATTGATGAAACAGATTTATATACAGAATTATTTATATTGCGGAATATTGTGCCAGAGGAATATTCTCCACTTAATATCCTGAAATATTTAATCACAAATAATTTGACTGATATATACCCAAATGTAACTATTGCATATAAAATTTTATTGACCAACCCTGTTACGGTTGCAACAGCAGAGAAATCATTCTCTAAATTCAAATTAAATTTTGGTAAAATTTACAATTGTTTTAATTTTTATTTTTTATTATAAATCAGTATTGGATCTTGTTTCTTACATATAGAAAAAACTATATTTTTTATACAATATTTATATGAACGCATAAAAATTAAAGCATTAAATAAATTACCATGTGTTAATTTTGTAAATACCTATAATTTTTATATTTGAGAGGGGCCGCATTTCTTTATTTTGCACTGGGCCTCGCAAAACATAGCGCCGGCCCTGCCACTGTATATTGATGATATATTTACTTATTTTATCACGGTTCAATCATTGAAGCTACTGGACTGCACGCCACTGTTCTAGAATGTTTGTTTATTTGGATTTTGACCCCAGAATGTCAATTTATTTGTCAGAAAACATGCCTATTAATAAAAATGGTTTATCAAAATTACACGTGCAGTCTGGACAGGGACCTTCCAATTTCAATAAAAATATCAGATAAACTGCAAACAATTACTTTTCACTAACGCAGTATTTACAAACTGATAATAAAATCTCAGAACTGATTACCACTTGAATAGCACTAAATCTTCAAAAATCAAAACTGCTGATAAGGTATGTGTAAAATTCATTGATAGATTGACAGATAAGATTCTTGCAACTGTTCTATGTACGAATTATTAGCGATAATTCTCAGGTGCAGGAAGAAGGGAGTAAAGGTTTGATGATGTAACATGTTGGTTCCAGGGATCATCAACTGGTTCTTATCGCTTCCCGTGTTCCAAGTATTGTCCAGGCTGACATACTCCATGTACATAGTACATGCTACTGTTATGATAGTTAAATTGGCCCAGATCCGGACTACGGAGAATTTCAGCCAATTTGATAACGTAAGTATTATTGATAACGAGAGAGCGGATAGTAGGGAATATGCCTTTTTATTCCTGAGTAAATATTTTAGGGAAATTATGATAGAAATCCATATTGCAATAACAACATATCTTTTGATGTGTGTTTGACGTGTTGCCTAAATTGAACTATACTCGTAATACCTATTGTAGCCTATTTTCGAACTAAACGCTTTAAAATGCCTATTTTTATATAAATTAATATTTGAGAATATCTAAATACCTACTTTAATTTGTCTTTTAACGAAATTTTCAAATATAGTTACGCGCTAATCCGTTTAAGTCATCTCCCTAGTCCAAATTGTAGAATATCGCACTCAAAGACAGCAGTGTACCGAACTGAATTTTCGTTTGAAGTTTAAGCAACAAAAACCGTGTGCTGCTGGGTAAATTCCGCTTTAAAACTGTAAAATATATTTAAATGCGAATAATGCCGAATCAATAATAATTGCACAGAAGTGTTTTAAGTACAAGGTGTCTCAAAAGAAATTTTATATTTATTTAGCTTACTGCGTGAACGCAACGTATCCGAGGGGCGCGGGGGTCATTTCAATCGGTAGCCTGGCTCTTGGGAATGCAGTCGCTATGGAGCGTTTCTCGGGAGCAGACCGCGCGTTATGCGTGCGAGAGTTTTACAAAACCGGTGATTCGGCGACTGTAGCGCGTAGAAAATTCTGCAGTATTCGAGGTTTTCGCCACTTAAATGATGCGCCAAGCATTCCTCTCATTCGACATTGGGTTAAAAAGTTTGAAGAGACTGGTACAACGCTGGATAAATCAAAATCCGGGCGACCTAGGTCATCAAGAACGGTAGAAAACGTGGAGAATGTTAATCAGTCTGTTCGTGACGACCCGAACCTTTCAATTCGGAAGCGTGCAAGTGCTTTAAATGTGCATAGATCATCATTACATCGCATTATGCACATAGACCTAAAGCTGCACCCCTACAAAATTCAATTGGTGCAAGAATTAAAGCCCCAAGATGCCAGTCAGAGGCTTAATTTCGTAAATCAGGTGATTGGGCGATTTTCAACGTTTACCAACATTTTGTTTTCGGATGAAGCTCATTTTCATCTTAATGGCCACGTAAATAAGCAGAACTGCCGCTACTGGAGTGCAACGAATCCGAAACGCAAACATCAGAAACCCCTACATTCGCCTATAGTGACCGTACGGGCTGCATGTCGGCGCGAGGAATTATCGGCCCTTACTTTTTTGAAGACGAAAGGGGGCGTGCAGTTACAGTGAATTCAGAGCGTTATGTGGAGATGTTAGACAACTTCTTGGTACCTGAACTGCAAAACTTTCCTGGCTATAACCAAAGAACATGGTTCCAACAGGACGGAGCAACTTCACACACGTCCAATATGTCTCTGCCACGTGTTTGTGAAATTTTCTCAGGCAAATTGATCTCCCGGAGAGGTGACATAAATTGGCCTCCACGCAGTCCAGATTTAACCCCTATGGACTTTTTCCTATGGGGTTATCTTAAATCTAAAGTTTACGCCAATAAACCGACTTCACTGGCGCATTTGAAAGAAAATATCCGTCACGAAATGGCAGCCATCCCTGAGTCCACCTGCCAAGACGTCATAAGTAATTTTACTGTTACTTTACGATTAAATGAGTGCCGAGAACGCGAGGGTCTACATTTAGACGATATTATTTTTAAGAAATAAATCCCCAAAAAGTGTATTTTAATAATTAATAAACATTTTTAGGGTTTTGTAGGTATGACCAAAAAACCCTTATACCGTCATTTTGTCGTCTGTCTGTCTGTCTGTCTGTCTGTCTGTCTGTCTGTCTGTCTGTCTGTCTGTTCGGTAAAAATTGTAGCCAAACGGCTAAACCTAGAGAGTTGAAATTTGGCATGCTTATACAACTCTTTGACCCGCACATAGGAAAAATACTAAAACATCTAAAAAACATACCCCCCTAAAAATATAAACAAATATGTGCTCATCGAAAACAAAAATATTTTTTTTAAATTATGAGTAGGGTATCAAATGAAAGCCCTTAGTACGTGGATTAACGATCAAATTTTTATTTTTGCAAAATAAATTATTTTGATGCGATTTTTGCCAAAATTGTGCAAAAAAATTTTTGTCCCACACCCTGTAGCCCAGATGGTTTAAACTAAAAATCTAAAAAAATTCTAAGTAATGTATATTGGTGTGAACCGAAATAGTACAACAGGAATTTTTGATCAGATTATGTTTTCGGAAAATAACGCATTTTTTGTGGTTTTTGGTTCACAAAGTACAAAAGATATACCAAAGTAAGACACTCACATGCAAGGCGTACGATAGCGTTATTGGTTAGAGCACTGGTGTCGTAAGCTAAAACTCGCTGGTAAACGAAGGGTTTCGAGTTCGAGTACGGAGTGAATTTTATTTTTTCTGTTTTTTTTTTGCATTTTTATTATGTTCAAATTATTTTGTCAAAATTCTAGTTATATTTTGACAAATGTTGTATTTAATTTTTAAGAGCGTAAATTTAATAATTATCTTATTATATGATTAACAGACGATAAATTATTTTAAAAATATCGTTCATTTTGCCGTGATTACTACAAAGTAAAATTTGTCCTACACACTCAGCTTACCGCCTTCACTTATTATATACCTGCGAAATCCTGAAATGTGTGAATATTCACACTTCACATCAATTTTTTCTATATACGGCTTACTTTTTTTTTAATCGATCCACTAAATATAAAAATTCTTTTGAGACACCTTGTACAATGAGACCACGTAAATACAAGCGTTCAGCTATCTGAGAACGACGCCGAATGCAGCGTTCAGTCTAGCGATCACCAAACACTGGCGGCCGAACTCGACAAGTTGCGTTAGGCCGCGCGATTTTCATTGTTTATATACCACAGAGTGAATATATTTAAGAAAATAATGTCGAAAATAGATAATTTAACAGAAAAAATCATAGATCAGTAAAGGATCATTTAATTTTGTATGACTTAGCACATCCTGATAACAAAAATATTAGGAAAACAAATAAAGTGTGGGACGAAATAGGAAAAGTTTTGGAAATTGATAGTAAGTAGATTATTATTTTTCCTCTACATACAATTAATTATTCTATTATATTCTCGCAATCAATATTATCATACAACTATATACCGTGATTCACTAACTGATCGCTACCACTACCGCCACTCCCACCGCGTTAAGGATTCCACACACCAAAGCGGCCACGGTGGCGGCCACGGTAGCGGCCACGGTAGCGATACGACTAGCGATCAGGTCTCCTCACACTAACGCGGTGGGAGTGGCGGTAGTGGTAGCGATCAGTTATTGAATCACGGCATATAGTTGTATGATAATATTGATTGCGAGAATACAATAGAATAATTAATTGTATGTAGAGGAAAAATAATAATCTACTTACAGTCTGTTTCAAACGGTTAGGCGGAACTAAATGGGAATTTCGTTCTTTTAGGTTGTCACGAAAAGGGACCGGCTTGGGTTATTTCATTTTTCACGTTGGAATGTCAAAATTTAAAATTCCAACAATGAAACCATGGAAACGAATGACATATGTCAAACTTAAATTAATTTTCTTACATATTTTAATGACAAAAAATAAATAAATGGGATATTTGTATTAAGAATGACACAAAAAATCAAAATATAAAGAAAATGACATTTTAAAATGATCTTAACCTTAACCAAAAAATGTTTGTTGCAAGTATGATTTACAAAGCTTAAACAAAACGGCTGAAAAGCATTATTTAAACGATGAAAGTAACTAGATTGCAACATCTAGTTCCGCCTAATCGTTTGGAACAGACTTTACTATCAATTTCCAAAACTTTTCCTATTTCGTCCCACACTTTATTTGTTTTCCTAATATTCTTGTAATCAGGATGTGCTAAGTCATACAAAATTAAATGATCCTTTACTGATCTATGATTTTTTCTGTTAAATTATCTATTTTCGACATTATTTTCTTAAATATATTCACTCTGTGGTATATAAACAATGAATATCGCGCGGCCTAACGCAACTTGTCGAGTTTGGCCGCCAGTGTTTGGTGATCGCTAGACTGAACGCTGCAGTCGGTGGCGTTCTCAGATAGCGGAACGCTTGTATGTGCGTGGTCTCATTGTATTGTATAGGTTGCGTTAGGCCGCTGCATTATCGCCACCGCGGCCGCTTTGGTGTGTGGAATCCTTTAGTGTGAGAAGACCTGATCGCTAGTCGTACCGATAACGCTACCGCGGCCGCCACCGCTGCCGCTTTGGTGTGTGGAATCCTTTACTCGACTGACGAATTTTTGAATGTTAAATTTTAAATTTATTTATGTACTGCCCCTTATTTTTGCTCCTTATTAACATGTATTTGTACTTTGTATTGTATTGCTTGACTGACTAAAACAATATTTTATTTTGTATTATGGTCAATAAATTATTATTATTATTATTATTATTATTATTATTATTATTATTATTATTAGAGTATTAAAAAAACTTGAACCTTGATAAAATTTGCCAATATCATTTACAAAATTTGCCAATTTTATCAAGGTTCAAAAAAATGCATCTAAAAAATTACATCAGTGTCCAAATTCCATGTGTACTAAATAAGTGATAAGCGACACTTTAAAAAATTGAACAATAAATCAAAACAAGTAAATTATCAATAATTACAACAATCAATATTTGTAAATATGTATCAGTTGGAGATACAGTTGGGTTTTTCTAACCGTCACCGTTATCAGCAGTAAATATAGTATAATTATTCGATACTATCTAAATGTAGTGACGTCATCAGCTAACAATGCGTTTCTATATCGGTTATCGGTAATTGAACCCAGATGCAGTACGCACAAATTTTATTACGGGATAAAATAGGGTTAACTATCAGTTATAGAACCATGGACTATTTTTGTGTTGTGCACATGATTATTTTAACCTTTGGTTTGACCGATTAAAATTTTTTTGAAGTTTTTTTTATATTAAAATCCTTAGACCTTACAGCGATCAATTCTAAACGTTAGGGACCGGCGCCCATTTAAGTCGGGATTAGTTAGGTTATTTTGAATAACAGACCGCCAGAGTTGACGAAATTCTATGCTAGTTTTGCTGACAACATCTCAAAAGTAATAGGTAAAATGTGCTTAACAAAAACGGTGCGGGGTACGGGCACGCTAGCTAGTTAAGGAAGACATACATTTTGTTCTAGTTACAAAATTACTGGGGTGATCTGATGATAACAATGTTCTTTGCTGTACTCATGGTTCTAATGTTCGAGTCGCCAGTAATCATGCTGGAGAAGATCATTTTCCAACCAGAACAAAAAGAAGAGCTACCAATTACAGAAAACAATATTGTCACCGGGAAGAAGACAATATTAAATAAGGTACGGTCACTCTAATAGTCAACAGTCGCATAGACTTTTTGTCATTTTACTAAAATATGTTTATATCTCCAACATGTTTTTGTTTCTATATATTTTTCAGACTCAAATCATAAAGAAAAAAATACAGAATAGAAATAAAAGAAAAGCAACCAAAGAAGTGGCAGATATTGAAGATTCTTACAAAACTGATATAATTATCACTAGATTTGTACCATTAAACTAATATTTTTTATATGTTGGTACTTAATTATTTCATTATAAACCTTCTGTCACCCTATCATAAATCTATCCCAGCAAACATTCAACTATAGTGCGTTCGAAGGTGAGTTTGCAGTACAGGGCATGTGGAGTAGTTCTTTTTCATACTCTCTAATGGGTTTACAGAATGACGCTATCCTTTTCTTGCTAGTCGACGTTGTCAGCTCTAAAACGCGCTCATCTATGAAGACGCAGTATTCTACAAATGGCCATTTGTTTTTGTTGAGTGTTATTTTGAGTTTTATAAGAGTTGATTTTTTTTTTATTATAATTGACACACTTGACACTTTTACAACATTTGGCAACACCGCTCCCATTTGCCATAAGAGCTATATTGCAAACTCACCTTCGAACGCACTATAACGGCCGAATGCCGGCAAACTGCTTTTACTGTTGGTATATTGCTGGCACCAAAAGTAAGTGCAACGCCAGTATCAATAATGTACTTCACATTTGTATTTCGCATTCCGCCTATACGAAGTACTTTACCAGCATTTTATAAGCACTCCTTATTTGTATTAATCCAAGCAAACATTTTTATACGGGCTATCGTCTCTTCTTCACTCATACTTTTTACTTAAAACTAAACTTTTTTTGAATGTAATAATTTGAAAAGTCTGATTGTTCTTAGTCATAAAACGCCCTAACCGGGTGGCCTTGGAGGGCCAGTACAAGTTGATACGTGTCGGTGGACAGTCAAGATGTGTCAAGATGTGTATTTAAATAGTTATTGTTTTGTGAACATTATACAGCTTTTTATTGTGATTTGTGTGTGTTTTATTAGATTTAAGGACGTATTTTACACAAACTGTTTCATGTTAAATTGTTTAATTTTTAGTTTAGTTAAATCATAGTTTTTTTCATATAATAATATTTTCAATTATTAATAAATCTGTTACAAGATTATAAATATGTCATTTAAAAAATATAATTTGTCATATTTTATTTTGAATAGTGACATCTTAAATATTTTGTAAATATAATACTAACCTAAAATAATACAAACTTAATCCAAAACTGTAAAGCTTTTTTTACAATATAACCAAGTTTCTAAAAGTCAGTAATACACTATAAAAATCACCAAAATAACCAGATCTAGTTGGCTCTTATAAAAGTGAACAGCTTATAGCATTAATGCTTATAAAATTTGATAACTGAATTTATTTTAACAAGTATGATTTCTTTAGGTTGGCACTCTTCAAGTCAGGGGGAAAAGATGTGGTAGATAAAACAAGCCGAATATTGGCGAAAATTAATAGTCACCACTTATCTTTAGGATGCAATTTTTTGGCCGAAATGGCAGAAAACCATTTTCTTAAAATTTTTCATTAAATTAATAAATTAAATAAACTAATTCCTGTTATTCCTGAAATTATATTTATTTAATATTTATAAATAAATCAATAAATTATAACTGTTAACACAATTTACAATCGGCCAGTTTTACCATCGTTGAATAAATTTATTTAACAACTTAAGTTAACAATATCACATCATTCTATTGACAGCAATATTAATTTCTTCATTAATAGTTTAAAACCGATGCGACATTGTCACCTTTATTTGTTAAATAAATTTATTCAACGTTGGTGAAAATGGCCAAATGAGTATTTATTTTGCACCTAACCATTAATTTATTTTAATACTGGGTAAGTACACATATGTTACATTTGAAACACTAGAGAGTGGGTATAATATATGCAGTGGCCCAGTGCGAAATACCAGCACTAGCCCAGTGCGAAATGCCAGCACTGGCCCAGTGCGAAATGCCAGCACTGGCCCATTACTTTCAATGCACTTTACCGTTGCTGGGCCGGCAACTGATTCATCAATGGGCCAATAACGGCCACGGGGACACCGGGGTATTGGCCCAGTACGAAATGCCAGCACTGGCCCATTACTTTCAATGCCGGGGAGTATGTGCTTAACCAGCACTGGCCCGTATAAAAATGTTTGCTGGGATCCCTCTATTTTTGTCCTTTTCTCCCTATCTACCTCACAATTTCTTTTTTTTTTATTCTTTCACTTTCTCTTTCCTTTCTCAATTTTTATTTCTCTATTTTTATGACGCGATACTGGGCCATATGCATAAAAATAAGCATAACCTTTTACTAGCAAATTATGAAGCAAATCTTCCCAACAATATGAATAAAAATGCAAACAAAACCTTTTACTTATGAGGAAGAAGCAAATGCTTTTTTTTGATCTTTTGCTCAAGACAGAAGTAAATGGTTATGAATAAAACAGACCTTTTACTTTAAATTATAAGCAAATGCTTCCTAAAACATGCATCTATATATTCATATACTCACTTGAAAAAGTGTTGTGAACTAATTGCCATGGCGGATATTGTGCATTTAAGAAATGTGAAACATTATAGGCATCGTTCTTCATCACGTCTTAGTGACGTAAAAGTTTCGTTTTGAACAGGAGAACATGGAGTGTTTAGCTAATAATTTTTACGTAACTTTTTTTTTTGTTGTGATATTTAGCTGATCTTGGATTTCAAAGAAGTATCGGTGAAGAACTTGGGGTGGAGCAATCCACAGTATCACTGACTGTCAGCAGTGTTGTTGATCAAATAGTTGCACAATCTGGCAACTGGATTAAATTTCTTACTTCCCAAAATTTATTAGTGGAGGCGAAAAAAATGTGGCAAAGAAAATACCGTTTTCCAACCGCAGTTGGTGTCATTGACTGTACACATATAGGGATAGAAAAACAGAAGATCCATGAAGATGAATATATCAATCGTTAAGGAAAACCTATGCTAAATGTATAGACAATTTGTGATGCCAGTGAAATGTTCACAAGTGTAGGTGTAAAGTGTCCTGAATCTGTACATGACTTTACACCAATAAAAATAAATTTAATATGAAACATGGAACTCAGTTCAGCACTAGTACAATTTTAATAGTGTTCATAGACTGATTTCAACTTGACAGCAACCAAAAAGAAGTAGTACGATTTTGATAAATACTGATTTTCAGGTTTCAACATAAACACATCCTCTTAACCTTTTACTCACCGGTAGAAGCATTGACTTGTAAGTAAAAGGTAATCATTATTCATATAAAAAGAAGCAAATGCTTTTACTCCGACCTTTTACTCGAAGCAAATGTTTTTACTTCTACCTTCTACTTATGAGCATTTACTTCAACTTTATTCACACGGCTGATGTCCTCTGTTCATATAATCCATAAAAAATTCGTCATCATCGCTTTCAACTGACGATCAATCAGTTAAAAGTATCTCGTTTAATAAATATTGTTCATACATTTTTACATATACATATGTAACATTGAATAAAAAGACTAAACCACTAGCACAGGGCCGGGCCGATCATTTTTGGCGCCTGAGGCAAGACGGATTTTGATTTTATCCCCCCCTTTTTTCCACACCCATTTTCTGACCCATCTCCCCTCAAGCCACTATCTTGTCTTGTAAAAACCTCTACCTTTTTTCATCAATCCTATATTATTATACAGGGTCCGTCAGTTAAACCTGACGGTTTTTAAACTGGGATAATTTAATAAATACACACAATATTTTCCAAATTAGCTTTTATTTAGGTAAAAGAAGAAGAATGGAAATTATAAAAAAAAGAGGAGCATTACGACGCAAAAATAACATCAGTCAAATGATGACCTCCATTGTAAACTCACCCGCCAATATTCAAAATTGATATAGTTTTTTTCGTGACAGTTTCCATAACTTCTTTTTTTTATTGTACATTTTAACTTCTTTTAAATTGTTATAATATTTTAGTTTTTGTTATTTTTTGTATAAAATTATATTAATTTCTTTTGATATTATATAATAATTTTTTATCTGCGGGACATTTGCATGCTTATGCGGGACGCGGGACTTTTCACTTTTGCGCGGGACTGTCCCGCGAAATCCGGGACATCGGGTATCCCTGCGTGCACGGGATCTTGTGCAAAAATATAATTATTCCTATTTAATCTCGAGGACTAACATTCCCTAATATTAAACGGTTCTTGATGAGTACCATTTCCAATCATGAACAAATCCTTATCTCTAAATATCACAGCCGACAAGTGACGTATCGACTTTAGTACAGAATAGCCGTTATTATTAAAAATGTACTTAAAAAAATATTTTTGAATTATTTTTCTATAAATATATAAAGTGTACTGCTAATAGGTAACGAAATAAAAACTTACATTAAAGTTAAAAATTCACACAATCACATAAAGCACAACAAAAAAAAAATTAATTACTTATAAAACTAAAATTAAAAATTAAAAATAGGAAATAAAAATAGTTAGGTAAGTATATAATTTTTTCATCAAACTCTTTACCCTTTCAAAGTAAAATTATAAGTGATTTTTTTTAACCCCTGCAATATTTTTTAAAACGTTGCATTTTGTCACCATCTGTACAAATAATTATCCTGCCATAAAAATAGAAAGTTCAAATGATTAGATTTTTAGAAAATTTGGCGGGTAAATGTTTAAGATGAGTAAATAGGGATCTTCACGAATTCCTCTGGTTCAGGTCACTTAAATCCATAACAGATGTTGGCCATAAATAACATTGAAACCTTTCTTACACTTGATTTTGGTTGAAACAAGTGCCGTCCAAATACAGCACTATCAGAAATAATAAAATATTTTTTGGCAAATTTGATAATCACGACTATTTTGGCTCACTAAAAAAGATTCTTTTTGGCGCCTTGATAAATCCCGCGCCTGAGGCGATCGCCTCGCCGCCTCACCCATCGGGCCGGCCCTGCACTAGCATACATTCATAAGTTTCTCCCTTTCTATCTATTTCTATTCTTTTATAGATCTGTCTCTCATTCTTTCTCTTTTTCTCATATTTCTCTTCCTTTCTCTCTTGTTCAATATTTATAGATCTCTCTTTCTCCTCTCTATTTATTCTCTCCATCTCTATTTCACCCTTTCTTTTTCTTTTTGTCTATATTTCTTTCCATATTTAAATAAATAAAAAAACTTAACCCTGACATAATTTTCTTCTTATCCCACGAGAAAATTCGAATTTAAAACCTGAGTTCGCTTAGTTATTCCTTTATTCTCCTCCATGTTTCCCTCATAAAATACTAAAAATTCTTGTTGTGAAACCAAAATGAATAAAGTTTGTAAGGAGAGCTATTATAATAATGTGTTTGGGTTTAGTGGCTGAGGGCCGCAGGGACAAATATTGAAAATACGTGAATCTCAGCTAAATCGTCCAGTGGCTCCCGCGGGAACTACATAACGGGGCTGTTAGGACAAACCAGCCAACAGCCTGCAGCAACGTAGCTCTTAAAACATTTCTTTACTATTGATTCTTGTTTATGGTAGACTCGGGCCTCGAGGGTAAAATACTATAATTTACTCAATGAAATACTGAATAGCAGATTGGTCAGAATTATTTGGCTATGGAAGCAAAAATAGTTGTAGAAAAAATTATTATTGTTGTTTTTCAATTATACAAGGTGTCTCAAAAGAAATTTTATATTTAGTGGATCGATTAAAAAAAAAGTAAGCCGTATATAGAAAAAATGTTTATTAATTATTACAATACACTTTTTGGGGATTTATTTCTTAAAAATAATATCGTCTAAATGTAGACCCTCGCGTTCTCGGCACTCATTTAATCGAACAGTAAAATTACTTATGACGTCTCGGCAGGTGGACTCAGGGATAGCTGCCATTTCGTGACGGATATTTTCTTTCAAATGCGCCAGTGAAGTCGGTTTATTGGCGTAAACTTTAGATTTAAGATAACCCCATAGGAAAAAGTCCATAGGGGTTAAATCTGGACTGCGTGGAGCTCAATTTATGTCACCTCTCCGGGAGATCAATTTGCCTGAGAAAATTTCACGAACACGTGGCAGAGACATATTGGACGTGTGTGAAGTTGCTCCGTCCTGTTGGAACCATGTTCTTTGGTTATAGCCAGGAAAGTTTTGCAGTTCAGGTACCAAGAAGTTGTCTAACATCTCCACATAACGCTCTGAATTCACTGTAACTGCACGCCCCCTTTCGTCTTCAAAAAAGTAAGGGCCGATAATTCCTCGCGCCGACATCGCAGCCCATACGGTCACTTTAGGCGAATGTAGGGGTTTCTGATGTTTGCGTTTCGGATTCGTTGCACTCCAGTAGCGGCAGTTCTGCTTATTTACGTGGCCATTAAGATGAAAATGAGCTGCATCCGAAAACAAAATGTTGGTAAACGTTGAAAATCGCTCAATCACCTGATTTACGAAATTAAGCCTCTGACTGGCATCTTGGGGCTTTAATTCTTGCACCAATTGAATTTTGTAGGGGTGCAGCTTTAGGTCTTTGTGCATAATGCGATGTAATGATGATCTATGCACATTTAAAGCACTTGCGCGCTTCCGAATTGAAAGGTTCGGGTCGTCACGAACAGACTGATTAACATTCTCCACGTTTTCTACTGTTCTTGATGACCTAGGTCGCCCGGATTTTGATTTATCCAGCGTTGTACCAGTCTCTTCAAACTTTTTAACCCAATGTCGAATGAGAGGAATGCTTGGCGCATCATTTAAGTGGCGAAAACCTCGAATACTGCAGAATTTTCTACGCGCAACAGTCGCCAAATCACCGTTTTTGTAAAACTCTCGCACGCATAACGCGCGGTCTGCTCCCGAGAAACGCTCCATAGCGATTAAATTCTCAAGAGCCAGGCTACCGATTGACATAACCCCCGCGCCCCTCGGATACGTTGCGTTCACGCAGTAAGCTAAATAATTATAAAATTTCTTTTGAGACACCTTGTATATACAGTGAATTTATTTTTTAATGCAATATGTACTATGTCATTACCATGGATACAGTTTTTGACAGCAATATAAATCGTGTTCATTTTCATTTGCAACATAGAAAAAACCATATTTACTAGCAAAATCAAAATAATTTATTGAAAATACAAAAAAATAAATAAATAAATAAATAACTAATAAAAACTTATAATAAATGTTCAAAAGTTTGTCCGTTTACTTACATACAAAATGTTAAGCGATCATAAAAATGATTCAAACCATTCAGCAATTGCTCTTGAGGTATATTGTTGGATGCTTGAACAATTTTGTCTTGCAGTTCAGCAACATCCCTAAGTTCTCCATTATATACTTTGACCTTTAAATATCCCCAATAAAAAAAATCATTGGGTGCCAAATCCGGAGATCTCGCTGGCCAATTTATCGACCCTCCTCTTCCAATCCATCTATTTGGGAAAGTTCTATGTAAATGTTCTTTAACTATTCTAGAATAATGGACTTGTGCGCCATCATGTTGAAACCATACTTGTCCATTAATATTCAGGTTTCGCAACGCAGGGAATATTTGATTTTGCAAAAGGGCTAGATATTTTGCGGCATTAAGGTTACCGTCAATAAAAAAGGCTCTATAATATTGGTTCCTATTATCCCTGCCCAAATATTTAATATTTGCGGCCTTTGAGTTCGGGAGAAATTAAACAAATGTAAATTTTCTCGACTCCAATACCTAAAATTTTGTCTGTGCACTTCACCATTTAGAGTAAACGTTGCTTCGTCAGTAAATAAAATTATTTGAGGCATTGTTGGGTCGGAATTAATTTTTTCAAACATTTCAAAACAAAAATCCATACGTACTGCTGCGTCCCTTTCTAACAATTCTTGATGATTTTGAAATTTGTATGATCGAAACTTTTCTTTTTTTAAGAAGTTAAAATAGATCCAATACTGACATCAACGGTTTGTGCAATTGATCTTAAAGTATTTTGATTGTTTTCTTCCACTTGTTCTCTTATATTTCCAACTGCTTCTCTTCTGTAAGCACGTGGGATGTTGTTCTTTTTTTTATTATGTTTTGGCGTAAGACATCCTTCGCGATAAAATTCATTAACTAGTCTTGAAATTGTAGATGGATTTGGTATTGGCCGATCTGGATAAGTTGCACTAAATACAGCAGAAACTTCTCTTAAACTCATTTGGAAGTTATACCAAGTTACCATCTGTATACATGTTGATTAATTTTTAAATCAGCAATGAGCAAAAGTATACATACTAATTGTCTATGGTGCAAATAAAAATGAACACGATTTATATTGCTGTTGAAAACTGTATCCATGGTAATGACATTTTCATGTTTCATTAAAGAATAAATTCACTGTATATGTTTATCATACATGATATTAATATGAAAAGAAAGTTCTTAAGACGTAGATTAAGGAACAAAGAGAAATTTTTTGCCTAAAATGTGCTAGAAAAACCCTTTTCCCACACCCTATAGCCCAGGGGGGTTAATCTAAAAATCTGAATAATGCACAATAATGTGAATCGGAATAGTACACCAGGTATTTTCGATCTGATAATTATTTCGAAATTTACACAATTGTTTGAAACATCGTGTTTACAATATTTTTCTGACTGGTTAACGAAATATATGATTGTAGCGAACCGGTAACGTTTTTTTATAACGTACCACTTATTGTCCACTAGGTAGCGAGCCTGTGGTATTATATTATGTCTAATCTCAAACTGAAATGAGATATCTGACTAAAGGAGATCGGGTAGTAGGCGTGAGTGTGATCCAGGGTTCATCATTACGATATGTGAATTAAATGATATGTATTTGTACTTACCAACCGACTGAACAGGCATCTTGTATTTAAGTTTGGATCTAAGCTGTTCACTAAAGTTCTTAAAGGTGAAGGGTTTACACTCGTTAACACGGTTTAAAATTAATGAATTAAATTTATTAACAGAAATATTTACAAAGAAGTTAAGATAATTAAAATGTATTAAAAATAAAAATGTTTAAACAAACAGAATCAAGTTGTCCACCAGAATGCCGAACCAGTCCCTCTACGAATGCCACTACTCAGTTCTTACTACTAACAAGACCGAATACTATCTGATCTCCTCTTCGTGTGTTTTTATGAGAAGTTTCTAGGTATTTCGTGGAAAAGGGGTTTAGCTTTGTTCAAGGGGACGCTAGTGTTCAGAGTTATTAAGCAATAACTCTGAATAAATTTCTCCTTGAACAAAGAACCATTTAAAAAATATATTACTAAAGATAAATAAAATTTCTAAAATTTTATTATTTGAATTCTCAAAAGTATACCCTTTTTAAAAATCCCAAATAAATACCTTTCAAAGGAATTCTCCCGACGGGTGTTTGTGAAAGTTTCTGATGGACTACTCGATTCGTTACATGATTTTAAATATGACCTATCCATAATTTGTTATCACCTACTAAATATCCACAAAATCCGGAAATGTGTGAAAATTCACACTTCACAACAATTTTTTTAATCATCATGACGTTTTTACGTCACTGACGAATACTACACCTGTTTTGATAAGATTTTTATCCAAACTATGATAATTTTAATTAGAAAAATTTCAGACGTAAAAACTAGATATCAAAACTGCAAACAGTTTTGAAAGAAATAAATCTCGATCTACTTCTTGAGATATATCAATTGTTTTCGAAATATTCTTGGAAAATTACGACAAAATGAATTTTTTAAATACAATGCTCATCAAAAAAGCCCACTTTGAAAAGATTTTCGCCGAATAACCTGAGAAATTCTGGGAGGATGGATTCTTTAAGTTACGCAAAAGGTTAAGGATCAAAATGGTGCAAACAATAAAAATTTACTATCATCACAGACTCGTTAAGTTCAGTTGAATCGCTAGAACAAATGTATACCAAAAATACTCTAATACAAAAATCCAGGGTAACATACATAAATTCCATCTCACTGTGGAATTAAAGGGAACGAGAAAGTAGACAAAGCAGCAAAGCAAACAGAGCAGAAAAATTAGCCACTAAGTTAGAACAGATTAACATGAAGATCCCAATGACATCAAACCACAATAATAAAAAGAATACTAGAAGAATGGGATATTAAGTGGAGAGAAACATCTAATAATTAGTAAAGAATCATAAAAGAAAGCACAAAAAATGGCATACATTTACAAAGAAGAAACACCAGATAATTTCTACAAGAGTGTGAATTGGCCACACTACAGTAAACCATAAACATATATCAGAAAAGTCGAATCAAATTAAATGAAACATATGCGATACCCAGCGCACAGTAGAACATCTCCTAATCGTAAATCCGAAATATTCCAGAGAACGAATAGGATATCAAATTCCAGGAACACTGAAAGAAGCCCTATCCAATGATTTAGAAAAAATGGAACGAGTACGCAAGTACATAGAAGATATTGGCCTTTTTCGCCAAATATGAACTGCATACTTACAATATTATTAAACTAGCTGAGTACCCGTGCTTCGCTACGGTTTATTGACTGTTTGCCATCATCGTGCAATTATTGTAAGTCATGATTCTTTATAGATCACATTGCTGACTCTCTCCTCAGGTGTAGATTCACCCCGTTAGAGGTTCATTTGTGTAAAATTCGTAGTATGTTTCTAAACATGTGCACGGGTAACTTTTAAGTTATAAAATGAATGTTATAACTTAATAAACACAGGAAATACGACGGGTTGTATAATTCATCCCGATTATAGATTTACCCCTTTAGGGGTTGATTAGGAAAGAATCCAGAAATAAATTTTTCGACATTTGTATGGTTAATCTTTATAAGCAAAAGCCAAGTCGATGTCTTATTGGGTCAATCGATATTAAGGAATTGTTGATATCACATTTCAGCCCTTAGGGGTTGAATTTCGAAAAATACCGCCTTAGTGGGAACTTACGTCATACAGGGAATATACTTTACGAATTTCATGTATCTTGTCCAGAGGACGTTCTATCGAGTAAAAAATACCCATTTACCCCTTTAGGGGTGAAATTTTTAAAAACTGTCAAAATCATTTCGAGATATTTTAAAAAGACACCGATATGCCAAAAAAGGATAAACATAGGAAATACAAAGGGTTGTATAATTCACCCCGACTGTAGACCCCTATAGGGGTTGATTCGGCCAACATCCTGAAATAAGTTTTTCGTATGGGTAATCTTTGTAAGCAAAATCCAAGACGATATCTTATTGGTCCTAAGAGGTATTGAGGAATAGGTATAATAGGTATTATGTAATTTGTTTATATTATGTAACTGTATGCAGCCATACGCTAAATAAATGTCCAAGGGATGTTCAATCGAATACAAAATTCCCATTTACCCCTTAAGGGTGAAATTTTAAAAACTGTCAATACCATTTCAAGATATTTTGAAGACACCTATATGCCAAAAGGAATTTTATAACTCAACAAAGACACGGAATATGATGGGTTGTATAATTAACCCTGTTCGGAAATTCACCACTTTAGGGGTGGGTTAGAACAAAATCCTGAAATAAGTTTTTCAATATTATGGGTAATCTTTGTAAGAAAAACAAGACGATATCTTATTGGTCTGTAGAGATATTTAAGAATCCTTGAAATTATATTTCACCCTTTAGGGGTTGAATTTCGAAAAATCCCGTCTTAGTGTATGCTTACCTCATGGACGGAATATACTTTGCGAACATCATGTATCTATGTCCAAGGGATGTTCTATCAAATAAAAAATATCCTTTTACCTCTTTAGGGGTGAAATTTTGAAAAACTGTCAAAACCATCGAGATATTTTAAAAAGACATCTATATGCCAAATACGAATTTAATAACTCACCAAACACAGGAAATACGTCAGGTTTTATAATTCTCCCTGATTGTAGATTCACCCTTTTAGGGGATGAATAGGACAAAATCCTGAAATAAGTTTTTCAACATTTATATGGATAATATTTAGAAGCAAATATGAAGGCGATATATTATTGGACCTGTGAGATATTGAGGAATCCGTGAAAATACATTTTACCCCATTTCACCCCTTAGGGGTTGAATTTCCAAAAATCATTTCTTAGGGGGTTGTTAAGTCATAAAAAGGATATACTCCCCGAATTTTATGTTTCTCTGTCTAGACGACATTCTATCGAATATAAAATACCAAATTACCCGTTTAGGGGTGAAATTAAAAAAAAAGGTCAATACACTTAAATATTTTAAAAAGACACCTATATGCCTAAAAGAAATGTTATAACACAACAAACACAGAAGATGCGAAGGGTTCCATAATTCACCCTGATTGTAGATTTACCCCTTTAGGGGTTGGTTAGTACAAAATCCTGAAAAATAAGTTTTTCAACAGTTATGTGAGTAGTCTTTGTAAGCAAAAGCAAGGCGATATATTCTTGACCTAAAAGATACTGAGGAATCCGTGAAAACACATTTCACCCCTTTTAACCCCTGAGAGGCCGAATTTCAAAAAATTATTTCTTAGGGGGTTCTTAAGTCATAAAAGGAATATACTCCCCGAATTTTATGTTTCTTTATCTAGAAGAAATTCTATCGAATAAAAAATACCAATTTACCCCTTTAGGGGTGAAATTTAAAAAAACGGTCAAAACACTTTCTAAATTTTCTAAAAAGATACCTATATGCCAAAAAGGAATGTTATAACACAAAGAACACAGATGATGCGAAGGGTTCTATAATTCACCCTGATTGTAGATTCACCCCTTTAGGGGTCAATTAGAACAAAATCCTGAAATAAGTTTTTTAATATTTACATGAGTAATCTTTGTAAGTAAAAACCAAGTCGATATCTTATTGGACCTAAGAGATATTAAGGAAACCGTGAAGCCATATTTTACCCCTTTTAACCGCCTTTTCATCCACTTAGAGAATGAGTTTCGAAAAATCCGTTCTTAGTGGGTGCTTACGTCATGGAGGGAATATACTCGCCGAATTTCATGATTGTAGGTCCAGTGGTTTGGGCTGGGCGTTGATTATGAGTAGGTAGCTTAGTTACGATTTTATATATATAGATTAGACAAAATGTTAAAATATATAATACATTATCTGTAATACCTAATACTTTTAATATTTGTAACACTATTCAAAAAGTCATAATATAAATACACCGGCATACTAATTACCATGCAGTGGATGATACACAATGTAACAATATAGGTAATCAATTTAGATACATTTTTGGCACTTAGTAGATTAGAACCAGGACTTATGTAATAAGTTAGGACTTGAATGTATTAAAATTAATTAAAGAAGGCCATGAATATTTTCACATATTTTCACAAAGTGATAATTAATAAAAATGATAAAAAAATATGTCATCCAGTGGCGGCTCGTGAATTTTTCAGACTCAGAGCTGCAAATTATAATACAAGGATAGGTTTAGGTGTTAAGCCACGACGTTTTATCATATAAGACTCTGTTGAATTGCCTCTTATAGTTATAATTTTAGCTTTTTGCACTTTCCGAAATATTTAAATTTGGTGTGTGTCGCCCCAATTTTTTAATACCAATTTTTCCTTCTAACGTTCGTCTTTTAAATGGAATTTCCAAAAATGATTTGACAGAATTCATTTTTTAAACCTATTGTTTTATAATCTAAAATACGAACCGTATTTGTTAAGCTAAGATACTTATATAAATTTAAAAGAAAAAGTTAGTAAATACTAATTATTAATACCTACCTAAACAATAAATTTTTAGAGATAATATAGGTATAGCGATTTCAGTTACGACTTAAATAAATACCTTCAATAATTTCATAGTACTGTGATCACTTTTATTGTGACGCTGAAAGCATTCTAGCTCCGATCCCCACCAGTTTAACAATACTGCCTACGACCGCTACCCCTTCACAAGCCAACATTTGCACTTTCCTTGACGCTAGGATATAAGCAGCGCGACGTAGACTTATTCAAAGGAAATTTGTAAATATTTATGAAACAATCGCATTTAATGATCAAAATGTATTTTAAAAAAAGCATTTTCACTCTACAATTACTATGTTAAATGCATTTTGAGTTCAAAACAAGATTTTTTTTTTATTATTTTCAAGTAAGAGCTGCAGCTCCGCAGCGCGTAGTCAGAACCCGCCACTGATGTCATCCATTAAAGTAATTGTCGACTAAGTGAACAATATCGAAGAACACAACATGAGAGTAATATATCTTTGTCAGCGACACATTACATCTAAATTAAAAAAAAAAAAACAACTTGTTTTAAAAACATTTATTTTTTCCTTAAGTTTATCTTGAAACAACATTACTCAATACTAATAAAAAAATATTTCCGTTCTTATCATACTTTGATAGTTTTATAGGTTATGTCATGATTATGTATTGTAATAACTGAATAAATATTTGTAATTTTACGCATATTTAAAAAATATTGATGAGAAGTATGAAGTTTCACACATTTCTTTGCTTATGCACAATAGCGTACTGTCATATTTTATCTGCTATAAGTTCTGGATGTATTTATTTACTTGAGTGTATCATTAATTTTATAATAATAAATTACAGATGTATAATACAAGGTGTCTCAAAAGAAATTATATATTTAGTGGATCGAATAAAAAAAAAGTAAGCCGTATATAAAAAAATGTTTATTAATTATTAAAATACACTTTTTGGTGATTAATTTCTTAAAAATAATATCGTCTAAATGTAGACCCTCGCGTTCTCGGCACTCATTTAATCGAACAGTAAAATTACTTATGACGTCTCGGCAGGTGGACTCAGGGATGGCTGCCATTTCGTGACGGATATATTCTTTCAAATGCGCCAGTGAAGTCAGTTTATTGGCGTAAACTTTAGATTTAAGATAACCCCATAGAAAAAAGTCCATAGGGGTTAAATCTGGACTGCGTGGAGGCCAATTTATGTCACCTCTCCGGCAGATCAATTTGCCTGAGAAAATTTCACGAACACGTGGCAGAGACATATTGAACGTGTGTGAAGTTGCTCCGTCCTGTTGGAACCATGTTCTTTGGTTATAGCCAGGAAAGTTTTGCAGTTCAGGTACCAAGAAGTTGTCTAACATCTCCACATAACGCTCTGAATTCACTGTAACTGCACGCCCCCTTTCGTCTTCAAAACAGTAAGGGCCGATAATTCCTCGCGCCGAAATCGCAGCCCATACGGTCACTTTAGGCGAATGTAGGGGTTTCTGATGTTTGCGTTTCGGATTCGTTGCACTCCAGTAGCGGCAGTTCTGCTTATCTACGTGGCCATTAAGATGAAAATGAGCTTCATCCGAAAACAAAATGTTGGTAAACGTTGAAAATCGCTCAATCACCTGATTTACGAAATTAAGCCTCTGACTGGCATCTTGGGGCTTTAATTCTTGCGCCAATTGAATTTTGTAGGGGTGCAGCTTTAGGTCTTTGTGCATAATGCGATGTAATGATGATCTATGCACATTTAAAGCACTTGCGCGCTTCCGAATTGAAAGGTTCGGGTCGTCACGAACAGACTGATTAACATTCTCCACGTTTTCTACCGTTCTTGATGACCTAGGTCGCCCGGATTTTGATTTATCCAGCGTTGTACCAGTCTCTTCAAACTTTTTAACCCAATGTCGAATGAGAGGAATGCTTGGCGCATCATTTAAGTGGCGAAAACCTCGAATACTGCAGAATTTTCTACGCGCTACAGTCGCCGAATCACCGTTTTTGTAAAACTCTCGCACGCATAACGCGCGGTCTGCTCCCGAGAAACGCTCCATAGGGACTGAATTCCCAAAAGCCAGGCTACCGATTGACATAACCCCCGCGCCCCTCGGATACGTTGCGTTCACGCAGTAAGCTAAATAAATATAAAATTTCTTTTGAGACACCTTGTAGTGTTTTATTGATTACACTGGTCAACAATGAATTTGCATCAGCATTAATTTTAGGTGTACTATATGTAGCTTTTCGCGCTGATTCCAAATATGTGCTTAGTTTTTCTCCAGCACGTCTGGATCTTGAGATGTTGGTGTGTCATTTCAGCTATAAGATATACTTTCAGCGCATATTGTATTGATGTTTTCTTCTTTTTCAAAATTATTTAATTCACTCAAATTACCTTATATAATGCCTAAAAATTGAAAAAATTCACCTGACGCCTTTTGTTATGTGGGCAATTTACGTCAACAGCGCAGTGAAGAAAAATTACACCAGAAATTACGAAAATCTACAAATTGTATTTTTGTTGCTCATTGGGAGATCAAGACAAAACGTGGGTGCCACATGTGATTTGTAATGGATGTTGCAATTTATTACGAGATTGGATCAACAAACGGAAGCCTTCTTTTCGAATTGCTATAACTATGATCTGGAGAGAGCCAAAAGATCAATACACTGACTGCTACTTTTGCGCTGTTAATATTACTGGATTTTCGTCGAAAAATAAGCATCACAATGGGTGCGTTTTGTTGTGCCAATTCTGGTTTCGGTTTAATCAGAATACGCGTTTTGTTGCGACTGTATTCTCATTCTATTCATTCTACTCATTCGATGACTCGAGGTCGAACGACTGGAATGAATAAGTGTGGTGGGGATGAAAAGTAATATTTGAATGCAGTTGTTTTCATTTGGTTTTTAAATGTAGATATTAGACTTGAATCTTGGTATTACTGCTTAAAAATAATTTTTACTTTTAGGTATTTTCTCATTTTGTGTCCTAAAATAAATATATACCTATATGATTTTAATATAGTATTGATAAATCTAAACTTAAAATGTATGTACAATTCAATTACTCGTTGTAAAACATTCTTGAATATTTGCTTCAATTATAAAGTTTTTTTATTCTGCATTTATTATTTAGATTATCCATTTAGGTGAAATATGTTCGTTATTTGTTCTAAGTATAACCATATGACTTAACCTCCAAGCAAATGTCATTCCATGTTTACTTCACAATCAAAATTGTCGTTTTCTTGCGCATCAATTCTAGTACTTCCAACCAGCCACCAACAAAACGCACCCATTGTGTACCCGAATTTGGATTCAGCTTCAGGCCGATTCCTCACGACAGCTCCCTACCTGTTCCAGTGCCACCGGTTGATGGATTAGACTCTGCGAACGATACAAATGTAGACGAGTGTACGGCTGATGATGAACATCAAGACTCGGACGACGCCGATTTTACACCTGATGACGACAACAAAGAGCCAAAGGTTTTTACGCAGGGCGAACTGAATGATTTGGTCAGAGACTTGTCTCTCTCCAAGGAGAAAGCTGAACTTTTGGCATCACGACTGAAAGCGAACGATTTATCTAAATTTTTCACTGTTGATGGACCATTCTGCTACTGTAGCGATATTAATGGCCTTTTCGAAAATATAAAATATAGATATTCAAGTGATGGGAACCCGTTATGAAGGATTTTTGAATGAAAGCATGATGGCTGACTACTGTTGGATGCTCTATCGTGATGAGCCAGAAAAATTCTACAAAAGGAAGTCATACTCGCAGAGATTATGATTGATTCGTGTGATAACAAATTTGCATTGATTTCTATTGATTAAAAAGATCATAAATACGTTAGTGATGTTTAATATAACAAATCAATTCAACATAGATATCAAACGGGATAAAATGAACTTTTCTCTTTTTAAACTTACCAGTTCAGAATTAAGTTTTAAGAATATATTATTCCATAAATCTTTGGATTTCAAATCCAATAATTGAAGTTCAAATTGTACCTAATTAATCAATGGGAATGGTGATAAATGTAATTGCTGCATATCTGCTTCAATTGGTTTTGTCAAAAGAGCTAGTGTAGTTTTATATTTTCTAAACTCTTTAAATCTTTCTCCAAAAGATTCTTGCATGTTAACAATAGTTTGTGCAAAAAAAAAAATTGCATTAATAATGTTGTTATTGTCCTCATGTTTTTGAAAATTAATAAAATGTAAAAATGTTTCTGCACGTATATCATTCATCAGAAATTACTTCTTCTAAAAGGGATTATGCAGCAACTCGGGGAATTACCGGGAGTGAATTGCCCCGTAAAACATCCTGAAGAACACAAAACCTGTATAGTACAGGCAGAAAGTTGAAAATTAAAAAATAAATTATATTAAAATAAAAACCAGCAAAATTTCAAAGAGCCACAATATTTTCTAAAAGAGCCGCATGCGGCTCTGTAGCCGCATGTTGCCCTACACCATCGTACAGCCGGAAACTATTGTCCGCCATATTGAAAGGCCATCTTGGTCTTCTCAACTAGCATGTAATACTCCTTCCTTTAGTATTTTTAACATTTATTATTCATAACATTTTGCCAATTTTGATCGTCCAGTCATTTCTGAAATAAATCATTCAATTATCAAGTAAAACAACAATGTATAAATTAAAAAAATATTCATATCAAAGGTACTTGAAATGTGTCATACCTACACGATAAAACAAATTAATATTAATCAATTTTTATCGTTATCAAAATACATTTTTAGTTTCTAAAATCAGGTAGTGTCAGTCGTTTAACGAGTAGTCAATACTTACAATGTGGCTCAAAGTTCTTCCCATCCTTTGTGTATTAAGTGTTGTTTGTGCAGTGGATTTGCAGAATGTTTTTATCGCTAACATAGCCAAGAGAAGTCTGAGGACTCACAAAGAATTAAATCACAATTGCACCAGGCAAATATGGAAATATATACATACCTTGATAGAAATGAAAAAAGATGGCCAATGGGCCTTAAAAAGTAAGTAGGATATTCTTATTGTTAAGTGCAAAAGATCATTTCAATTTAACTGTGGTGGCTTAACAACTCTTTCTGCCTAAAACATCGGTGGCAAATTGCAGCCCACCAAGTGAGTTCAGGCCCGCCAGTAAGAATGTTTACTATTTGGCAAATATCTCGTCAAAGACCGAAGATTGTGATGCGCATAGAGAAAGCACTATTATAGACAATGACAGGCACAGAGAGCAGTCAAAAAAAGAAGTATCTCTTCAAATTCTAACACTTGTACATTATACTAGCTGGAGTACCCGTACTCCGTACGGTTTTTGTAATGTACATTTTTGCTATAACGTAAATGATATTTATGTATTTATGTATTTATTTAAGTTAATTCGGTCATACAACAGGCGAAAGCCCAATTACAGTATGACACTAATCTTTATCTTCTTTATATATAAAAGAGAATATTTGTGGCTATGTCCGGAAATTCTAACCCACTTCCAGATATGCTACAGAGTTGAAATTTTGCATACAGGTAGGAAATGCTTTTATCTTAACTAGAAAAATCGAAAATTTCAAAAAAGTCCCATCAGAAACGAGAAATTAATAATTTTGTTTTTAATTATATTGGACCATCGAAGTATGTATGATGCGTTCAGTGAGATCGCGGGAATTTCGTGTCATTGGTTGTTTGGACAACTATAGTAAGTTCGTGGAACATCGGCCAATATCGTTCGGCACGATTAATCATTGTTCTGCTATAGGTGATTTTATTCAGTGAATTTAGCAAAATTTATGTTTAGTGTATGCAGAGCGAGACTTAAGTCGAGCATCTGTTTTCTGGTTTTTTTTTTGCGAATTTTTAAGAATTTTGTTAATTTTATTTATTTATTTTTTATCTATTATTTTATATAGATGTTTAAATATAATAGTAAAATATTTTATATACATAAAACAGAAAATCTGTGTATACCGAGTTGAAATTTGGTATATATATAGGTAGGAAATGCAGTTAAAATAAGGAGGCAAATCGAAAATCGGAAAAATAAAAAATTGTATCACTTATGACGTAGACTTAACAGAAAAAATGCTTATAAAAAGAAAATAATTTTTTTTAATGATTTTTTTTTCAATTGGATTGATATTACGGGAGTTACGAAGGGACAACCTAAAACTAAACTTTTGAAATATCTCATTTACTATTGACTTACCAGCAAAAACGCACATGAGAAAAGTTGTTTAAAATAAAATTAAAAGAAACAAATATAATATGTTGTCCTATAAATTATTCAATTGGTTGAGTAGCTAGGGAAGGGCTGAGGGGAGGTGGGTGCTAAAACTAAAATACTGGAAATATCTAGCTTATTATTTACTTTACATCAACAATTTATAAAGATAATTTATAAAGACTTTGATTGAAGAACGATTATTTTCTGTTTAGTGTAGCTTCTGAATATTTAGGGGGACAGAAGGAGCGCTACTTATAAACTTGAAATATCTCTTAATATTGACTTAACATTAAACATGTGTATAACAGAAGTTGTTACAATATCAATAATATAAATAAATAAATAAACAAATCTTTTCTGTTTAATCTTCTTCTGTATATAGGTATATCATTTATAAAATTTTCTTATATATGTATATAAATACATGACCTGACTGACTCATCAACGTTCAGCCCAAATCACTAGACCTAGAAACATGAAATTCGAGAAGTATACTTCCTCCATGTCGTAAGCGATCACTAAGAAGAGAATTTTCGAAATACGACCCCTAAGGGGCTGTTAAGTGATTTCAGGGATTCCTCAATATCTCTTAGGCCCAATGAGATATTGACTTAGTTTTTGCTTACAAAGGTTACTCATGCAAATGTTAAGAACTAAATTCAGGATTTTGTTCTAATCAACCCTTAAAGGGATAAATTTATTATGTATTCGGAGTGAATTATAGAACCCTTCGTATTTCCTATGTATGTTGAGTTATAACATTGTGTTTTGGCATATAGATGTCTTTTTAAAATCTTAGAAACTTCTTGACAGTTTTCTTTTAAATTTTCACGCCTAAAAGGGTAAATTGGTATTTTTTATTCAATAGAACGCCCCCTGGACATAGAAACATGAAATTCGTGGAGGAAGGAATGTTCCTTCCATGATGTGAGCACCTATTAAGAAAGATTTTTTTTAAATTCGACCCCTAATGTGGTGAAATGTTTCTTTCACGGATTCCTCAATATCTCAGACCTATAATGAGATATCGACTTGGTTTTTGGTTACAAAGATTACCCATACACATGTACAAAAACGAGGTTCAGTATTTTGCTCTGATCAACCCATACAAGGCAAATCTAGATTCAAGGATATTCATAAAACCCTTCAAGTGACCTGTTTCATTTCTTTTTGGCACATAGGCGTCTGTTTAAAATCGGTATATGTATTAAAACTCAAAAACGGATAACCCGATTTTAGTGCTATTTGCAACGCCGTCTTATACGCAACCTTTTAGAAATTATTTTTTTAAAGGAAAGCAATTGTTTTATTTTTATTGCATAATTATTTTACAAGCATTACTAGGATACAATAGCTTCGTGAATATTTTATTTCGCAGATTATTTAAAGAGTATATTTTTTTAAATATTTTGAAATTGGTCAATTTTTGAAGAGGTTACTGATTTATAAAAGCGGGCATTTTCTATACACTTGTTGGTAATATAAAAAATATATATATATAGTCAAATCGTATGAGAACATTGTTATGAATTATCCTATTTTGAAAAAAATATAAATTTTATTTGTCATGTTGCTGTGTACATCATTCAAATTTATGGGGTACGTATACGCACCTTTGGCCAAATCAGTGAAATGTACAGGCGTGATTCATCATCGACAAGTCTCATCTTGTCTTAGCCATCTAACCTATTGTTCATTTCTACTGTGTGTTCTTTCATAGTTCAGTATATGTATTTACAGAATAAGTATAGTGAAAATAAAAATTAGTTGTACAATTGTCAAATGATAGTAAAATTTCTTAATTGGTCACGACTAGCAGTTGCTCTTATGAAGTATTAGAGTAATGCAGATACTGATAGAGAAGCAACAAATTCAAACTATGGGCGTCCTTCAAAAAACAGTTTATCAGATGTCATCAGATTTGATAATATCGGTCATCTGATAAGAGGCATGAAACAAATGTAAAAAAAAAATGCAGTTTGTGTAAGAGCAACTCCATTTATTTATGTGTAAAATGTAAAGTACATCTGTGCCCAGAGTGTTTTGAAATGTTTCATTCCATATAAGTTCATATTTCATTCATAAATAAAATAATTTGCTTATTACATGTTTACTTATATTTGATATTGTTATTAGCCAAGGGTGCGTATACGCATCCTTATATTCCTGTAGAGTTAGGCATATATATTATATATATATATATATATATATATATATATATATATATATATATATATATATATATATATATATATATATATATATATTCACAATGCAATAATTGTGAATTTCTTTTTAGTCAAATGATCACGAAAAATTTCTTACGCCAACCCTTAAAATATAATTTTTTTATTTATTCTAATTGCCACCAAAATGTACTTAATCAACCCATAAAAATATTTTAAGCCAAGCAATTTAATTTAAGCCAACTTGTAAAATAATTATTTTTTATTTTAAACAAAAGAAGACTCTAGTTCTTCTAGTTATGGCCCCACTTGTGAAAGCCCCAATTGTGAACGGCCCGAATTGTCTTACGGCCCCAGTTGTCATGGAACCGATAAATATCCCTAGACATCCAGTATTATGTTGGCTTCTTACACCTATTAAATACCTGCTAAACTCTGAAATATGTGAAAATTCACACTTCACTTCAATTTTTGGTAATCAGATACACAATTAAATATTAGTGAAATATTTATTTTAGCATGGTGTTCACCTTATGATTGTCAGGGGTCCAGAATTTTTTTAAATAATTTAAATGTACCGAAAATATTAAAATATGGAGATACATATATGTTTGTTTAGTGAAATTACGACTTGTCATTTGATAATTGACGAATTACTCATTTTTACAGTTTTCATGAAAAATATATATTAATATAACATAATATTGTGGCTAAAACAATAAATGTTTGTATGCCGAGGCAGTGAAGTCGAGTTTTTTAACACGAATTGTAGAAGTTATTATTACGATGAACAAAATACTGAACAATTTTTATAAATAAAGTTTTTGTCTAAAACTCATAGTAGAGACAGAATATGCAATGGAAAATTTAACATGGGAAAGCTCTATGTTGCAATTCGGAAAATCAGCTGCGGCCACCACAGGACCGACCGCCATCATAAAGTAATTGTATAAAATACATTCTAGCAGCAGAGTAGATATAACTTGGCCTAATATTTTCTAACAAAGATATTATTTATCATGACCATGGAAACGTTACATATAAGTATGAAAAAATTGAAAAACGTCTCAAATAAAAGTTATTATTATCTGTCTCATTTTGTAATACGGAACTAATAGTGAAAGTTCATTTTTAGGGTTTTGTAGGTATGACCAAAAAACCCTTATACTGTCATTTTGTCGTCTGTCTGTCTGTCTGTCTGTCTGTCTGTCTGTTCGGTAAAAATTGTAGCCAAACGGCTAAATCTAGAGAGTTGAAATTTGGCATGCTTATACAACTTTTTGACCCGCACATAGGAAAAATACTAAAACATCTAAAAAACATACCTCCCTAAAAATATAAACAAATATGTGCTCATCGAAAACAAAAATATATTTTTTTAATTCTGAGTAGGGTATCAAATGAAAGCCCTTAGTACGTGGATTAACGATCACATTTTTATTTTTGCAAAATAAATTATTTTGATGCGATTTTTGCCAAAATTGTGCAAAAAAAAATTTGTCCCACACCCTGTAGCCCAGATGGTTTAAACTAAAAATCTAAAAAAATTCTAAGTAATGTATATTGGTGTGAACCGAAATAGAACAACAGGAATTTTTGATCAGATTATGTTTTCGGAAAATAACACATTTTTTGTGGTTTTTGGTTCACAAAGTACAAAAGTTATACTAATGTAAGACAATCACATGCATGGCGTCCGATGGCGTAATGGGTTAGAGCACGGCTGGAAAACGCAGGGTTTCGAGTTCGAGTACGGAGTGAATTTTATTTTTTCTGTTTTTTTTTTTTGCATTTTTATAATGTAGCAATTATTTTATCAAAATTCTAGTTATATTTTAACAAATGTTGTATTTAATTTTTAAGAGCGTAAATTTAATAACCAGTCTTATTATATGATTAACAGACGATAAATTATTTTAAAAATATCGTTCATTTTGCCGTGATTACTACAAAGTAAAATTTGTCCTACACACTCAGCATACCGCCTTCACTTATTATATACCTGCGAAACCCTGAAATGTGTGAATATTCACACTTCACATCAATTTTTTATGTTGTATATTGACAATACATTTATAATATTGTCATAGTATTGGTTCACACAGATACGCCAAAGTCTGTTTACACCACAACAGTCACCAAAGTAACCAGATCTAGTTTCGTATTACAAATTGAGACGGATTATAATTATTGCTTTTATAGCAACTTTTGTTCAATAAATTTTTTCGAAATATTTTTCTGTTGCTAAATATTCACAAAAATCTTAAAATCGACAAGAGTAAACTCCCATTTTTAGTCAACCGATTTTACCAAAAGTTGATCAACTCGTGCCATTGATGGCAGAAGCTTAAATATGAAGTTTCATAAAAATCCTTTCAGCCGAATTTGCTCTGCACGTGTACACAGACAGACAGACGGACGGACATACAGACGGACAGACAGACAGACGGAAAGACAGACTGACAACCATCATGCCAAAAATAGTCAAAACGTTATGTAGGGACCTCAATTCGTGGAGATCCATCGAAATCTCGAAATGTCAAAATCAGTATGATCACAATACCTTCCTTATATATGTTGACGGTCGATAAAAAGTATATACGGTATATTTTATTAATTGATTTGTTTTTTGTAGTGTTCGATGCTTCCTCGAAAATACCGAGTGGTATCCTACAAGGAAACCTGGCAGATATGGGCTCCTTCGACGAGTGTTTAGCCGTTGAACATCCCATAACAACGCCCAAAGAGAATTACACCATGAAAGGAAAATATTGCTTACTGAGTATACCGCTGTCTGTTCTTGGCATAGGAAACATGGAGAAACATTTCGAAAGATCTTCGTTACTCTCAAATATGGTAAATATTATTATGACACAAAATTCCAATTAATTTCACATTGAAACAAGGTCAACAACGAGACACATTTATCTGTTGTGAAATATTCGCAAAAATCTTAAAATCGACACGAGTAAACTCCCATTTTTAGTTAACCGTTTTTTACCAAAAGTTCATCAACTCGTGCTATTGATGGCAGAAGCTTAAATATGAAGTTTCATAAAAATCATTTCAGCCGAATTTGCTCTGCACGTTTACACAGACAGACAGACAGACGGACAGACAGACAGCCGGACGGACGGACAGACGGACAGACGAACAGCTAGACCGACAGACATCATGCTAAAAATAGTGAAAACGTTATGTAGGGACCTCAATTCGTGGAGATCCATCGAAATCTCGAAATGTCAAAATCGGTATGATCACAATACCTCCCTTATATATGTTGGCGGTCGGTAAAAATTATAACAGCTAATACTACACCATACTACACTCTTCACTGAAGAGTGTAGTGTGTAGCATTCAATTATTTTACATTGTGATTACTATTATACGTTGTGATTCAACCTATTGTAATACCTACAAAACCCTTAAATGTGTGAAAATACACACTTCACATAAATTTTTTACACTAGTTGCAATATGAACTGCTTTATATATTTATAATTGGACACATAATGCATTTATTATTTGGTGGGCGTAGATAAAATTATATTGACTATTTTCAAAGTTACAATATACTTTTATAACTTTAAAGCCGCATTCAGAGCTCTTTAAATTAAGAGGTTGTAGACTGTGCTTTGTTAGCTGTAAGTTATGTTCCTATGCATTCTTTTTAACGTTCCATGTACCGTTCACATCTGTTATAAATTAGTACGTTACGAATAGCCCTCCATCTGTCAATTTTGAAACCAACTATTTAGCTTTGTAAAATATTTTATATGTATTATCGTTCTTATAATTCTGTTGTCTTAGATTTTAACTACCTAATTACCTAAATTGATCATATTTACTGTCCGTCTTTATAATTTTGAGCAAGATTTGTTAATGATGACATTATGTTAGGTTATGTAAAGGCATTCGATAACTACGGTGTCAGTGATAGAATGCGATAGCCAATGTGTTTATATGTCTATTTCATCAAAATATCTCACTAGCTGTAAGTTTAGAAAATTATGCACAATCCACAGCAAACAGCGTATTAAATTTGGAGGTCTGAACGGTTACACGTCTTACCATATGACAAACTTGCTGGTGACAGTGAACAGTCCATACAGTGCATAAGCTATTGATTTAAGAGCTCTGAATGTGGCTTCACAATGGCGAGAGCCAAAACTATAGTCAGTACACTAAAAGATTCTATAATTGTGATATTGTTTTTATTTTTCAGAGCAGTTTAGTCCCTGAATCTCGTGTTATAATGTATGTGACTACAGGCCCAGTTCTGTCTCTGGCCATCTGCGTGCCGGCTGGGTGTGACGAGGAATATTTTAACACAATCCTGGGCTACGACTCGAAACAACCCAGCATAGGAGTAAGTTCCTGCCAGACCAGAGAGCAAGCTGAAGATGTCACCCTCAACGCTGGCGACTGGGGATATGTGTAAGAATATTTTCAAATTAATAATTAGATGGAACGTTCATCAAACTGATATTACATTAGGGGCTGCGGTGTGGCGAGCGAGGCACTCGCTTCGGGCGCAGAGTTGGTTTGGGCGCAAGAAAGAGTTGAGGCGCAAAAATCAGGTCTCTTTTTTTTGGTCATCACTGCGATTTGTCTTTATTTTTTATATAGTGAAGGATGGAGGCACAAGACTGGTACTTTGCCTCGGGCGCAGAAGTACCTTTGTCCGGCTCTGTTACATATGATAAGTTACCAATACAAGTAAATTGTACAGCAGTCACTGAACTTGTAAATCACTTCCATCGTCACATCTGTATTACTTACAAGTTTTGTCGTGTCTATAAAATAACGCTCATGAAAAATCTTGATTAAGGGTTCCATGACAACTGGGGCCGTAAGACAATTCGGGCCGTTCACAATTGGGGCTTTTCACAACTGGGGCTATTAACAACCGGGGCGACGGACAATTCGGGCCGCACACAATTCGGGCATTGCACAACTGGGGCCATTAACAACTGGGGCGATGGATAATTTGGGCCGTTCACAATTGGGGCTTCTCACAACTGGGGCCATTAAGAACTGGGGCGATGGACAATTCGGGCCGTTCACAATTGGGGCTTTTCACAACTGGGGCCATTAACAACTGAGGCGATGGACAATTCGGGCCGTTCACAATTGGGGCTTTTCACAACTGGAGCCATTAACAACTGAGGCGATGGACAATTCGGGCCGTTCACAATTGACAACAATTTTGACAACTGGGGCCAAACAAAAGAAGACTCTAGTTCTTTTATTTAAAATAAAAAATAATTATTTTACAACTTGGCATAAATTAAATAGCGTGATCTTTTGAAAAAAAAAATAATAATAATAATGGTTGATGTACTTAACATTTTGGTGGGAATTAGAATAAATAGAAAAATAGTATTTTAAGGGTTGACTTTTTTATGATCATTTGATTAAAAAGAAATTGTATTTTAAGAGTTATATTAAGTAAAATTTGGTGCTCTTTTGACTATATTGTCAAATATATGAAATAATTTAAATATTGTTATAAATGAATTTAAATACAAATTAAACTAAATACAACTCTGTTAATTTACAAATTTAGTTAATTTATAAATTATCAGATTGTCACAGATACAGGGCATCCACATCTTAGGAATAGCTTACTATGCACTAAACTGGCCCGTGTTTTAACACGTAACTCTTGTCATGAAATTCTTCCACGGATTGTTTTTATATATTTCATATATAAGGAACTAAAAGTTCTTAAAGAAAAATTAAGCAAGAAGTAGTAATTAATAATCAGTACTCTTGTGACTATTACCAATTGTGCATTGACCAACAATGGGCCTACAAAGCCCTGGTTATGTAAGTACAGTTTAAAATTATATTTTTGTATTTGCTCCAGATGTGTCTCACAACTTTAATGGAATTTATTCCATTTAAGTAAAACTCTTACGATCCGGAATTAATTAGTTAATTCAATTATTGTGTCACTAGGTTGTACCTAAGCCCTACCTAGAGCCCTTATTTTAAGTTATTATTGTTTGTCCAATGATAGGGACTAATTATCATTATGCTATGAATTGTTCATTATAATTTGTCGGTATACAGAGTGATAAATTCAGTCTCGATACTTTAATTTCATTGTTGTACGACAACGATTTATCGATTTGTGTATCGACTTGTATTGTATTAAGGTGTTATCAAATTAGTACACCCTTAATCTGGCGTAGCCAGTACTGTTATTAATTATAAATTGTATTCTTTTATTCCTATTAATAAATTAGTATATAGAATTTATATTCTTTTATTCATGCAAACCCCCCAAACCAACCTAGGCGTGACAATATATTCCACGCACTCTTTAAATTAGACAAATTAACCAATAGAAAATGCTTATGAACACGTGCATTCGAAGATAATATTCTAATAAAATTTTACGATCGACGAGAATCTCAAAGCAGCAAATATTATGTATTTGAAAATTTAGTCACATTAGAACCATGACAGATGATAGGTATCATCAATTTTTAATTTTTATTATGTTTATCTAAATTATTTTGCCCGTTTAATATACACGAGATACATAAAATACATAAAAATACTATCATACATAAAAAAAAAAACTAGGAAAATCAAATAGTCAAACAAAAAATAACTGATTTTCTCGTAGTTGACTCATATTAATTAAATTTAGTTACAAAATATTTACTTCTAAAATTAAATACATTTTTTATTTATTTATTCAAAAAAACACTTAAATTTACTTAAGCCAACCCTTAAAGTACATTTTTTATTTATATATTCAAAAGAGCACTAAATTTTACTTAATCTAACCTTTAAATTACAGTTTCTTTTTAATCAAATGAACACGAAAATTTACTTAAGCCAATCCTTAAAATACAATTTTTTTATTTATTCTAATTCCCACCAAAATATACTTAATCAAACCATTTAATTTTTTTCAAAAGAATACGCAGTTTAATTTATGCCAACTTGTAAAATAATTATTTTTTATTTTAAACAAAAGAAGACTCTAGCTCTTATAGTTATGGCCCCAGTTGTGCAAAGCCCCAATTGTGAACGGCCCGAATTGTCCATCTCCCCAGTTGTTAATGGCCCCAGTTGTTAATGGCCCCAGTTGTGAAAAGCCCCAATTGTGAACGGCCCGAATTGTCTTACGGCCCCAATTGTCTGGTTACTGCATACTCACCTTTGAACAGACTATAGTTCCGCACTGTGTAAACAAATATACCTACTATAAATACATATTTACGATATATGCTTTATCACATTTTTTACTTGAATCTTGTTTGCAGTGGTTTCCTGATATTAATTGGAGTACTCATGTTAATCAGCACACTCTACGACATATTTTTAAATCATTACTACGACCAGCCACGCAGTAAGTAACACTCAATAAATTTTGACTTGCAAAATGTTCTGTACTAGATTTTTGTTTTGAGATTTACCACAGATCTTGTATACCATTATTATATTCTTCTGCATCCTCATCATGTGTCCTATCCACTGTAATCATTTGCTTCTCGTTAGCTATGTCAAAATCATATATGAGGTCTGATAAAAATTGCGCGAAATAGCGTCTTAAAACTTTATTAATGATAAATCAGAGCTCGAAAATTACCGGAGCAAACCAGAACAGTTTGTAAAACTATGGAAAATATCGTTTCGGTTCGTGAAATAATTGAAAATATTGTTCCGATTCGTAAAAAACATTCAGATTTCTGTATGTTGTAACATACAAAAACAAATGATTTTAACTTGAGTTGGAGAAAACTCTTACGTTAGCAACCCGCCATTAGACACAATAATTTTGAAGTGATTATCCGGTTCGTGAAATTTTCTATTTCGAGCCTTTCTGTACCACCCTTCTGTGGCTACATATCGCTGCCAGTGTCTTTATCTACTTCTAGAAACACATTTTGTAGCTACTTTTTGGAATCGCTTTTAGACCAGTTTCCCATTTTATTTATTTTTTTTCAGAACTGTTTTTTTTTAGTGTGTCTTTATGTTTCAGAGCCGGCCTATTTGATTTTTTTGGCATTCTCGGTGTACACAAATGGCAGAAAATTGGTGACAGTCAGCCATAATCCCCATCAGCTGCATTGCATGAATGGAATTCGATTCCTCAGTATGATGTGGGTGCTGCTGGGACATGCCTATTATATGATGTTCTTCTCACCAATCGTCAACACTATGGATAGTTTAGACGTAAGGAAAATACTTTTTTCCTCGACTATATAGATATAAACAAATACGAGATCTATTGTTTAAATAAAACTCAACTTGTTCACAGACTATTTTATTCTAAGTATTCACTCTTATAACGTAAGAAAACATCTGATCTCTCTATCAAATTCTACGTGTGTTTTATAAAAACCAATTAGTGTAATGAGCCGTCATCATTATCGTTAATGAGTTGTCATCATTAGCGGGTCCAGATTAGCGGGTGGAAGGCTAGATGCTAACACGGCCGTCCTGCTCCTGGCGTGTCCTCACGTCCTTTCTGTAGACGAATATCTGGTAAATGATGATGTGGTAGATGACAACAGGGGATGATCATGTAGGCCTTAGAATTGTCTGAAAGTCTTCAAAAAGATTTAAGGTCCAATATCATTGACCTTTTAAGGTCCCTGACCATTTAAGATCCCTGATCATTTAAGATCCACACCATTGACCATTTAAGATACACACCATTGACCATTTAAGATCCACACCATTGACCATTTAAGATCCACACCACATTCGAGGGTTCAACTGGCAGAGACGATCCCTGACCATTCAACTGCTCTCAACTGGCAGGTTGGTCCCTGATCGTTCAACTGCCCTCAACACGACCAGTGTGTCTTGCGGTACTCGACAAGCTATCAGTTCTCAACTCAACTATCCATTAGTTTATTTCATTACAGATTGTCTACAGTACCCAACAAGCTCAGTGACTGTCGCTTCTTCATACTCAGTGCCTTCACAAAGCAAAAACGACTAGTGTGTCTTGCGGTACTCAACAATCTCAGTGACTGTCGCTGCTACATAATCAAACTAATAAAACTTCTCTTACCATTTTACTCATGTTCTAACCATTACCTTCATACAATTTGTCCATAAACTAAATACCGCTCGTCCCTTCTGACCATTTTTTTTTTTTGTATTTCTACTTCATTACTGGAACCATTTTATTCATCATCTAAAGATTTTCCTGTATGTAAGTTGTCTGTCCCTAAATAAAACAACGCTTGTCCATTTTGATAATTTTCATCAATACATTTGCTATTTCGTCTTAACTGCACCTCAATCTGTTGTCAATCGCTAAGTATAAATTCCATTAGGAAATAGCTTTACCAGACGTAACTAGTTTGATAGCACGAATAATACCTGAAAAATTATAGCCTGCAAAAGGGTTTCATCTGAAAACGTCGGAAAACGTTTTCAAACGTTTCCTTTTCCTTCCACGGTGGAAGTTCCACCAAAGTGTTCCACCATAATCACTTATTATTTGAAATAATTGAAACGTGTCACTTGCGTTTTTCACTTTTACTATTTGTCACTTAATCATCAAATTAATAATTTAAACAAAACACTGCAAAAATGCAACAAAGCAAGATCCCCAATAAAATAACAAAATATTATTAAGACGTGCATGAATCCCATTCACAAGCAGAAACGTCGACTCGATCCCACTTCTGATGTAAACAAATAAGGGATCTATTGTTTAAATAAAACTCAACTTGTTCACAGACTATTTTATTCTAAGTATTCACTCTTACAACGTAAGAAAACATCTGATCTCGCTATCAAATTCTACGTGTGTTTTATAAAAACCAATTAGTGTAATGAGCCGTCATCATTATCGTTAATGAGTTGTCATCATTAGCGGGTCCAAATTAGCGGGTGGAAGGCTAGATGCTAACATAGATATACGCTCATTACAGGCGTGTCAATAAATGTTGCACAATCCCCACTTCTTTTTATTACACACCACTAACCTGTTACATATTGAGCTCATTACGTAATAGGTTAAGCTCATTACATAACAGGTCCAGGCAGCAATACCAGACCGTTGCTAGGCAACATAATAAATAAAAAGTGTTGAAAGCAAATGTTAAATTATTTTTAGTTTGCAAAGGAATCCGGATTAAAATTAAATAATATACTTAAAGCTGTCGAATTTTATATTTTTTGATAAGATGTGTCTGTGTTATACTTTTTAATTGAATGTGTACAGTTCGAGGATGTCAGGGAGAGGTTAGGCCTGTGCTATGACCTGTCAGTTGCTTTAGGTGACAACAAAGTACTCATGGACAGGCTGATACTCTTCCTGAGAGAATCGAACTTACTGTTTTATGTGTGAAGTCTTGCACCTTATTTTAATGTGTTCTATTTCTGAAGTGATATTCGATGGTAATTGGTCCCTTTAAAGCCTCTTACCATCACCCTGAGTCTGTTCAAATTTTTCGAACAGACTTTTTATCTTATTTATTTGTGTTTGTCTGTGAAAGATATCTTTTATTGAGTTATTTTATTGATTTTATCTAATTATTGATTGTTTAATTTATTATTTTTAATATGTAGTGTAGTCATTTAAATGGGTTGCGTTTGGCGCAAATAGCCTTTATTGCTGTGCGCCAAAAACTAACTAACTAACTATTTTTTGATAGATTAATGGGTCTTGGTCAGCCAGTTAATCAGCTGACGCAAGTATTGTTATTTTAACTGAATTTACATTCCGTATGATACGTGTATGACCGCTACTGGACAACGTAATAAATAGGTTGAAAGAAACTATCAAATTATTGTTAGTTTTTAAAGGGAACTGAATAAAAATTATAATTCTATATTCTAATTCACCAAAAGACTTTCAGATATTTACAAAAATATTTTAACAATGATGACATTGTTTGTCCCAAACTAAAAACATTTAAAAATCATTGTAAACTGATTTTACAACTCTTCATGAGTAATTTAACATCTTTTTTATTTTAATTAATGTAGATTTATAAATAGTTAGATAGTTTTATTCCAATTATAAATTTTAAAAAATTGATGTGAAGTGTGAATTTTCACACATTGCAGGGTTTCGCAGGTATATAATAAGTGAAGGCGGCATGCTGAGTTTGTAGGACAAATTTTGCTTTGTAGTAACCACGGCAAAATGAACGATCTTTTTAAAATAATTTATCGTCTGTTAATCTCAGAGCTTTAAAAACAAATTTTATGTTAAAATATTTTTTTGTTAATTTTAATTCGAATACCTAATATCATTATTTAGGTTTCTAAATAAGTGCAGTATTTTTTTTATATAACAAGGTTCATTAAGATTTTGAAAATTGGGCCTATGGCTTTCATTGGTTGTCTTAAATCATACGCTCCGCCCCTCTGGCTTCGTATAAATGACACAGAATGAAAATATAATTCCAATTGGTTATTAAATTTACGCTCTTGAAAATTAAATTCAAAATGTGCTAAAATATAACTAGAATTTTAACAAATTAATTTAAACATAATAAATATGAAAAAAAAACAAAAAATAAAATTGACTCCACAAGCCAGGAACGAACCTGTGTAGTGAATAACGATCCTGTGTGGTTGTCGAGCAACTGAGCCACTAGACCACCAAACGCTTATCAACTTAGTGTGTTATAAGGGTATAACATGTATGCATCGTCAACCAAAAAACACAAAAAATGCGTTATTTTCCGAAAACATAATCTGATCAAAAATTCCTGTTGTACTATTCCGGTTCACACCATTATACATTACTTAGAATTTTTTCACATTTTTAGTTTAAACCATCTTAAACCAAATTTTTTTGCACAATTTTGGCAAAAATCGCCTCAAAATAATTTATTTTGCAAAAATTTAATTTTGATCGTTAATCCACGTACTAAGGGCTTTCATTTGATACCCTACTCAGAATTTAAAAAAAATTTTTTTTTTTCGATGAGCACATAATTGTTTATATTTTTAGGGTGATATGTTTTTTAGATGTTTTAGTATTTTTCCTATGTGCGGGTCAAAAAGTTGTACAAGCATGCCAATTTTCAACTCTCTAGGTTTAGCCGTTTGGCTACAATTTTTACCGAACAGACAGACAGACAGACAGACAGACAGACGACAAAATGACGGTATAAGGGTTTTTTGGTCATACCTACAAAACCCTAAAAACTGTCAGTAACATTTATAGTTCGTCCTGTTTGTGCTCTAAATTAAATAAATAAATAAATAAATAAATAAATAAATAAATAAATAAATAAATAAATAAACAAACAAACAAACAAACAAACAAACAAACAAACAAACAAACAAACAAACAAACAAACAAACAAACAAACAAACAAACAAACAAACAAACAAACAAACAAACAAACAAACAAACAAACAAACAAACAAACAAACAAACAAACAAACAAACAAACAAACAAACAAACAAACAAACAAACAAACAAACAAACAAACAAACAAACAAACAAACAAACAAACAAACAAACAAACAAACAAACAAACAAACAAACAAATAAATAAATAAATAAATAAATAAATAAAATAAATAAGTAATATAGTTATAGCCGTGGAAAAAGCATCTGATGGTTTATTGAAATTTTTTTTTTAATTTCCTTGGCCCATCTAAATATTTCTAGAAAATACAGCGAGAATACAGCAGTTTCCATTGAATAGTTGACTGGATGGTTCTATTAACGCCTTCACTTATATCACACCTATACAATCACCCTTGTAATGTCGGGTAATTCAGCTACTTATTAATAATAAAATTTTTGCAGTGGATGAAGAAATTAATGAGTATGACCATAATTGGAGCTACGGTATCTGTGGACACATTCTTCATGTTGGGCGGCTGTGTTATGGTGTACGTTTTTATGATGCACTATGAGAAAGGCACTCAAAAATTCTCCATCTTTAACATTATTATGTATTACATACACAGATATTTAAGGTAAGCAAAATTAAGATTCTAAACGTTTTGTACTCTTTGTAAGCATGTTCGTGTTGTAGATTAACTCCAGCATTGGCCGCAGCGATGGCAGCACATATCACAATCCTACGATTCTTCGGTTCAGGTCCGTACTGGCCAATAGTGATAAAATCGTTGGAAGTGAACTGCAGCAAATGGTGGTGGACGGTGCTTCTCTATGTCCAGAACTACGTGAACCCTGCAGAACAATGCATGGGGCAGACCTGGTACCTCTCTGTCGATATGCAACTGTTCGTTATCTCGCCATTGATATTATGGCCATTGGCCAAATGGCCTAAATGGACTCTAGGAGTTATTTACGTAGCTTTGGTGATGTCTGTTGTTAGTCCATTTTTGGTGGCCTATCATTATTACCTTGAGGGACTCATACCTTTGGCTGTGTAAGTATCAATTTAACGGCAATTTTTTATTGGTGCAAGTCTAGAAAAGAAGAACTTTTTTCTCTGCCCTTATGTGCCTATCTAGGCATTGGGGACCCTTTAAATTATCATCGTGGACTCTTTGAAATGTTTTTTTTTTTGCAGAGCAAATCCTAATTACATGAACGAATATTACATGAGTACGTACGTCAGGTTTGGTCCTTGGGTCGTTGGTATTATCCTTGGATATTTTCTACACACAAGAAAAAGTAATATACGACTTAACGAAGTAAGTAGAAATATTTATATTGGTAAATTTTTTGCAAGAATTACGTCAAAATCAACTATTTTGTGATAATCAATATATTATTTAAAATACATAAAACAACTGATTTTTTAAAAACTAGATATGAAGTATGAATTTTCACACATTTCAGGATTTTGTAAGTATTTAGTAAGTGAAAGAGACGAACAGAAATCTAGATGTGTTCGAGAATATTTTTCACTTCAAAATAAACAGTTTTTAGGATTTTATAGGTATGACCACCAAATAAACCTTTTAAGAGCAGCACATTTTATACCCATTTTCAAGATTTTTTTTTTAGAAAACTGTTAATAGTAACTTGATTGGGATAGTACCTGCAGTAAAGAACAACCTTTGAAGAGTATCCAAAAAAATTTTTATTGAAAAATATCGAAAATTAAGCTCGTGACATGAATTTGAAATTTTCGTTCAGGACAAAGAGTTGATTTGCGGTGAGACACATAACTAATGACTGGATCATCTAAAACAACAAAAACAAAAATATTTCGTTAGTTTATGAGTTTCTTGAGGTAACGCTGTCGAGTTTTTTCAAATATCTAGATTATTTAATTTTTGGTATAAGTTTGAAGTCAAAAAAACGAAAAAAACGGAAATTTTTTTTTCGAAATTTCTGTTTTCAGTTGTAAAAAATTCCATAAAAAACAAAAAACGCAAGAAAAAAAAATATCTCGACAGCGTTACCTCAAGAAACTCATAAACTAACGAAATATTTTTGTTTTTTTTGTTTTAGATGATCCAGTCATTAGTTATGTGTCTCGCCGCAAATCAACTCTTTGTCCTGAACGAAAATTTCAAATTCATGTCACGAGCTTAATTTTCGATATTTTTCAATAAAAATTTTTTTGGATACTCTTCAAAGGTTGTTCTTTACTGCAGGTACTATCCCAATCAAGTTACTATTAACAGTTTTCTAAAAAAAAAATCTTGAAAATGGGTATAAAATGTGCTGCTCTGACTGTATGTTTATCTGTCTGTACGGTAGAAATTGTAGCCAAACCGCTGAACACAGAAAGTTGAAATTTGGCATGCTTATACAACTCTCGGGCCCACATTTAGGAAAATTATAGAGAGTTCAAAAATACATAACAAGATAAATATAAATAGATAGACAGATTCATTTATTGTAACCATATAGTGCCCACAGAATACATTTTATTACATTTTTCCTACTAATTATTTAAAATAAAATTAAAACTTAGATACTTCGAAACCATGAAAAGTTTTTGAATACACACGTCACGCCAACGTGTTTTCTTTTTGTATTGTTTTTCATATTGAAGTACGAAATTGGTTATGCGGTTGAGTTAACAAGACCTTATCATAAAAGTTTTATTGAATCGGAGAAAGGTGTGTGCAGGTTCCCGCAGATAATTTCATTTGAAAATTGCAGAAATAAAAAGCAATATTCACATACAGACCGTATATATATGGAAACTAATATATATGGAAATTAAACAAATATCGATTGAGAGATAACCTGATGTTCACATGGTGTTTTGAGACATGGGCCACGGCCTGCACCGGGCACCGAACACCGAGCCCACCTATCTCATCACAGCTTCATTTAAAATACAATATAACTGCACACACATACAAATTAGGTTACACAAATGTCTGAATAGTTCGCTGCATCTCAAACTTGTCACCGGATGGACAGTTTGTCATATGTACCACTGAAAAATTTTTTGCTTTAAAATCAATGAAATTGCAGGTAAATTTAAAGTTTTGCTTTTAAAAATGCGTCGACATCCTTTGTATTTAATTTAAAATTAGATGTACTTTTAACAGATATTTTACTTTTAGGGCCGTATTCATAAAACAGTCGTCATAATCGTACATTTTGTAATGAACATAATATATTTAATGATCATAATATTTCTACTGTTATTCATAAAAATAATGAACAAATTTTAATGAAACATTTCATTATGTAATTATGTAAAGAGTAATGTGAAGAATAATTATAAGCAATTCACTTTTGTAAGAACACACTATGGTCTATTTCAAAGAAGAAAAAAGTAGATAGCGCTGCGAACCGAGTACGATTTACACTGATCAAATATAGTATAGCGGGAAATTTAAAATAAGTTAAAACTAGGGCATGGGCGTAGCAACTGGGTTACCAAGTGATTTTTTTTTTAAATATAAAAACGGTTAATAACATATTGAAATAAACAAGGCGGATAATACACTTACGTTATTTATACGACATAAATTCAGTTTAATGGGAAATTTGAAAAAGTTAAAAACATATTAATTTTAAAAATTATGTACTATATATAAAAAGAGAGATTTGGCTAAAAGAGTTTAAACAAAGCAATAAAACAAACAATATATCTTCAGAGCTAAAGTTTCTTATTTAAATAATTATTGTAAATAAAAATTAAAAGTATATGTATATATGAAGGTCTAAAAATTATATCAATAACTTCTTCTTTGGGCACAATCAGCTGAGCTGTCTTTTGGCCTCACATTAGTCCTCTCTCTTGATCTGTTAAATGTCAAATGTCAAAAAATATTTATATGTCAGATAACCTAAAAAATATATAACTGCGTAAAAACAAATTACGTGGAGAATTTTCTCCATAAAATCTACGCCAAGAATATAAATAAAAGTCTAACTATGTAAATAATACCAAAATATATGAGAAAAATTAAATAATATAAATAATATATATTTCCAATGTACGACACTGAACATCTGTCAACTTGGACTAAAAACAATATTTTTACAGTGTAATAGGGATGACGATTTAAACCAATCCGAAGCAAGGACAAACAGCTCCTATCTTCTTACACACATTTTTCTACTTTGAAATAGACCATAGATCTGGTTATTTTGGTTACTTTTATAGTGTGTTATTGACTTTAAATGTCAATTAAAAATATTTATTACGCTGTAAAACCGACTTTAGGTTGATAAGGTTATGATCATTATAATTACAGTCTGTTCCAAACGGTTAAGCGGAACTAAATGGGAATTTAGTTCTTTTAGGTTGTCACGAGAAGGGACCTTGCTAGGGTTATTTCATTTTTCACGTTGGGATGTCAAAATTTAAAATTCCAACAATGAAACCATGGAAACGAATGACATATGTCAAAATCAAATATTTTTTTTAGATATTTTAATGACAAAAAAATAAATAAATGGGAAATTTGTATTAAGAATGACAAAAAATCAAAATATAAAGAAAATGACATTTTAAAATGATATTAACCTTAACAAAAAATGTTTATTGTAAGTATGATTTACAAAGCTTAAACAAAACGGATATTTTAAAATAAATTTTAAAATAAAATAGTAAATACCTCAATTTAAAAGTTATAGTTTTTACTACAAAACAAACTTACCTTTATTTCAACAGCATTTCATTATTAATTTAAAAGTGGGTATATTATATTGAATAAAATGCATATAAAAATATATTTTTTACCGACCGCCAACATATATAAGGGAGGTGACCATACCGATTTTGACATTTCGAGATTTTCGTGGATCTCCAAGAATTGAGCTCCCTACATAACGTTTTGACTATTTTTAGCATTATGTCTGTCGGTCTGTCTGTCCGTCTGTTCGTCTGTCCGTCCGTCCGTCCGTCCGTCCGTCTGTCTGTCTGTGTACACGTGCAGAGAAAATTTGGCTAAAATGATTTTTATGAAACTGCATATTTAAGCTTTTGACATCAATGACACAAGTTGATCAACTTTTGGTAAAAATCGTTAGACTATAAATGGAAGTTTACTCGTGTCGATTTTAAGATTTTTACGAATATTAAGCAACAGAAAAATATTTAGAAAAAAATTATTAAACAAAAGTTAGCAACTTTAAATGCAATAAATAATAACTTTGAGACGTTTTTTGATAAAACGAAAAATTTTGAAAAATTTTTGTAAAAATTTTTTAAGTCCCAATTTTTTCATACTGACATGTAACGTTTCAGTGGTCATGATAAATAATATCTCTGTTAGAAAATATTAAGCCAAGTTATTTCTACTCTGCTGCTAGACTGTATTTTATACAAGTACTTTATGATGGCGGTCGGTCCTGTGGTGGCCACAGCTGATTTTTTAGTTTACAAGGGTTATGGGCCCAGCACGCTTCCACTGCGCTGGCCCCCCAGACTGTAGAGCGAACTATAATTGATGATTATCCGCCGTACAAGGCAGAATCGTACTTTGTAACAATAGATTTCCTAGTTTAACCGTATTTCTTTGTAACTCTTTCTACCCTTTTATCTATTATGTTTGGTACCACTACAATGAGTGTACATAGATCAGTGATCGTTTGAGGAACAAATCAAACGGAGCTTTTAAGTCTAATTGGAACTGAAATTGATGTGAATAACAGACCGACCAGCAAACAATGCAACGCGCCTCGTCCCGTTCCGCTCGCACACATTGTTCCCACATGCCTGACATGTTTGCAGACCGCACGCTGCACTGCCCCGAATGTAAACACAAGAATTTAATCAAAAAATATAAATATTTTATGGACACGTAATATTATTTATGTACAATACAGGATTTTGATTCAGTTGACAAAACTAGTGTCGAAATACAAGGTGTCTCAAAAGAAATTTTATCAAACGCCCTTCATACACGGATGGGTGACTTCATTCCACGCTTTGTCGATGTGTCTGATAGCTTAAAAATCTTAAATTGTCACATTATAACGCATCGGCACTAGCCGATGTCGCAATGAACGGGAGTTACCTGTATCTACAAAGTGTCTCAAAAGAAATTTTATATTTAGTGGATCGATTAAAAAAAAAGTAAGCCGTATATAGAAAAAATGTTTATTAATTATTAAAATACACTTTTTGGGGATTTATTTCTTAAAAATAATATCGTCTAAATGTACCCCCGCGTTCTCGGCACTCATTTAATCGAACAGTAAAATTACTTATGACGTCTCGGCAGGTGGACTCAGGGATGGCTGCCATTTCGTGACGGATATTTTCTTTCAAATGCGCCAGTGAAGCCGGTTTATTGGCGTAAACTTTAGATTTAAGATAACCCCATAGGAAAAAGTCCATAGGGCTTAAATCTGGACTGCGTGGAGGCCAATTTATGTCACCTCTCCGGGAGATCAATTTGCCTGAAAAAATTTCACGAACACGTGGCAGAGACATATTGGACGTGTGTGAAGTTGCTCCGCCCTGTTGGAACCATGTTCTTTAGTTATAGCCAGGAAAGTTTTGCAGTTCAGGTACCAAGAAGTTGTCTAACATCTCCACATAACGCTCTGAATTCACTGTAACTGCACGCCCCCTTTCGTCTTCAAAAAAGTAAGGGCCGATAATTCCTCGCGCCGACATCGCAGCCCATACGGTCACTTTAGGCGTATGTAGGGGTTTCTGATGTTTGCGTTTCGGATTCGTTGCACTCCAGTAGCGGCAGTTCTGCTTATTTACGTGGCCATTAAGATGAAAATGAGCTTCATCCGAAAACAAAATGTTGGTAAACGTTGAAAATCGCTCAATCACCTGATTTACGAAATTAAACCTCTACTAAAATTAATTCTTACACCAATTCAATTTTGTAGGGGTGCAGCTTTAGGTCTTTGTGCATAATGCGATGTAATGATGATCTATGCACATTTAAAGCACTTGCGCGCTTCCGAATTGAAAGGTTCGGGTCGTCACGAACAGACTGATTAACATTCTCCACGTTTTATACCGTTCTTGATGACCTAGGTCGCCCGGATTTTGATTTATCCAGCGTTGTACCAGTTTCTTCAAACTTTTTAACCCAATGTCGAATGAGAGGAATGCTTGGCGCATCATTTAAGTGGCGAAAACCTCGAATACTGCAGAATTTTCTACGCGCTACAGTCTCCGAATCACCGTTCGCACACATAACGCGCGGTCTGCTCCCGAGAAACGCTCCATAGTGACTAAATTCCCAAGAGCCAGGCTACCGATTGACATAACCCCCGCGCCCCTCGGATACGTTGCGTTCACGCAGTAAGCTAAATAAATATAAAATTTCTTTTGAGACACCTTGTATATCACGTAACACATATTCGGGTCTATTCTGTATATTTTGTGGTTAAAAAGATTTGGTTAAAAATGTTGGTTAAAAAGTTTGTATATCTGTTTTCAGATTTGTTTTCAGCGTATCAAAATACATCAGAAATACCTAAATATTGCCCTGTCACAAATAGTGTGTTTATCAGTGATTTGTGTTTGTTTTCTAGCTGTTGGAGAACAAGTGGTTCAATCTATGCGGATGGATATTGTCCATTGCTGTGCTACTGGCAGTGGTGTATGGTCCAAACACGATGTTCTACCATGAGTACGACCGAGTGGAAGCCTCCATCTTCCAGGCAATGCACCGAGTCGCCTGGGGGATCGCTCTCGCCTGGATATGTTACGTATGCATACAAGGACACGGGGGTAAGTCATACACCTAGGGCTTTTGACAGAATAGATCTCGCTCTGGGGAAAACAACAATTTCACATGCGGGTGTTCCGACGGATCAGTATTAAAAGTTGATATTCATGTCCGAAGCTTAAATACAGTAAATTTATTTTTTAATGCCACATGTACTGTGCTATTACAATGGATACAGTTTTTAACAGCAATATAAATCGTGTTCATTTTCATTTGCAACATAGACAATTAGTGTGTATACTTTTGCTCATTGCTGATTTAAAAATTAATCAACATGTATACAGATGAAGAAAAAATAATGATGGTAACTCGGTATAACTCCCAAATGAGTTTAAAAGAAGTTTCTGCTGTATTTAGTGCAACTTATCCAGATCGGCCAATACCAAATCCCTCTACAATTTCAAGACTAGTTAATAAATTTCATCACGAAGGATGTCTTAAGTCAAAACATAATAAAAAAATTGATGTGAAGTGTGAATTTTCACACATTTCAGGGTTTTGCAGGTATTTAGTAAGTGAATGATGATTATTTTGGATGCGAAAACAAATTTTATATTAAAATATTTTTTTTGTTAATTTTAATTCGAACGCCTAATACCATTATTTAGGTTTCTAAATATGTGCAGTATTTTTTTTTATATAGCAAGGTTCATTAAGAATTTCAAAATTGCGCCTATGGCTTCCATTGGTTGTTATAAGTTCCGCCCCTCTGATTTCGTGTACATTGAAACAGAATTAAATTATAATTTAAACAATTTCCACTGGCTATTAAATTTACGCTTTTAAAAATTAAATGCAACATTTGCCAAAATATAATTAGAATTTTGAAAAAATAATTTAATCAATATAGAAATTAAATATATATATATATATATATATATATATATATATATATATATATATATATATATATATAGTCTCTTCTCCAGGGTTCGATCCCTATCGGATCGGGTTACATGGGTGAAAAGTCAGCGTCAAATACCACTAGACCAGCACACACGTTAGAGTGTTGCTTGTTACAAAGCTATAACTTGTGTACATTATTAGCAAAAAATCACAAAAAATGCATTTTTTTCCAAAAACCTAATCTGATTAAAAATTCCTGTTGAACTATTCCGGTTCACACCAATGTACATTACTTAGAATTTTTTCAGATTTTTAGTTTAAACCATCTGGGCTACAGGGTGTGGGACAAAAAATGTTTTGCACAATTTTGGCAAAAATCGCTTCAAAATAATTTATTTTGCAAAAATAAAAATTTGATTGTTAATCCACGTACCAAGGGCTTTCATTTGATACCCTACTCAGAATTATAAAAAAATATTTTTTTTTTTCGATGAGCACATATTTGTTTATATTTTTAGGGGGATATGTTTTTTAGATGTTTTAGTATTTTTCGTATGTGCGGGTCAAAGAGTTGTATAAGCATGCCAAATTTCAACTCTCTAGGTTTAGCCGTTTGGCTACAATTTTTACCGAATAGACAGACAGACAGACAGACAGACAGACAGACAGACGACAAAATGACGGTATAAGGGTTTTTTGGTCATACCTACAAAACCCTAAAAAGAACAACATCCCACGTGCTTACAGAAGAGAAGCAGTTGGAAATATTATTACAAGTGGAAGAAAACAATCAAAATACTTTAAGATCAATTGCCGTTGGTGTCAGTATTGGATCTGTTTTTAACTTCTTAAAAAAAGAAAAGTTTCGATCATACAAATTTCAAAATCATCAGGAATTGTTAGAAAGGGACGCAGCAGTACGTATGAATTTTTGTTTTGAAATGTTTGAAAAAATTAATTCCGACCCAACAATGCTTCAAAGAATTTTATTTATTGACGAAGCAACGTTTACTCTAAATGGTGAAGTGCACAGACAAAATTTTAGGTACTGGAGTCGAGAAAATTTACATTTGTTTCATTCCTCTCGAACTCAAAATCCGCAAAAATTAAATGGGCAGGGATAATAGAAACCAATATTATAGGGCCTTTTTTATTGACGGTAACCTTAATGCCATAAAATATCTAGCCCTTTTGCAAAACCAAATATTACCTGCGTTGCGAAACCTGAATATTAATGGACAAGTATGGTTTCAACATGATGGCGCACAAGTCCATTATTCTAGAACTAGGGGCCTCAGCCCGGCTACGCCGGTCTTCTCCCCTACATTGTTAAAACTCGTCGCTTCGCGACTCGTTTTAATATAATTTTGTCGCACTTGTCGATTATAAAACTCGTCGCTCATCTTTTTTTAACACTATTTTATGGAAATTCCCCCTGCAAATGTCTTAAGTTTTATCGTTAATTCACCTTAAATACTTAATTAGTTTTCTTCTATAAAGAAATACGTTCAAAATGTGAAATATCGTCCCATTTTAAAATGCAAAAAATTTGACAGCTGTCACCTTCTGAAATCTTGTAAGCATATTTCCAATAATGGGCCAGATTCTTTGAAAAATGTTTTCTGATGCCTCAAAATATTATCTCGCACGTCAAATAAGCTATCTTGAACCATTATCACCACTTAACACTTTGATTAACCCTGAAATTTTTAATATCTATAAATCTTTTTTAACACTATTTTATGGAAATTCGCCCTGCAAATGTCTTAAACTTTATCGTTAATTCATCTTAAATCCTTAATTAGTATTCTTCTGTCAAGAAACACATTCAAAATGTGAAACCTCCTCCCATTTTAAAATTCAAAAAATTTGACAGCTGTCACCTTCTGAAATCTTGTAAGCATATTTCCAATAATGGCCCAGATTCTTTGAAAAATGTTTTCTGATACCTCAAAATATTATCTCGCACGTTCAAAAAGCTATCCTGAACCATTATTACCATTTAACACTTTGATTCTCGCCGTAAATATTCTGGACCGGCCGTCTTGTATTAAGAATATTTTTGAATTATCGTCTGATAAAACCTGTCCGTGCCGATCATTGGTGACTTTGATTCGACACGGATTCGAGGAAAAAATGCATGATTTTTATCAATAAAAATTAGTCAGTACCCCCTGTCGAAATAAAATTAAGCCTAAGCACTAAAAAAATATCACCCGGATGAGAGGGCGGTTCATTTTCCTCTCTCCGCGTTACCGGAAAAATGAAGATACACCAGACGTTGAATAGAACATACATACCAACACTTGTACAATATAATAGTAGATAGTTAAAGAATATTTACATAGAACTTTTCCAAATAGTTGGATTGGAAGAGGAGGGTCAATGAATTGGCCAAGCGAGACCTCTGCATTTGGCACCCATTGATTTTTTTATTGGGGAAATTTAAAGGCCAAAGTATATAATGGAGAACTTAGGGATGTTGCTGAACTGCAAGACAAAATTGTTCAAGCATCCAACAATATACCTCAAGAGCAATTGCTGAATGTTTTGAATCATTTTTATGATCGCTTAACATTTTGTATGCAAGTAAACGGAGAAACTTTTGAACATTTATTATAAGTTTTTATTAGTTATTTATTTATTTTTATTTATTTTATTTTATTTATTTTTTTTTTTATTTGTATTTTCAATAAAATATTTAGATTTTGCTAGTAAATATGGTTTTTTCTATGTTGCAAATGAAAATGAACACGATTTATATTACTGTATCCATGGTAATGACATAGTACATCTTGCATTAATAAATTAATTCACTGAAAAATTCAATCGAAATTTGTATGATCGAAACTTTTCTTTTTTTAAGAAGTTAAAAACAGATCCAATACTGACACCAACGGTTTGTGCAATTGATCTTAAAGTATTTTGATTGTTTTCTTCCACTTGTAATAATATTTCCAACTGCTTCTCTTCTGTAAGCACGTGGGATATTATTCTTTTCTATTATGTTTTGACTTAACACATCCTTCGTGATGAAATTTATTAACTGCTCTTGAAATTGTAGAGGGATTTGGTATTGGCCGATCTGGATAAGTTGCACTAAATACAGCAGAAACTTCTCTTAAACTCATTTGGGAGTTATACCAAGTTACCATCATTATTGTTTCTTCATCTGTATACATGTTGATTAATTTTTAAATCAGAAATGAGTAAAAGTATACACACTAATTGTCTATGTTGCAAATGAAAATGAACACGATTTATATTGCTGTCAAAAACTGTATCCATGATAATGACATAGTACATGTTGCATTAAAAAATAAATTCACTGTATGTCTGTCACATTAAAACTAGTCACTGGATTATACAAAGTAGCGCAAGCATTTGAAGAAGCCGACAGATCCCAGAGTTTGATTGGCAACATTGGTTTCCCTATTAAGCAAACTAAAGCAGCAATTTAAGTTCTTAAGTTTGCGTCTGCACTGTCACTTCTCTCTCTCTCTCTCACTCTCATTTAATAACATCCTTTGTCCTCCTTTTGAATATTTAAGGTTAAGTTTCATTTAAATTTATATACTATATACATTTTATTTAATGAAAATTAAAAAAATAACTGAAATTGTACCACAATAGAGAGTTATTGCAACCTCTGTTCTACTGATCTTTTAATAAAGTTTTCCTTTATTTGACATGTGCGCATGCGCAGTTGATATATCCTTAATTTCTTTCTTTTATTAAAATACAGGCAACCTACATTTAATTTAAATAACGGCAAAGCATTTTTTATTTAAAGCGCCTTAATTTTGACAGGTTAACCTCAAAATTAACACCGGAGTAAATTCGAACATAAAATTTGTTGACTTTTCTTGTGAGTAATGATGCAAGCTAAAGATAAAAAACGTTTACGATTGAAATACGAGGACGATGTTATTCTTCTCCGAGAAATTGCGTCACGAAACCCTTTTGCGAATGGTTGTGCCGTATTGGAAGAAGTTAAAAATAGTCTGCTGCAGTTAACTCATATAAGAGTTGCAGTTAACTTCTATATTTGTTACGATTTCGATCTATCAATTTGGCATATTTGTCAAAATAAAGTATGAAGCAAGAGCACCGTTGCAATAACACTCTTTAAAACATCATGAAAAATTTTAATACAGGATACTTTATTAGAGGTTTCTTTTAATAAAGTCAGTTTTTTTTCACTTTGCAATATCTCTCTAATTTTGTTATAGTGCATCTCTGATTAAAAAAATCGTGATTACAATGATTAAAATAAAAAATTTGGTAGTACTAGTTTCTTATTTTTGTACTGTTGGAATCACTGAAAATCATTTGTGTTGGCGACATTTTTAGCCCCAGTATGGTCGCCGTTGGGCTACTTTATATAATCTAGTGACTTTATTTAAAACAACGCACTAATTACTAAGTTTGGAATCGACAACGCATAGTGCATGAATTTTTTTTTTACTTGTAATTTTACCCAATTACGCTTATGAAATGGTGTTAAAAAAATTACCCTTGTTTTTTATGTTATAATTTTAACGTCTTGCTTAGACAATAGATCCGAATAGGAGTCGGTACTGTATATAATATTAGATTTGCTCCTTTCCAGGAATAGTGAACTGGTTCCTATCATTGCCTGTGTTCCAAATACTGGCGAAATTCACGTACAGCATGTATCTGATCCATTTGTCCCTCATGTTCATGAAAATTGGGCAGCAACGAGTCCCCAAATATTTCAGCGATTACAACGTTGTAAGTACAAATTTACAAATTCCCTTTTCTTTTGCTTAGTTCGAAAATTGGGCGCGTTCAGCGCCTAAACCGTTGAGTCTATGGTCTATTTCAAAGTAGAAAAAAGTAGATAGCGCTGCGAACCGAGTACGATTTACACTGATCAAATACAAATACAGTATAGCGGGAAATTTTAAATAAGTTACAACTAGGGAATGGGGATTTTTTTTCAATATAAAAAGGTTAATAAGATATTGAAATAAACAAGGTAGATAATACATTTACGTTATTTATACGACATAAATTCAGTTTAATGGGAAATATGAAAAAGTCAAAAAAATATTAATTTTAAAAATTATGTACAGTCTGTTTCAAACGCTTAGGCGGAACTAAATGGGAATTTCGTTCTTTTAGGTTGTCACGACAAGGGACCTTTCTTGGGTTATTTCATTTTTCACGTTGGAATATCAAAATTTAAAATTACAACAATGAAACCATGGAAACGAATGACCTATGTCAAAATTAAATTATTTTTTTATATATTTTAATGACAAAAAAATAAATAAAAGGGAAATTTGTATTAAGAATTCCAAAAAAATCAAAATATAAAGAAAATAACATTTTAAAATGATATTAACCTTAACCAAAAAATGTTTATTGTAAGTATGATTTACAAAGCTTAAACAAAACGGCCGAAAAGCACGATTTAAGCGATGAAAGTAACTAAATTGCAAAATCTAGTTCCGCCTAAGCGTTTGAAACAGACTGTATAAGTTGTTCACTTTTGTAAGAACAAACTAAGAGGGAATTTTGTTTTCAATAGTTTGCACCTTTGAAGCTGTATGTCATGTTGGTATTAGAAAATGTCTCTTTTTTAAAATGTTGATCAATTTGACATATGTCATAATGAAAAATGATATCTTAATTATAATGATCATAACCTTATCAACCTAAAGTCGGTTTTACAGCGTAAGGAATATTTTTAATTGCCATTTAAAGTCAGTAACACACCATAAAAGTAACCAAAATAACCAGATCTAGCATGTTCTTACAAAAGTGAACTGCTTATACTATATAAACGGTTCACTTTTGTAAGAACACACTAAGAGGGAATTTTGTTTTCAATAGTTTGCACCTTTGAAGCTGTATGTCATGTTGGTATTAGAAAATGTCTCTTTTTTAAAATGTCGATCAATTTGACATATGTCATAATGAAAAATGATATCTTAATTATAATGATCATAACCTTATCAACCTAAAGTTGGTTTTACAGCGTAAGGAATATTTTTAATTGCCATTTAAAGTCAGTAACACAGCATAAAAGTAACCAAAATAACCATATCTAGCGTGTTCTTACAAAAGTGAACGGCTTATACTATATATAAAAAGAAAGATTTTGCTAAAAGAGTTTAAACAAAGCAATAAAACAAACAATATATCTTCAGATCTAAAGTTTCTTATTTAAATAATTATTGTAAATAAAAATTAAAAATATATGTATATATGAAGGTCTAAAAATTATATCAATTACTTCTT